>CM071685.1:24822500-25327500 GCA_036553675.1 Solanum okadae
ATTTATGGCTTATCGAAGCTAGAATCAATAAAATAGGGTCTTGCCTTGATCTGAAGCTTGGAATAGAACATGGACACTCAAAATGCAGCAAAACCACTACTACCTAAACCCCAGTGGAGATACACTACAAAATCAACAAAATAAATTATACCACGATGATGAGTTCAATGTTTAGAACAACTTCCGTCAAGGACTTAGGACGAAAAAATCGATGAGTAAGAGTGTTTTTTTTGTCTAAAGCTGTTGGATTTCTTGTTCAAGAATGTTATTTTCAAAAATAAATGAAGAAGATGCAACAACAACAACAACAACATACCCAGTGAAATCCCACTAGGTGGGGTCTGGGGAGGGTAGAGTGTACGCAGACCTTACCACTACCTCGTGGAGGTAGAGAGGCTGTTTCCGGATGACCTTATATAAAAGTCCCACCGACTTGGCCCCACTTGACGGTTCTACTTGCATCATCATGCAAAAATGTGAATATGCCCTATTCTAAAGTCGTATAGATGAACATTTATATGTACTAGAAACTAGACTCGTAGACCTTTCATTTTATAGGTTGTGGGTCCTCTAACTCTTTATAAATTAGGATAAAATCTCTAGGACATTTGACCAAAATTTCAAAGAAATCATTAAAAGGGATCTTGAGATTATTTTAGCCAAATTTTATTTTTCGACTTGCTTGACTTCAAAACTTAAAATACGATCATTGAAAAATCCAAATAAGTCATACCACATCATTCTTAATTTATTATTCACTCTTCATCTTTATCACTCCCCGAGGCTAACCCATGGGAGTAAACATGGGACCTAGGATCACGAGTGACCCTAAGCTAACCCTGAGCTAGCATATCATAAGCAAACTGAATATATATGTGAAAAGATGAACTAATACGGAAGCTAAAATATGAGATAACTAATAGTGGGGAATACCCATAACTGGTCTGAATATATATAATATACTAAGAATTTAGTGACACTGAACAATCACTCAAAAACTAAAGTTGAATCTAACTATGTCTGAAAAGGTCTGTACTAACTAGAGTTGCTGAGACATGTCCCCAGCTAAACCTAGCAAAACTGAAACTAAAATGAAAGACTAAATCTGTAAACATGTCTATTGTCCTCGGAGTATGAGGACTCACCACTGAAGTTGATGAATATGAATCGAGAATCGATCTACGCATGATCTGAATGTTGAGGACCTGAACTAACATCATGAAAATATGAGCACAGAGTATGCGTCAGTATTTGGAAGGTATTGAGCATGCAGGATAGGATAAAAGTTGAACAAAACACATAAGCTAAACAAAGCATAATTGAGCAATGATATAATCTAAACATGATGGAAATACTGAAATATACTGAAAAAGAACTGAACTGAATGCAATGACCAAGTACTGATTCTTAACATAACATATTGAGACTGAATACTGAAATATAACTGAAAACCTGGTTGAATGCACTAGAGTCTGGTTGTGGGAGCTACTAATAACCGACATAACCACCATGTGAGCTAACTGTGGTGTCCGATGTATACACCCCATCGAAGGTCCCGATATACCTTACCAGGGTATAAAGGCATGACTGGCGTGATCACTAAAACTGATGTCCATAGGAAGGACTTAACCTACGGGGGCACGCAGTTTTGGGACTATGAGGGTACGCTGAAACCCTAGTCCACTCAGTGCTAAGCCTACTCCCAACAGAATATGTATATGATACATTATGACTGAAATACTAAATAGCTCAAAATACTGACATGCAAATTAGAGAATGTAACAATTATATACTAATAATGTGACATTTGAAATTGGAGCATGTATATATGTTTAACTGACCTAGCATGTGGAATTCATGAACTAAGAGAATATACACAACTAGGGTTCTCAGCTTCATGCAAAGAACTATGCAACGGTTTCACGAAAACATGATAATCTGATTATGAATACTCTAACAGCTAAATCACAACTAATATCTAAGGTTTTAGAAACCCTAGGTCTAAGCAAGATATATGAATCAAGAATCTGACTGAATTATAGGGACCTAGTGGATGAAAGGAATCCACCAGTGAAATCCCACATACCTGGTGACGAAATTCATGGAGAAATCTTTCAATTTCGGGGCTGAAATTGAATAAAAGGTGTTGCGTTCTTGGAAGGATTTGGGTCACCTTTTTCCTCCTCTTCTGTTCTAAGCTTGGATGATTTTTGGTGAATAAAGGTTTTGGGTATGTCTGACTAAGTTATTAGGCTTAAACTGAGTAAAACGGTGTAGTTTAGGCATCAAACGACATAGTTTAAGTGCCTAACGCCTATGGGAAAGGACCAGAACAACCCTAACTTAATTTTGACGAAGCCCATCCACGGAGGGACCTACGATCTATCGTTTGACCTACCGGCAGTCGTTTGGGTTCGTCGTTCATGATCTACCCGACAGGGCTTCAATAAAACGAGCATAACTTTTTACTCCGAAATGGGATTTTAGCAAATTTTGTGGCGTTGGAAAGAGGATTCAATTATCTTTCATTTGGTAGGTCATGGGCCACCTAATTTCTTTTTTGCTAAGGGTTATGACCATTTGAATTTGACCCAACAGTAATTTCCCTCTAACTGGCTGCTGACCCTCACCAATGATCCGTAGGTCCAACCACGGACCATACTGGTCGACTGTGGGTGGGATCAGAGACCATAAATATTTGGTCCTCAATAACAGACCCCACCTATGGACAGTGTGTTAGACCACGGATCGTCGGTGACTTCCGTGGTTCTTGCACCAGGTCTGGAAAGCTGCAATTTTTTCTATTTTCTCAAATCCAAGGTGTTACAATATCTCCCTCTTGGGAACATTCGTCCTCGAATGAAGTCTAAACAAGCTGAGTATGGAGGGATGAAGATGCAATCCCTACCACTAAGTATTAGAAACTTATATCTAACTGAACTGAGTTCCAAAAACATGCAAATATGTTGAAATGCAAGAACAACCGAAGGAATAGATACTAAGACTGAATTTACGCACGAGTAAATTGAGAGACTGGAGAGGATACTATTATCTCGAGCTGAAACGAAATCAGAAGGAAAGAGGTGAGGATACTTGGCCTTCATGACTGCTTCTGCTCCCCAAGTAGCTCTCTCTACGGACTGACTCCTCCAAGTTTGTCAAATCTCATCACCCCCTTCATTGGTGATACTTTCAGGAAAGCCCAATCATGTATCTCAAACTCTAAGTTCCTTCTCCCTACATATGTATAGGACTTCTGTCTTAAGTCTATTTCTGATGAGCTGAACTTTTTCCATAGCATCATGAGCTGAATTTGGTTCAATCAAGGTTGCTTCATCTACTCATCCACCTTAGGAATACATAAGCGACCTGATATGCTCAAATTACACTTCCCTAAAGAAGTATAAGCGATCGTTATCAAGTAAAGAACCTAACTTGTAGGTTGGGGTCGATCCCACAAGGAATATGGTTTAAACTTAAACTTAATTCACTATTATATCTGTTTAGTCAAGTTATTTTCAAGACAAGTAAGTAAAGGGGGGGGGGGGGGGGTATTTGTGAAACAAATAACTGATTGTTGTTAAGTAACAAGTGAGCAAGATTTGAACTTTGTTGCTATCAATGAGAGAGAGAAACTAGGGTGTATGTGTTCCCCATAAGCTCTTAACGCGGTAGTCCTAATAATAGTAATCATTTCCTAGTGTATCACATGCAAAGTTTGTAAGTTAGGTATCCCTAAGTGATTGGTCCTCCAAATAGGGAAATTCACACCGCACCTTGGTCCAGCTACGTGTGTATAATTTACTAACTCTTACCTTTACTTCAGATTAGACATCACATCAATGTATGTCTTAGTTTTCACCCTCGCATCAATTGACATTAGACTATTAGATAGTATCACACTAAATCTCTGTTGTTAATTCTTTTCTTATTAACTACCTCCTTGGTCCGGTAAGTAGCAACAATGCGAGTTCTAATGTTGGTCACCGTTAAAAAGACTTCTAAACGAAAGAATTACCAATATATGCATCAACACTATTCAAGAATTACTTAGTTATTATGCATACAGCATACGTTGTTAATTGCTCATGGTTCCACGACCCTAGTTGTGAATTTAGCTACTCATGCTTGGAAGAACACAATTCATATTATTTTTAGAAGAAGAATTCATGAACTTACATATTGAGTAGAAGAAACTCGTAATCTCCAATTAAAATTCAAATCAAAAATCTTATAAACCGAAATTAGGAAATCAAATTGTCAAAGTTTGCAAGTTAATTTCCAAGAAAATATCAAGACCTAAACGTATACAATGGTGTCTAACTCCCAAAATAAGAAGAAGAAGAAGAAGAAGAAGAAAAGAACCCTCAAAAGTATCTCCTATTAATCATCTCCCATAAAGAATAATTTTCCATGCCCTATTTATAAATATAGAAACCCTAAATAAAATAATTGAGTTCAAGACAAATTAGGAAATCAAAACTCGAAAGGAATTGATTTCCTATAACAATTTGCTGTTTCTGGAATATTTGTTCCCGCCGCCTTTAATGAAGAGTTGGTCTCTTAATGGCTGCCACGTGGCAGCAAATTAATTTGAGAATTGCGGCCCTTTCCATATATAGAAATATATTATTTTATTAACTTTAATCCATTAAGCTGTCTGCTTGATTTTCTTCTTTAATCTTTCATCTTTAATTCGTTTTAGCTCCAAACTTCTTCATTTTCCTACCAATTTAATTCTACAAACAAAATATACTATTTAGCACAATTCATAAAATTCATGCTCAAAAAGCTCAAAAAGGACAAATATAAATAATAAATGTGAGACAAATAATGATTAAATATATGTATTTTGGCCTCACATCAACACCCCACACTTAAAATTTTGTTCGTTCTCGAGCAAACATTAAAGCTCATCAAAATAGGAATGTCATCACTTTGGTTAATACAAACAATTAGGCCATATACCAATTTCCAAACATCAAGTAGACTTCTAAATCATTATGCAAGACATCTAAATAAACACAACAAACCTCTAACCTCCTAACCTCAAAGAAGGACTTTGAAATCATTAAATTTAAGCTTGTTCACCTACTCTCATCAAAGAAAGCTAATAAAATCATCTATCTAACATGAAACAAGTGCCCTCACAAAAAGAAATAGTCCACACACTCAATTCAAAAGATTCAATATAAATTAAGGACTTCATATCAAGAACAACTCTCACAATCACAAATAAATTTCACATGTATACACAAAGAACCATAGGCTTGCCCATAATGTGCATCTCCACTAATTAAGCATGTTTGGATAGAATCAAATAGGACTTTAACGGGTTGTAATGTAGGCTAGGGGATGGTAGGAAAACTATATAATAGTGACTTACACTTTCTTAAGCACTTTGCAATTTTACACTTCATCACCCATTATTTTCTTCTCTTTATTTTCAGCTCTCTCTTCAACAATTATTTCACAAGTAATGTTCATCATCTCAAGAATGCTTCAATCATTTTTTTTTCTAGTTTTCCTTCATAATCGCCACCATCAACTTACGTATTTTACATGCATTAAGGTGTACGATGTCCTTGGAAGGACCAGGGTCATCATCAAGGTAACTTTTGAAGTAGCCACCCTCAACTTAGGCTTTCATAAAGCCGAGTTAAAATGCATAGTGTCCAAGGAAGGACCAGGGACAACACAGAGTTTTACAACTTTTCTAGGGAAACGTGAGATGTGTGGATCTCAATCATGGGCCCTCTTATCTTTTACCTCTTGTTGTTCTATTAGCTACAAACCAAGCATTTCCATCTTTTTCTACTTCTACCATTGTTGTCATTTTTCTTCTTACATAGTGCATTAAGGATTATTTTTTTTGCTCAAATAGAATTATGGTATCAATAAAAGGGGATTCGGCTCGATCATATGGTTTACAAGAAAAATATAGGCTAAAAAGGCTCAAAAGGGTTAACTAGTGATATAATATCTGAAAAGGCTAAAATTTGTCAGACAAATAAAAGAAAGCCTATTTTCATTTCCTAAACAAAGCAACACTTTTTATCTCGCTTCAATAACATGCAGGGCAAGTTCTAGACTAAGATACAAAACATGAAATAAATAAATTCTCACCACACTTGGCACAAGTATCAATCAAGATGGATCAATTCAACTTCTAAGAGAGACAGGATAATAACAAACTACAAAATAAAATAAGTTATATACAAAGTCACAACCATGAGTTTAGGTGTCAAAGAGTCTGCAATTTTCTTATCAATCAAGCATTCACAAGAAAGTACTACTAAGAATTTAAGCCTAAATAACATGTATCACACTACTCAAAAGGGTCTTTTCTTTTCTCTCAAAATAAAATAAAATTAAAAGAACACTTATTCCTAAAAAAATAAAAGACACTCGATTCAAAGGGACTATCCTCAGGAAAATAACCGAAAACAAAAGGCAAGGAATCCATCCTAAGAAAAGAAAAGACTCAATAAAATAATATAAACTAGGAAGTCATTCCTCCACCCCACACTTAAAAATATGCTATGTCCCCAAAACATCAAATAAAATTTAAAACAAGGGTTAGGAAAACTCCCTAAGGCTCTAGGCCTAGCTAGTAGCATGTTCTCTTTATTTTTCATCAAGGGTCGTACGCACCCCACACTTAAGATCAAACGTGCTCCTTGATTTATTTTTTTGGGTACTCAGACTTCCACTAATCTACAAAAAAAACAAGACCAAAAGAAAAAAAGTGACACTAATAAAAAATAAAATAAGAAGTTACACTACTAATTGGGTTACCTCCCAATAAGCTCTTAATTTAACGTTGCGGCACGACGCAGACACCTTAGTTACTCGGTTCCATCTCCTTGAGCCTCTCTAATTGGATTATTGTGTATCCCTAGATTTGCCATTTTTTTCAAAGTCTTTCTTAGTTCAGAATCGTTGGAGGTCAAGGGTTCGCTAGACTTCGTGTACTTGGCATACACTAGAGTTGAAACCTGTAGAAAATAAAAACAAAAAACGTAAAATCAAGAAATACTTGACTAAAATTCAATAATTTAGTTAAACTTAATCTAAAAGCCAAATCCCCCGATAGCGGCGCCGAAATTTGATACGCTCAAATTACACTTCCCTAAAGAAGTATAAGCGGTCGTTATCAAGTAAAGAACCCAACTTGTAGGTTGGGGTCGATCCCACGAGGAATATGGTTTACACTTAAACTTAACTCACTATTATATCCATTTAGTCAAGTTATTTTCGAGACAAGAAAGTAAAGGGGGGGGGGGGGGATTTGTGAAACAAATAACTGATTGTTGTTAAGTAACAACTGAGTAAGATTTGAACTTTGTTGTTATCAATGAGAGAGAAACTAGGGTGTTGTGTTCCCCATAAGCTCTTAACGCGGTAATCCTAATAATAGTAATCATTTCCTAGTGTATCACATGCAAAGTTGGTAAGTTAGGTATCCCTAAGTGATTGGTCCTCCAAATAGGGAATTTCACCTCGCACCTTGGTCCAGCTACGTGTGTATAATTTACTAACCCTTACCTTTACCTCAGACATCAATGTATGGCTTAGTTTTCACCCTCGCACCAATTGACATTAGACTATTAGATAGTATCACATTAAATCACTGTTGATAATTATTTTCTTATTAACTACCTCCTTGGTCCGGCAAGTAGGAACAAGGCGAGTTCTAACGTTGGTCACCGTTAAAAAGACTTCTAAACAAAAGAATTACCAATACATGCATCAACACTATTCAAGAATTACTTAGTTATTATGCATACGTTGTTAATTGCTCATGGTTTCTCAACCCTAGTTGTGGATTTAACTACTCATGCTTGAAAGAACACAATTCATATTTTTAGAAGAAGAATTCATGAATTTACGTATTGAGTAGAAGAAACCCGTAATCTCCAATTGAAATTCAAAGCAAAAATCTTATAAACTGAAACTAGGAAATTAAATTGCCAAAGTTTGCAAGTTAATTCCCAAGAAAATATCAAAGACTAAACGTATACAATTAACTCCCAAAATAAGAAGAAGAAGAAGAAGAAGAAGAAGAAGAAGAAGAAGAAAAGAACCCTCAAAAGTATCTCCTATTAATCATCTCCCATAAAGAATAATTTTTCATGCCCTATTTATAGATATAGAAATCCTAAATAAAATAATTGAATTCAAGACAAATTAGGAAATCAAAACTCGGAAGGAATTGATTTCTGTAAATTATATGCTGTTTCTGAAATTTGTGTTGCCGCCGCCTTCAATGAAGAGTTGGTCTCTTAATGGCTGCCACGTGGCAGCAAATTGATTTGAGAATTGCGGCCCTTTCCATATATATAAATATATTATTTTATTAACTTTAATCCATTAAGTTGTCTGCTTGATTCTCTTCTTCAATCTTCCATCTTTAATTCGTTTTAGCTCCAAACTTCTTCATTTTTCCACCAATTTAATCCTATAAATAAAATATATTATTTAGCACAATTCATAAAATTCATGCTTAAAAAGGATAAATATAAATAATAAAACTGAGGTAAATAATGATTAAAAATATGTATTTTGGCCTCACATCACGACCATCTCCTCCTTGGGAGAAAACCTCTACTTTCTATTGATGAACTGCACCTTCCAACTGAAGCAATACAGGACCACTATCTGCTTTTCTTTATCTTCCGCTACCAATGGAGATTATGATCTATTCTGGATTATCACACCACCATCTGATGTGTCCGTAAGACTAACTCCTAAGCGAGCAAGCCGATGAACATCTTTTGCTAATTCCTTCCCTTTTTCCTCAACATGTGCCACACTACACTTTAGAGATCATCTTTGTGTGCCTTAAGGTAAGAGATAAATCGACTTATAGGCACTGAGATGCTATCTTTCCATTCAATATTAAGGGAAAATGCATAAGTACCCCCCAACCTATGCCCGAAATCTCAGAGACACACCCTAACCTTTACTAAGGTCCTATTACCCCCCCAAACTTATTTTATATATAATTTTCTACCCCTTTTCGGCCTACGTGGCACTATCTTGTGGGCCCAGCACGTGTTTACAATTTTTTCAAGAATAACGCCACGTAGGCCGAAAAGGGGTAGAAAATTATATATATAAAATAAGTTACAGGGGGTCATAGAACCTTAGTAAAGGTTAGGTGTGTCTCAGCGATTTCAGGCATAAGCTGGGGGTACTTATGCATTTTCCCCAATATTAATAATATCTATAGATATTTATTTTACACTTAATGAGATAATTTAATTACCACTTAAAAATAAAGTTATGAACAAATATTGAAGTTAGCTAAAAATTTCAATCAATTCTACCAAAGTTTTAAAAAAAGTCTCAATTCCTCAACCAATTAATATGACTTGTTTTAAATTTATAATTAAAACATCTACATCGACGTGTGAGTTTCAAGGAGGACATTTTTGAAATAAAATATTAAAAAAAAACTTGTTTCTTTTATTTTGTTCTAATTTAATTAGCGTATAATCTTTCCAAAATTATGGGACCACTAGCTATGATTTTTAACTTTAACTTCATATCTTTTAGTTATAACATTATTATTTTGAATGTTGATAATAGGTGGAATGACCTGAGAGACCCCTGTAGTTGGCTCTATTTGTCACCTGGACCCTTCTACTCACGAGTTTGTCGACTGAACACTTCAAGTGATTAAAACGCGTTATTTTAAACCCCTCTTACTGTTGACCAAGCTTATGTGGCGTTTTATTTGTTGAATGGATTAAATGTGTGGTTACACGCGTTTAAAAGCAAGTGAATACAAAAAAATTAATTAAAAAAATATTGAAATAAAAGAAATTATATAGTGAAAAAAAGAAGAGAAAAGATCCCCTTCTTGGCTTCTTCCCCATTCCTTTACCGGTACTCTTCTTCTTCTTCTTCCTCATCAGTTACCACTGCCTCCATCATCGTTGCCCCTCCCCCCTCCTCTCTCCCCCACTTCATTTATCTTTCTTCACCCTTTTTCTATGATACTTATTTTTTGTTTTCCTCTTTCTAACACAAGAAATTTACGGAAAATAAAAGGGAGAAGAAACAAATAAGAGAAAACAAGATTGAAATGACAAAAAGATGAAAAAGTTTAGAAGAGAGAAAAAAAATAAAACAATAGAAAGATTAAAATTTTCTCCACTTTCAATTTTGGTGGATCTTTCGGCCAAACAATTCATCGGCGGCAATGACTGCCTCAACAATGGCTATCTGTGAATGAAGTGACCGGAGAGACATTTTTTCCGGTGAATCAATTTCAAAAGGCAGATTTTGAAGATGAATATGAGATTTTTTCTTTTTTAAAACATTATTTGTAATGATAAAAATGATATGGCAATTTTTGTCTATCTGACAATTTTTATCTGATGTGGATAATGATGTGTCATCCACATCAATGAGATTGAGAGACACTCATACTCAGAGGGGTTTAAAATGACGTGTTTTAATAACTTTAAGTGCTCGATTGACAAATTGATGAGTAGAAGGGTCTAGATGACAAACTTAGCCAAGTACGAGGGTCTCCCAGGTCATTCCTCCTTTGATAATATTGTGTATATTTTCTAAATATTTTGAATAAAAATTAACGATTGATGGAGAAAAATACTTTAACTATAGATATCTCAATGGCCCTCTTCACGTTAGATTTGCACGATAAAAGAATGAGATGATTTCCTCCTACATAAATATATATTATAATTTATTTTAGAGCAAATTTTAAAATTATATAATCAATACTATTTAAAATTTATTAATATTAATAATATCTACAGATATTTATTTTACACTTAATGAGATAATTTAATATAATTTAATTACCACTTAAAAATAAAGTTATGAACAAATATTGAAGTTAGCTAATAATTTCAATCAATTCTACCAAAGTTTTAAAAAAAAGTCGCAATTCCTCAACCAATTAATATGACATGTTTTAAATTTATAATTAAAACATCTCCATCGACGTGTGTGTTTCAAGGAGGACATTTTTTGAAATAAAATATAAAAAAAAAAACTTGTTTCTTCTATTTTGTTCTAATTTAATTAGCGTATAATCTTTCCAAAATTTTGGGACCACTAGCTATGATTTTTAACTTTAACTTCATATCTTTTAGTTATAACTTTATTATTTTGAATGTTGATAATAGGTGGAATGACCTGAAAGACCCATGTAGTTGGCTCTATTTGTCACCTAGACCCTTCTACTCACGAGTTTGTCAACTAAACACTTCAAGTGATTAAAACGCGTTATTTTTTAAACCCATCTTACTGTTGACCAAGCTTATGTGGCGTTTTATTTGTTAAATGGGATTAAATGTGTGGTTACACGCGTTTAAAAGCAAGTGAAGACATTAAAAAAAATATTGAAATAAAAAAAATTATATAGTGAAAAAAAGAGAGAAAAGATCCCCTTCTTGGTTTCTTCCCCATTCCTTTACTGGTACTCTTCTTCTTCTTCTTCTTTTTCATAAGTTACCACTGCCACCATCATCGTTGCCCCTCCCCCCTCCTCTCTCCCCCACTTCATTTATCTTTCTCCACCCTTTTTCTATGATACTTATTTTTTGTTTTCCTCTTTCTAACACAAGAAATTTACGGAGAATAAAAGGGAGAAGAAACAAATAAGAGAAAACAAGATTGAAATGACAAATAGATGAAAAAGTTTCGAAGAGAGAAAAAAAAAATAAAACTCTAGAAAGATTAAAATTTTCTCCACTTATAATTTTGATGGATCTTTCGGCCAAACAATTCGTCGGCGACAATGACTGCCTCAACAGTGGCTATCTGTGAATGAAATGGCCGAAGAGACATTTTTTTCGGTGAATCAATTTCAAAAGGCAGATTTTGAAGATGAATATGAAATTTTTCTTTTTTCTTTTTAAAACTATTTGTAATGATAAAAATGATGTGGCAATTTTTGTCTATCTGACAATTTTTATATGATGTGGATAATGATGTGTCATCCACATCAGTGCGATTGAGAGACACTCATACTCAGAGGGGTTTAAAATGACGTGTTTTAATAACTTTAAGTGTTCGGTTGGCAAATTGATGAGTAGAAGGGTCTAGGTGACAAACTTAGCCAATTACGAGGGTCTCCCAGGTCATTCTGCCTTTGATAATATTGTGTCTATTTTCTAAATATTTTGAGTTAAAAATTAACGATTGATGGAGAAAAATACTTTAACTATGGATATCTCAACGGTCCTCTTCACGATAGATTTGCGCGACAAAAGAATGATATGATTTATTCCTACATAAATATATATTATAATTTATTTTAAAGCAAATTTTAAAATTATTTAATCAATATCATTTAAAATTTATCAATATTAATAATATTTATAGATATTTAATTTACACTTAATGTGATAATTTAATTACCACTTAAAAATAAAGGTATGAACAAATATTGGGCTCGTGCACAGCACGGGTTACCCTTGTCCTAGTGTGTGTAAAATTGTATAAAATAGCAAACTATTAATTCAAATTAAATGCTATAATTATAGTTTGATTTAATTGTAACCCGTAGCAAACAGTTGTCATTCGCCTCTCTCCCTAGGTTTTTCGCTAGCCACTCTCGCCAGTCTCTCCCTCGCCTCTCTCGTTTTTTTACAAACACAAATGTATAAAATGCGCTTGTGTAAGTATAAAGCGAGGAGAAACTGTATATACAAATACGAATACATATATTTTCGTTTTATACACTTATAATAATTATACAAATACAGATCTTCCCCTGCCAGTTCTCTTTTGCCTCTCTCTTTCTCGCTTTATACAACACAGATTATACAAATTACAATGTATAATTTGTGTTGTATAAAGCAAGAGAGAGAGAAATTTGATATACAAATGTTTTATTTCGATTCAATTGTATACAAATTCAAATTTTATGCAGATATACAAACACATAAAATTGAATTGAGAGGTTGTCAGCGATTTATACAAATAGTCTGCCAGCGAAATTATACAAATCTGAAGCTCCTGCCAGCGAGTTATACAATCTGATGCTCCATAGCAAACATAAAGTTTGTTATGGAGCACAATTATACAAATTATAGTTATAACATACATATATGATTTTTATGTTTGTTATATGTGAAAGTTGCTCTATATATAGTGTGTGTGTGACTAAGGCCTCATTTATTTTCATTAAGATTAAGAAGTCTAAATCTAAATGCACATCTGAATGATTATATATATCTTAATTCAAATAAAATAATAGTTAAATATTACATATGTTAACAAAATATTTTTAAAAAGTCATTCTTTGATAAATGTTAAGATATTTGAATTATATATAAATATTTCAAGTTTGATAAAAATAAATGGAACTACATGAACTACATATATAAACTATAATAATAAAATAATTATTAGAAAAATGTTTTTAAAAAATAAAATAAAAATTCAGCACAAATTAATCTCAAATAAATAACTGAAACATCCCTATTGTTTGTTTGCCCATGTACTCTTCTATAAAATAAAAACATCATCATCCAATTTCAACGACACATATTTATAAAGTTACCTTGAACGTTAATCAAATAAAGTTTTTACAATAAAATTTATCAATTCTTGATAAACAAGCAGGAACAACAAATATTAAAAGTTTAGAAAATAATTTGTATAACTAATAAAGTTGAGAAACTTGAATTTTTTCTGAAGAGAAATTAAGATATTTTTTTCCGAAAATAAAAATTTCGTTTAAAGAATCTGATGAGAATAAGAGACTCACAAATTTAATATACCCCTTGAGACATTTTTAAGTAGAAAAAACAAACGCACTTAATAGCCTAATGTCTGAGATTCAAACTTCCATTAAATGCAAACTAATAAAGCCGAATACTTTTACAAAAAAAATTATGCGTTCACTGCTGAACACAATACAATAAGCAACAACCCACCCAAACAAACAGTTGAAGTTGAAAAAGGATAAAACAAATTTGAGTATTTCAAGACTATTTTCTTGGCCAGGGACCAAAAGGCAAATATTGTACTACTCCCTCCATTTAAAAATTAAAAAATTATCAAAGAAAATGCCATTTTAAAAAATGAAGTAGAAGAATTAAATAAGAAAAACGAATTGAAACGAAGGGAGATAGTAGTAGATACATTATGGTCACATGGGTCGAACCAGCACATTACACTTGTTTTCCTAATAATGATTGAACATGAACTATTTTGGAAGGTACATTAAAGATTCCTTTTGGCACATGATATGAAGTGTCTCACCCAAGCACATTCGATGGAGAGATGTAATTAAAAGACTTACATAAGGAAATAGTAGTAACAAACTAATTTACGCAACTTGCTTCCAATACTATGTGATGAACCACATCCTGCAAGCAACAGAAAAGACTAGTAGCTTGTCATATAGATGTTAGGAAAAGCTCGAGTCCATCCGAAATGCTTAACTGTATTCCCCCTCACAAGATGCCAATACTAATGTCTTTTTACTGCAAAGTTGGTGATAAATATAACTGTTACTTCTCCAGATTCCTTGAGCCATGGGAAGCCCAAAATGCAGGAACGAAATGCCATGAGTGATTGCAGAAAGACAATACCCTTCATCCAAGGTGTACTACAACTCAATTGATCAGTGCCCCAATTTCCAAGAGTCCTATGAAACACATCGAAATCCAGAAGGCCCTCAGCTCTCCACAGCTTGTTTAATGCTAGGAAACCGATCAGCCCATGATGAATATGCTACACCAAATTCAGACAACACAAATAGAATAATTCTCAACCTTTTCAAAGCTAAGAAAAAAGAGTAAAACATTGAAATATTAGGCCTTATTAACCATATCAACAAAAAAAATTAAAACTTGTATGGAGGTTGATGATGGAGATGGCCTGCGGTGATGGTTGTGGGTGTCAATTGAGGATGATGGTGGCCATGGCTTGTAGCAAGCGGTGATGGTGGCTAGCAGTAGTAGTTAACAACGGTGGTAGTTGTTAGTGGCAATTGATAATTGTGGTAGATAATACTTATAGATAATGTGGTAATGAATGGCGAAGGTGATGGACGATATATATTGATAGTTAATGATAGCGATATATGGAACTGGTAGTGGTGCTAGTGGTGATAATTATAAATAGTAGCTAGTTGTGGTGACAACCGACTATGGGTGATCGGTTGCATAGTGGTGGTGGACAAAGACGTATCCAGGATTTTTAGAGGATGACTGCTTTTACACCATCATTTGGTCCGATTCCATAAAATTTTGTCATCACAAAAAAAGGTGTCGTTCAATTTATAATTGGTCTTAACAAATTTTCATATTTAAAAGCGATCATTAATAGCATTATTATCCAAAAATATTACTTCACAAATTCAGGAAAAAATACTGAAAGAAAAGATATAAGAAAGATATGATAAGAAACTAGGAGAAGTGTGCTCATTAGTCGTAAAATTGTTGCTTAAAACAGATGCGGAGAGAGAAGTCCGGAGGTTTTTTTTTTCTTTTCGATTTTTCAGGGACTTCTGAAATGGAAAGAATGAAGTAAAAATGAAAAGAAAGAAATGACAAAAAACGATCAGTAAATCAGGAACCAAAAAGGAAGAGAAAAAATTGAAACTTGAAGAATGAACCAAAAAGAAAAGAAAGAAATGACAAAAAGAGAAAAGGACTGGAAAAAAAAGAAGAGAAACATAACAGAAAGTAGATACAAAAAAGAAGAAATAGTTAGGTAACCAAAAAGGAGGGAAAAACAGAGAAAAAAGAAAACACGGTTAGAACAGCAAAGGTACCAAAAAAGAAAATGAAGAAAAGGAAAGAAAAAGAGAATCAGAAAAGACAAGACTTAAAAAACAATATGGCCAGAAGGATTCGATCCCAAGACCTGGTATGCAATGGTGCACAATGTCACCAACGGGCCAAGGTGCACTCTTGTGCCTGGGTTCCATACTGGGTTCACATGAAACTGTGCCCCTCCGTGAAAATCTGCCCTTGGGTTGTGGATGGTGATAGTTGATAATGGTGAGCCGCCGTAACAACATCATAAGCGATAAAAGTAAATGGAGTGGTGGTGAACTGACATCTTTGTAGAATCCTTGAATAGACAGGATTTAGACCCAAAGTACAATCCGACTTGATGACCGAGATTTGATTTATTAACATTTAGACCTTCATGAAGTAAAGCAAATGACACAAGAGAACTACGAACCTGAGGTAATTATCTGAAAAAGATCTACTTCAGCTTTAGCATCATCGGATATCAAGTCCTGAGTGCAGTCAGAACAATAATTTGTCAACTGGAGTATCAAAAACACAGCTAAAGATCATTTCTTTGGCATGTTTATTTTGTCATGTCCATTTTAAATGGGGTGAAGGGGAGGGTGGGGAAGATCAGATGATGAGATTGCTTATGAGTAATTCCAAACTATGAAAAAGCTATCAGTCAATTTAGGCAACAACAGAACAGTTGAAGCATAAGCCAGTGAATTACCTGACCACACATCACAAAGCTTTGTCTAATGAGCTTTGACAGATTACCAATATCGCCACTAGTGAAGTCTGGATGATTTAGAAGAGCTTCCTCTGATGTCAAATCGAGTATAAGCGAACAGATGCTTGATGCCATCATGATAATAGATGCATCATCCATACCCTCTGGAATGCAAATATATAAATTTAAGCAACCTTTGGAAAGCAACCAAAAGCCAACTTAAGTGAAAGATAGTTGAGACAGTATGTCTCAAGAGACAGAAGCCGAGCATCTACCACCTCTAGTGCAATTTGTTAGTATCAGTAATTTATAGATACAAAAATGTGCTATATTCTTGGTGGTCACAAATAACTGAAAAATTAGTGATGACATGGAGGAACAGTATGTTACTCAAGTACGGGTCTTCTTTATTTTAACATAAATATATTTCAAATTGACAATAACACGCTCTGGAATTATTGGCAAATAAAGTCAGAAATTCACCCAGAAGATTATGAAGCCAGAATTTCGTTAAGGTTTCTCTGACATCCCTACAAAATAATTCATTATCACTGTTTATTTCTTAAAGAGCCAATTCTCTTCTGGGAATAACGACATCATTATTATTAGCTCTTTACTTTTAAATTGAAGGATTTGCTAATAGGTATTATTTTTGCTGAGTTGTTTATTAAGATATTCTATTTTGTTTGTGCATCATTTTGATATTCTTCTGAAACTTTGCGCTTCACTTCTTTCTTTAAGCAAAGAACGCCTTTGTTTCTTTTTCCTGTTTCGGGTTCTCAAAAACAATGATTACACTTAGGCAACTCTTACTCACTCAAGGAATCCTCCAAGCTCGAAGATATAGTCCCACTAAGCAACTCATACCCCTCATCCTCTTTCCTCTACAAAACACCACATTCTGGTCCCTTTACTCAATCCTCGCCATCGTCGTCCTTTTACTCTACTTATCTAGAATCCCTCTACCCAGCTCAGAATCTACAAATCCTCCCAGTAATGTTGAACACATGCATCACACGGAAACAGGAAAAATGGAAAATAAATTTCAACAAGCTCTACCTCCCTTGCCTTTGATATTTACTTCTTGTGCTCACATGCGATCAACAAAAAAGAGCTTCACAATCTCACATATTGGAGGGACAGCCGGATAGCTGAGATTTAAGACTTGAAGCATCAGAAGTTACTTTGATGGAAACATCAATGAACCACCGCTAAACAGAAACCTTTTCCTACTTTGAGGAAGTAGAAGATTAGGAGTAAGGAATTATGATGCCTTATGGGCCTCTTTGATACTTCTATTTTCAGATACAACTGTCATTAGGTCCAGAGTCATCTATAGTTGTTAGATGGCAGAAGGAGAAGAAAAGATCTTCTTCTGGAGAGATCAAGGTTCCACTTTTCTGCTCTAGCTCTTAAGACATTTTGGTTACATTCTTTTATAAAAGCTAATTTAAGAATTTTTGTTTCCTGTTTAAGACTTCCTCATGTCATCATTGTTTCTTTTTGAATTGAATAATTACTGGCTGACACTTTCTTTGATCTGGTAATGAGGAGTACTGTACTTGTGTTTTGAAGTCCACAAACATTAGTGCTCTAGATAGTAGATATTTTCATTGGTTTTGTTAAAAACAGATGAATTTGTGTCATCTATATGTGATACGAATTAGGATCCCCTAATGATTAATTTACTTCTTGGCAGTTGGCACACAATTTACCTTTTTCTGGACAAGAACACACCAATTAATTGGAAATCCAGCTTTCTAGCTGACTACAAAGCATAATCTTTCTGCGCTTGAGCAGGGCTTTTCAGTCATTGCTTGGTCATGACTGAAAAAGAAATGAATCTTGGGCGTAACTCAACCCTAAAATCTAGCTCAGAGGATTGTCCAAGTCTCCAAGACCATATAAGGAGACCAAGAACCCTAATGCCCACCAATGTGGGACTCAATACCCCCCCCCCCCCCCCCGCAAGCCTAGGACTGGACATCCAGGGCGCAGACAATATAAAATGGGGGCTCAACCTCGAACGAAATAATGAATCGGGTTGGTCCTAGCCCTGATACCATGATAAAGAAATGAATCTTGGACCTAACTCAACCCAAAAGCTAGCTCATGAGGAAGAATTGCCCAAGACCATATAAGAAGATCAAGGACCCTAATGCCCACTGATGTCGGAATCAACAATGACTTGTGTGCCAAAAACCTGACCAAACTGTTGATTTGGACAAGCAAAACATACACCAATTCATTGTAAATCCAGCTTTCTAGTAAACTAGAGAGCATTATCTTTCTACACCTGAGTAAGGCTTTTTATTACTTGGTCATGACTTATGTCCCAAAGACCTAACCCAAGCGTTGAATTAAATTAAAATGGTTATTTAGCTTGCTATGTTAATTTTAATATCAGTTGTTTGGTTTAGTTTCATTTGGGGGGAAAAATCTGTACAGAAGTGAGAAGTGACTTCCTGATAAAAAGAAGAAGTGAACTATTATGTATTTAAAATAATGAAAAAAGAAAAGGTACTTTTAGTTTTAGCAGTTCTGATATATTCTGTTGCCAAAATCTGGGAGATAAACTTGTTTAGATTAGTGTACCCTTGAAATGTGCCCTTAGAGTGTGGGTTGTTCATTTATAAAAAAGAAAATAAGGAACTCAAAATTTCCCAACTGGAAAAGCTGGTCGAGGTCTAATGGAATTTAGAGTAAGTGGTGCATGTTATGGTAAAATGAATTGACGCTCTCATGCACTAATTTTGAGGTGGTCAGCTAGGTTCCCCTTTTGGATCTCTAACTACCTTTCTCCGGTGGTATTCGACTGCTGGAGTTTCTCAATCCTCTTTTGTTTTTCTTTTTTAAGCCTTCTATCAATCATGGATAATCGTATTTATTTTAGATCTGGGGGGATGTCCTTTGACGTAACTGAGTCATCGTCTTTAAGAGAGATATGGTATGAATGGATTGAGAGCTCTAGGCTTTACATCAGAAAATGACACTAAGCAATGAGGCTCTATTCTGGTTGTCGCGGAGACTTGAAAGGAATCTAACTTCAAGGGCTGGGTTTACAAGCCACGGAGAAGCAGAGACAAGGATACGTCTTTGTTCTGCTCCATGAAACTCAACAAATTTGGTTGCTTTATTTCAGTTATTGCGGTTACAGGGGCCTTCAGAGCAGTTATTATAGTGCCAGAGAATGCTTTTAATGAGGGTTGGTTACCCTTGGTTTCAAAACTGGAAAGCTTCATTAATAGGGGGACCTCCTTTTCTGCCTTTTTATCTATACTTCTCATACGTAGGAGCAAGTTGTGGAACAATTATGAGCTTATTGGAAAACGGAAATATTGAGCATAAAAGAATATAGAGAATGAGCTATTATGTTTAAGCAACGGAAATTCAATAATTAAATGCCAAAGGGACAAGAGAAAACAGGCTGGTTAGAGAAGAAAGGACTTTAAAGAAGCTCTGAATAAACCCTGATGGTCTCAGGAGGAGAATGTAGGGGAGAGAGAGGAGGTATCCATGGGAACAGGATCATCACACACACACTGAGAATCTTCTGAGGAGGATGTGTTATTTGCAACAAATTTAAAAGTGATAAAAAAATAAATTGCAATCACAAATATAATATGAACATAGTTTTATTATAAATACTAAGGGCACAAATTTGTTCCTCCCTTGATTCTTCTCTCTTAAGATTTAAGATTTCTCCATGATTCGAAGGTCATTAGAGGCGTATTTGTCGAACTAAGATGATTTAGACTTTGATCACCATGAAAGGATTTGTGGATCTTCTTAAATGATTTGATTATCAAAAAACTTTGGCATATCTTCATCTCTTTATGAATATCCTAAGAGTTGACGAGATATTCGAGAATCTCTTAAAGGGAATATAATACCCATCATATAGGCATAAGCTAGGGTTTAGGATAGAATAGCGTCCAAGTATTATAACTGAAATCAAATACATCTTGTAAAGTCTCAACTAGAATTGAACACCTCTTGTAGAGTCCCACAAAATTTCAATGTCTACAAATGCCCACTACTTCAAAGTTTGTCCCGAGTGTAGACTTGATGAAACTCATAGACGAGACTTGAAGTACCCATAAAAATGGAGCTTCCACCTTGCAGTTTTGTGGTTTCAGATATGCATAGATATCCATATTTGATTTGTGAGAGAAGAGGTGAAGGGCAGATTTGATCCCATTAGAAAATTTCTTTAATCAAACAAATTAAAATGCTATTTATGTTGGCACTCAAAACATATTTGGAACTATGTGCCTATTTGCGCATATAATGCAATTAGAACATAATTGCAACTTTGTGTTATGTCAAAGAGACCCTTTTCCCGCTTTTAACAAATTCAACATGAAAGTACATTGGTTCAAATCACATTAAGCAGCAGTAAGTCATTAACTGACTTCAAGCAGCATCTTAACACATTACCAATTTTGAGAGACTTTGAGCATTCTTTTATCTAATCTATAATTAGCACAGAATGTACTGCAGCTAGGGACAGGGCCATTTAAAGGTTACACCTCTTCGCTAAAAGCTGATGGGTATCAATTGCTCATCTTTTTGGATGATGCTACAGACAGGAAATATGAAAGGAAAGAAACCAAGAAACTTCAACAGTTGAAATAAGGAGATCAGGCTCGGCAAGTGCAAAAATCTGAGTTAGAGATATTACCCGCCCAACGTGACAATGCTACTAAAAGTCTGATAAAACTGGGATCATCTGAGGGAAATTTAATTTGTTCCTGCTGTTCATGAGAAGGCATGATTGTCAATAACATTTCACAAATATAACTAACTCATCAATTAAGCACAGCATGAAAACTACCTTTAGAAGAAGATTCAAAATTGTATCGCAAGCCAAGAATATAGAACCATTATCCTCAGATGTAAAATTGTTTTGGTCAATCAAAGCAATGAGGTAACCAACAACCTGCAAATTAAATACATTCCCTCGTAAAATCAAGAGACGAAAAGGGGACATATTAATGGCTTGCCAGCTATCATACAAAATATTGGTTCATAGAGACTGTGAATATGCTTGTATTGATTTCAGAAATTAGAACAAATGTGAGACTCACTTCTCTAAATGCACCTGAGGAAGCTAAAATTTTACATCCTCCAGTCTTGAGAGTTATTTGACACAGCATTGGAAGCAAAAAACAGATGGAATAAAAAGGACTGCCATTTGAAACCATGTCAGAAGTTCCATGTCAGCTGCAGTTTCAAGAGATTGAGAGAAATATTTGCGCTTGGAAAAACAGTAACAGAAATGCCAAACCTCAATTCATCTTCCCCTTCAATTGAAAGCATATAACCTAGGAGTTCTATGACCTTATCTTTACATGCATCTGGTGCTTCTGCAAGATAGCTGAAAGAACAAAAGACATTCACTACTTATAAAAAGTTTCCCTCATGGAATCAAATCTATTGGACTAGGAATCTATAATACTTCTTGATGATTCTTTTGTAATGCAGAACCGCAGTACAGGACAGAAGATTGGCGCGGGATATACAAGACCTCTACTACCTTACCTCTCCTAATTCCTTCACAACATGTCCGGAGCATATTATTAAGATCCCAAGATAGTTGTCTGGCTGATCCACAATCTTCCTCTGTCTCATCTATCTTTTCATTTTATGTTGTTTCTTTAAGGTTTGTACTAGTGACAACAGGTTTTGGGAAGAGTTTGGATGGATTTTCCACCTTGTTATGAGTTTTTACGAAAAGGATCATGTTATGACTGGTGTTTAAAAGGCGGGGGCGTGAGGCGGGACTTTTATGCAGTACAGGTGAGGCGTAAGCCCCGAGACACGGGGCGTAAGTCCCATGGATCTACGGGGTGTAGTCTCAATGATTTTACAAATAAAATTTAATAAATAACTAATAATATAGAAAAAAATATTATGATTATTATTTGAGAAAGGTATTAATAATCAATAATATAGAAAAAATAATTATAATTAGTATTTGAGAAATATCATTGAACCAAAGATAAAAAAAAAATGATTTAAAGCAAAAAAAGGTTAAAAAAAATAAAAAATTAAAGTCGGGCCGTATATTTTTACGCCCAGAACTTATGTTTTTACGCTCGGAGTTTACGCCTCAAATTCTAGGACTTACGCCCTATCGATCTACGTCTTCAATTTGTGCTTCAAGAGCGGTTTTGGTACGCCCCGCTCCGAGACTTGCCCCAAAAACGTTTTTGAAAACACTGGTTATTGGTTTTAAATATTACTTTCGCATGTTTGATTTTTCGTTTTGGGATTGTGACTAGGTTGGCTTATCTATCGGTGGGGGTTGTCATAGGTGTCATCACTTCCCCAATTTTTGGATAGTGACTAATTCAATCTCCATTACATTAATATGGCACCAGGCCTTTATTGGAACCAGTTAAACTTCAACTTCCTCACAAATTTCTAGATGGCAGGAAATCTACAACTCTCCAGCTAGCAGATGAAACAAGGACTTGTAGAGTTCAAGTCATCTGCAATGTACAGATGCAATTGCATCCATTTACAACAAGAAGTTGAATTGGAAGTAAAAGAATTTTCCTATTTGGATGAACAATGAAATAGGGAAAAAAGCTTGTCAGCAGATATGATTATGACCCAATACATCCAAAGAAAAGAGAAACAAGTGCAAGTAAATAGCAGAAAAGCATTGAAAAGAACAAGAACAAGAAGGCCGTCAAACACAAGCAGAAGGAGCAATTGATTCCAATTTTAAGAACGAAAAACTAGAAAGCTATCTAGCACGGATTTTGCTAAATCTGTTCATTGGAAGGCTTTATTTTCTCTAAGAATATCACCTATAAGGATAGGTATGGTGGATATTAACTACAGTGCCAAAACCGACAGTTCTCTCAGGGACTATTTTTATGCAGACCGACTTTTTTTTACTTCTTTTTGCAACATGCACACAGAAGGAAAGGTGGGATTCATACCTTCCGATTACTCGCACTGCTGCTAGAAGATCATCCCCTTTCATCTGTCCATGCTCCTGTGAAGAATCATTATTGCATGAGCAGACTTGCTATAATGGTTCTCCTATGTACTGATGGACAATAGTACCTTAGCATCTCGTATGTAGTCCAAAACAACACCAATTGTCTCATTGAGCCCAGAAATTATTTTTGTGAAAGTGCTCTCACTGATAATAGCATTGGCAGTTGACTCTGCAAATGATTTTCATTAAATAATCAGCTCATAAGTCACCTCCTAACATCTCTCTTTACTGATCAAGAAATAACAGCAAAGCATAACATGCAAATGAAACACACCCTCTGTCCCAGATCAGGCTCCCTATTTGACAAATATTAACGATAAAGGGTAGTGCAAGTGGAGATGACCTTAGTTTTTAAAATTTTAACTATTACAGCATAAATCATGTTACATGTTAATCTTTTCAGTAATATTATTCTGAAAAGTATTAAAAATATAAGAAATGTTTTTGTACCACAAATATTGTCACATACCTTCTCCACCAAAACTAGAAATAAGTTTAATTATTTTTTCAACCAAAGAGAAGGCTACACCAAGATTCCTCTGCTTCACAAGAATGTTCTCTCTATTCGAGGATGCGTTGGAGGCTTCATATTTTAAGTATGCCAGATCATTTAGAAGAACAGCAATTTCAACCCTTGACGACTCCAAAATAAGCAGAATGCACCTAAAAAATGCAGACACTTAGTGCTTTCCGCGTCCAAACTCAAAGAAAAGCCAGGGAGGAGGCAAATTAAAGCAAGAGAAAGACAAATTCAACACCATGAAATTCTGCTTTACCTGTCAGCAGGCAGGGAAACCTGAGAACCAGTTAAGTTCATCTCCCCAATAAGCCACAGTTCACCAACAATTGATATGACACACTCAGCCAGAACAAGAGCATGAAGTTTATGTGAAGGTGCTGCATAGAAATGAGGAGAAAGGAGAATTACAAAAAAAAAAAAAGAGCACAAAACACAGAAGGACCTCAAAGCAACTTAATATTGACCAAAATCATGCACAATTTCACTGAAATATATTTTTTCTCTAAAAATATAGAGCAACGTCAAATGGAAGGGACAACAAAACAAATGAAAATAAAACTTAACCTTATGATAGTAGGGCCTACTCATTAAGCACATTTGACCTTAAACATTGAGGGATGGTTTATTAGTCCAGTTAATCCCAAAATACAATTCTGCATAACTAATACAACAGTTGGTTCATAACATAAATCTCTGTTACTGACACAAGTGTTAAATAAATAATACAACGTTTAGTTTCGATAATATCTACTTTGCTTATATATAATTTCAACAATTTCTACAATAGTTAACTCAATTAAAACTTTTCAAAACAAAAATTAATAAAATCTTACTTATCAACATCTCAAGAAAAATTACACAAATTGGCTATCATGTCAATGAGAAAAAGAAATTGATTATAAATATATGATCAACTACTTCATTTGGCATTTTAAGAATCTAAACGAATAAACATCAAATTATCTAAGAAAAAAAATTGAGTAAACGTAATTTTGTATTCACAAAAAACTCATCAACAAAAGATAATGAGGAACATTTTACAATTCACACATGGTGTGTGCACTTTCCACAGTGAAGACTACTCAACAAAAAACTTTACAAGTTACCTATGAAGTCACCTATGCCTACCGTATCCCCTACCACATCCTGTTTACACCAAAAGTAAAATAAACTAAGGCATTGGATTCTAATCTTCTGGCTGTTGATCCCTTTGCCTTCAAAATTTATAAGAAAATTATTAAACAAATTTAAAGCCTATTCACAATAGTTGTTTTAGATCATATATTCTATCGAGTCATCCTTGCTTCTACCTAAGTTGCTTGGACTCGGGAGTGGGTGTCCAATCCAGAGGTCAGATCCTTCATGATCTAATTAAAGGATCTAATTTTTAAGATTGGGGGATATGGATCCATATATGGATGGGTGCGAGGATTTGCCTTAAAATAATTAAAATATCTAAAAATAGAGTTATAAAACCTAAATTATGAGATATTACGAGATATTACGTGGAGAACTTGAGGAGAATCCTATAAAGAGATCAAAGGAAAAGAAGTGACATAGAAACATCTATATAAAAGGTATTCCATTTTCTTCAACTTCACCTTAGTTTTGTATTTGATTACAGAAATCATTAATGTCCAGACTTTCCCCATTGATTTTGATCAAAGTACCCAAAATTGGTTGACCAAATCGGACACAAATCCCACACCCATGTCGTGTCGACACAAGTGCGGCACAAAAAGTGAAGGGTCTGAGCAACTTAGGCTTCTACTGAACAGACTACAATCAAATCCCATTTTTGGTGGATTTAATTTAGTCATAATCAATAAAGAGAGGATCTATACACTTTAACCAAAGCATGGCTAATTTTGATCCAAAAACCAAGCAAGAAATCCATTTAAAAGTAGCTCAGGCGACTTTAGAAATGATCATTTGCTTCCATGTGTTCTATTATTACCTAAACCCATATTGATTCCAAGAGATGGTAGGTCTTTTGACGAAACTTTAGTCCACATGATTTTGGATCTAACTCATTCCGTCTTAGCAACTTCAATCATCACAATTTTACACCTATGGAAAATGCACTATGTAAGACATGGTCAAATCATCTCATGCGACCTACTCTCATTTATCCTCTATGTGACTAGTGACTACTTGCACCCTCTGTCTCATATGATAATTATGATCTTCACTAATCTCTGAGTACAATTTATCTCAACATCAGCATTTCTACGACACTCATCTTATAGATGTGCTAGGCCTCTACATTCACTCACATATTCTCTTAAAGTAACAAAAATCATTTTCACAGGAGAAAATGAAAAACATTGTACTATATTTAAGTTGACGAATTTATGCAAAAAGGACAAAGAAATATATTTATACAGTAATGTTAACATACCAACTCGATTTTGCAAGATAGCCACAATACCAATCCGCAAATTTGTTGACCAAACATCATTTTCCATTAAGCGAAGAGCATCATATACAGGTGCCTGTAAATTGTGTGTAAAGGTCAGTGAGATTCCAAACAATAGAGACATGAAAAAGGAGCATACATGGGGTTCAAGGAAAACACGGAACTTGTGAATGAATGCAAGATAAAATGTATCAAACCTTCTTCAAAAGGTCAACTATATATTGTAAAAGATCACTAAGAGCATATCCTAATAAGTAGGAATGTGCTACATCAATCAATTTATCTATCAATTTTCACTCTACATATACAACCATACATTTTGATTGACTTTTTCAACTTTATTCTTTTACAATTCTATTCCTAAGGATATACGAGCATTTCTAAGACATTCATTTCAAAAGCTTTTTTAATATGAATGATAAATACAAATATTATGAACATCTCTAGACATTATAAAGAACAAAGCTAGAGAAGCTGCCAGATCGAGAAGGGACTGCTAGTAAATATGGTACTGATAACGACAAATGAATCAGTCTATTGGCTTATCCAAAACAAGGATAATCATAAAACAGAAGATTTTGAAAAAATTTAATATAGTTGCTAGTGTGCCAGTAAGGATACATGACCAGATTACACCAGAAGTACAGATACATGTGCTTAATATAAAGTAACCAACATACAGAATATCTGTTGGACAGGATAGTTGATAGGAGGTGAAGCGCTTCAAATTTCAGTGCATTCTGTAGTACAGCAAACTGCTTTGCCACTGCACACACCTACCACAAACATATATAACATACAAATTTAGTGCACAAAAATTTGTGTAGACAGAAATACATGAAAACGCACAGTATGCTGTAAATTGAGCATCCAACAACTGCACCAAAAGATTTTATCAGAGGGACTCAGTTCTGGTAGACTCACCACCATTGACAGGTCAGTCGGATGCTCAGAATAAACATATTCTGAGGGTAGCTTAATGACAATGATTTGCACAAGTCTCAGAGCAAGTTCAATCATATGAGAACCTGAAAACAATTCAAAAATAAAGAAGGATCAAATTCAGAAACAAAATCAGGTTGAATCTATGTAGAGACAATGGAAAGCTTGAAGCAAAAAGGTGCCACTGTGATCCATAGAAAAGTAACATGTTTCCGATGATCAAACTAAATACCATCGGGTAGAATCATCATTTGCGAAGCTAGCACGTTCAAGCCACCAGATTTGTACAAGGTTTGAACCCCTTCTTCACTCGCCGTTGAGACCAAAAACAAATATTCATAGCAGTCTTCAATGATAGGTGATCCTGCTCTGGAAGAGTAAACAAAATGCTAAGTGTTACACATTTTGAAGGAGAATGGAGAAGTCAATTGTACTTGTAATCCAGAAAATGCACCAAACATCTCACTGGATCACATGAGCTCTCCGGCACAATAGAAAACTTCTTCAGAGATGACAGAACCAACCATGCATTTACTAAAAGAATCTCTCACCAATTAATAACAGCATCATCAACTACAGAACTGAAATTGCCAACGAAAGATTCAGTAGAAAACATACTCTTTGGATATTGTCTCTAGAATGAGAGGAATCTTATTAATCATTTCTTCAGAAGCTGCAATCTGGGGAACTCTACAAAATGCTGCAAGAACTGTGATTGACAATTGCAAGTAGGCATCACGATTATCGCTCCCGACATCACTTCCTTTCCCTATTCCTATAAGGAAGCAATTTCAGATTAAAAAATTCCAACCAATAAATTACAACTCAATCCCAAACAGCAACTTGAACACTCTAATTGGGGTCATTTCATCGCACACTGGTAAGTAATTTATATTTTAAGGTAAATCAAGACAATGAACCCTACATACAAATTTGAGGATGGAGTGGAAGCAACCTTGCATTCTAAAAGTACAAGCTTGACAGCTTTGGCCCAAAAGGGAATAAGAAAGACACTTGACTACAGTTTTACGGCGTGCAGGAAAAAACCCAATGGAAAGCAATGAGAGTGAGACCACTGAAAATGAAATTGTGAACACTTAACTAGCAATCTAAAATTGGCTGAAGAAAAAGAGCATTTACCAGTTCGAAGCAGTCGGTGTAGGAATTGAGGTCCTAGGGCATCGTAAACCTTGCGAATGGCTGTATGGTCATCTTTACTGCAAAATTTGGTAACAAGAAGTAGACCCGCTAACCTCTGTTCATCCCTTTCTCCTCTGAGTAGCTTCAAACAATCATCTAATGAAGGTTGTAGTTGAGATGATGATGCCCCAGTACTACTACTACTACTGCTTGAAGCTTGTTCTTCCTGAAATTGTGATTAAACAAAACGTGTCAACCCAATAGAGATGGCTTCGCAAAATTAAGAAGGAAAGTAAAAAGATATCATAGAGGACCATTGAAGAGACTGGAGCACAAGTTGCAGAGTGGGGAAGGAAGACAAATATCGAAATTTCCGGAAAGTTCAAGTTGGAGGGAATGTTTTACAATGTCACCGATGCTTCGACGGGGAAAACAAATTAGTATGTGATGCCTCAGAGCAGCTTCCGTCTACTTGAATTGACCAGAAAACCATAACATTTCAATTTATCATAGCTTTAGGGTGTGTTTGTTAGGTAGGAAAATGTTTTCCTGGAAAATAAGTAGATTTTTGACTTATTTTTTCATGTTTGGTTGATGAGTAGAAAATATTTTTTGAATTTTTTTTTTAGTGTTTGATTTATGAATGAAAAATATTTTTGAGAAATATATTTTATTTTTACTACAGTAGAAAATAATTTTTGAAATTGAAAATATTTTTTAAAAATAAATCTAAATTTTTTTAGGAGTGGTGGGGGGGGGATCGATGGTAGGGGTGAAAAAATAAAAATTGAAGTTGAAAATATTTTCAAAAACAAACTTAAAATTCTTTTGGGGGGTTGGGGGCTAGTAGAGGGGTTGAGGGTAGGGGTGAAAAAATGAAATTTGAAGTTGAAAACATTTTTTAAAAGCAAACTTAAATATTTTTTTTGGGGGGTGGGGGGTGGGGGATGGATGGGTGGGGGGGAGGTCGAGGGTAGGGGTGAAAAAAGGAAATTTTAAAGTTGAAAATATTTTTAAAAAATAAACTAATTTTTTTTAGGGGGTTGGGGGATTCGAGGATAGGAGTGAAAAAATGAAATTTTAAAGTTGAAAATATTTTTTAAAATAAACTTAAATTTTTTTTTGGGGCGTGGGGATGGTTGGAGGGAGGGGGGGGGTTTCGAGGATAGGGTGAAAAAATGAATTTTTGAAATTGAAAATATTTTTTAAAAACAAACTTAGATTTTTTTTTTCGAGGCTGGGGAGGCTGGTAGTGGGGTGGGTGGTAGGAGGTGGGGGATAAAAAAATAAAAAATTAAAATTAGAAATATCTTTTAAAAATAATTTTTAATATATATTTTTTGGGGGGTGGTGGTAGGGGGCTGGGTTAGGGGTGAGGGTGGGGTAAAATAATTGAAGTTAAAAACATTTTTATAAAACAAGCTTTAAATTATTTTTTATGGGGTTGGTTGGGAGAGGGGGGAGGGGCTGGTTTGAGGGTAGGGACAAAATAAATTGATTTTTTCAACAAAAAAAAATTGTAATTTGATGTTGGAAGAGAGTTTTGGAAAATATTTTCTTTAAGTTTTGAAGGAAAGTCATTTTCCTTAAATTTGAGAAAAATGAGTTGATTTGGAAAATATTTTTCAAAACATTTAACCCAACCAAACATGAGAAAATTGGATCATACCAAATACACCCTTAGCTTTGTTTTAAAAGGTGGGCATGAAGCAAGAAATCACATCTCATTTATATTCAATTTTATTTATAATTTATTTATTATTTAGGCTTAAGTCATATGTAGCCTATCAAAGTTATTCTCATATTTCATTTAGACACTTCAATTTAAATTTATACTTATTAAATATTTAAATCTTAACAAATTTATACATATTTGATACAAAATGATATTGAATATAAAGACAAACATGTGTGCATATCAAACACATTATACATAGCAAATGGACCAAAGAAACGTTGACACGTGGAGATTGGATTGATTCTTTACAAAAATCTATTTAAATAATCCAAAAACAATTAAAAGAAAATAAAATTTTATTTTTAATTAACCCACCCCACCCCCACCCTCCTTCTTCTTCTCCGTCGGACTCAATTTCCCTGTCCACTGATTTACGTCCACGGGTAAATCATTGCCTCCATGCTTCTTCTTCTTCGTTCCCTTTCAACTGGATCATTGTGCCTTGCTAGTAAACCATCGCCTCCACCCCTTTTTTCTTCTTCATCAAATCTTATCTCTTTTACCATAATACAACATTGTTGTTCATCTAAGCTAACCCCTCATTCACCTTTCATTCTTATAGCATGAAAATCTTAAAGTCGTTGTCTTCATCTTCTTTCCACTAGTAATCATTTATCACAATTACAAGAAAAGATAATATTTCTTGCAGAAAAAATAATTAATTGATTCGCTAAAGTATTATTATATTCGAAAACAATAAAGCTTCATCGAAATATTTATAAAGCTTCATCGAAATATTTGTAACTTTAATTAGACCTACATATAAAAAGGAGGAAAAAGTAGGAGAAGAATTTGAGAGGGTAAGAGAGAGGTGGAGGGGGTGGATCTATATAAAAGAGATGAATGGAACAATTACAGTGAGGAAGATGGCGGAGAATTGAGAAGAATTTTTTTTGAAGAAAAAAATTATTATTATTTATATTAATATAGGTGTTTAAGTTAAAAATAAAAAGAAAAAGAAAAAGAAAAAGAAAAAAATATTATTTCTAATGGCTTTACGCGCTTAAGGAGAATTAAATACACTTTTTTTTTCTCATGTCAGCATTTTGTGTCTAGTAGGAATCACTTTTGAACACATAAGGTGTTCAATTGGAACAAGTATAAGATAAGGTGTCTAAATGAATTATGCGGACAACTTTAAAAGGCCCTTGATGACTTAAGTCTATAATTTATTACTAAGAAAATAAGTAAAAGTAATTTTTTTGATAATTTTACAAATAAATTTTAATAGATAATCAATAATATAGAAAATAATATTATAATTATTATTCGAGAAAGGTATTAATAATTATTGATATAGAAAAAAGTATTATAATTACTATTTGAAAGAAGTAGTAACTAACTAAAATAAAAAATGATTGTAATGACCTATTTCCGTCGTTATGGGAAAGCCAATGAGGAAAGAAAACTTTTGAGTAGTGACTTGAAAATTCCTAGTCTAGTCCAGAGTTGGACGAAATCTGAGTCAGTGAGGTCTAGGGAAATCTGGTAATGCATGGGGGATCTAATTATGAATTTGATCACATGAGTAGATAGCTAAGACGTTAAGATACCCTTATGACTTTACAAGATCGAATTCGGGAGAGTAGAACTCCCGAAACTGACCTTAGCGTGAACGGGTAGGTTTTGAATGTCATGAGTTGAAGGTGTATTGTGAAATGGCAGTTCGGAACTCAAATTTCGACTCTCTATCTCCGTGTAAGCCGTTGTGGCGGGATGGGGTCTACCGATTGGCTCAGTCGCGAATTAAGTAGAGGGAAAACCCCAAAAACATTATTTTTCTGCATATTTCGTTCTTGAGAGCTAAGAGACGATCCCATGCGATTTCTTGACAGTTTTCCACGACTTTTGGTGCTAAAGGTAAGGATTTTACTCCCCTAATCCATTTTTCAATCCGTAGAATTTAGATTCATGGGAATTTATTATTGGGTTAGTGTAGGTGCCAATCACGACAGTTTGGATCGTGACAAAGATAATAGTCAAAATAATCTTTAAAATGAAATTATCATTTGTCTTCACGTTTACTAGTCATACCACCATCAAGTATTATCTGCACGGATTATTGTTTGTATATTTTAAAGAAGAGGAAGGATAATTATACTGTTCTAGTTTTTTCGTCTTGTCAATTGGGTGTTACAATTAATTTTAGATATGTTTTTTTTCTTTCTGTTTTTGTTCAAATTTCCTACACATCTCTTTTAATTCTCCAATTCATGGCTGAAATAAATGTTAATGCCATATTATGAATTGATAATAGTGTTGGCCAACTACAAGTCTCTTCACAATTTTCTTTTGATACTCCTTCTCTATTTCAAAATTTCATTTATCTTTTTAGGTGAGTTTTTTTTCAACTTTTCATCAGCTTTCCTTTTTTTTCGTTTGTCTTTTATTGTCGTGTCGTATCCATGTGATTTACTAGATTGTTTATTTATATTTCATATTTCTTTAAAATATGATATTTTTTTTATGATGTTGTGAACACGGTGGGTTATAGGGATATTTTGCTTCCATCTTTGCAAACGAAATTCAGTTGTTTGAATTTGAAATACGAAATTTTATTTGATCCAAGTTTTATGTTGATTTGAAATTTCTTTCCTGAACTTCATATTTACTTCTATTATTGCTTATTTGACGAAACACATATATCTGTAGATATACAATTTGCACACACTTTAAACTCATTTAAATTTTATCATATTCCAAATTAAGAATTACATCTACATTGAAATCACATTTTTCTTCAAAGTTGTATTGAAGAATTCCATTGAGATTTAGAACACATGAAACAGTGAAATCATGACTTTTAAGAGGTCTACAAATTTCAAATGAAACATTGATACTCAAGTAGATATGTTCGATATTTTTCTTTATGTTACCGTTCTTATTAGATACGAAACTCTTCTTTGATTTATGTTCATATTTATAACCAAGTAATCAACTAAAGACATAATCTCAAATCTATCTATATATAATAGGAGAGGAAAAAGTGCCACGTGCCAGCACCACAAAAACCACATTTTTAAATAATTAAAATTATTAAATATAAATAATAATGAATTAAATGGAAATAATTTTAAAACAATTTTAAAAATTATGACGATGTAACTGTAAAATTGTTTTTAATTAATACACATAATTTATAATATTAAAAAAATGAACTTAAATACGGTTAATTGTTCTTCCACAAATTTTGACAATCTTATTTCTTTTTGGCTGAACCCATCGGTGGCCCCCTAAAATTTGCATTAATTTTTACTTAGACACCTTAACTAAGCTTTGTTCATTTTAGACACCTCATGTTGAGTCCCGTTGTGTCATTTTGATACTTTCTACTGACTTGACACATTGGGTGTGCTGCACCCATTTTGAGCGCGTGAGGAGTATTTTTTTTTGAATTTTTATTTTATTTTTTCCTTCTTCCTCACTCTTTATCCCTACCACTTATTCCACCTTCCACCATGAAAAATCATGATGAAAAAAAATAGAAGAAGAATGTCATGTTTGTCAGAACCTCACCTCACTATCGATAAAATGGTTCTCCAAATCAATTTACAACGAAAAAAGAAAAGAAAAATTAAAATCTAATGATTTTTTTTTTATAAAAAAAAATGAAAGAATAACCAAAAAATGGTGGGAGGGTTGGGGAAGCAAAAATGACGGAAGTAAGGTTGATGGGATGGGGCGGGGTGATGTAAGGTGGGGGTGGGAGTGGTAGAAAATAGGTAATTTTATTTATTTATTTTATTGAAAATTAGTTGTTTTTTTTCAAATAATTTATTTAAAATTATTATATTTTACACTCAAATGACACATGTCAACTTCTAATTAGTCATCATGCCATATCATCCGCAAGTATATTACACACACTTTGTAATTTTAGTTGATTTTCAGAAAAGGGTCAAAATGACATAGCGGGGCCCTACTTGAGGTGTTTAAAATGAACAAAGCCTACTTGAGGTGTCTAAGTGAAAATTGGTGCCAACTTTAAGGGGTTGTCGATTAGTTCCGCCTTTCTTTTTTAATGAACATTTAATATAAAAATCATAACATTTAATATACAATAATATATTTCTTTAATTTCAAAATATCTTTGCAATTTTTTTTTATATCTATCTCTGTATATTTAATTTCAAAATAATCTTTGAAAATTTATATCTGTATCTATATTAGTTTATTTTTAAAATGACTTTAAAATAGGTTTACAATTATATGAAAAATAATTTTAAAACAGTTCCAAAAAATAGAGTGATGTAACTGTAAATCTGTATATAAATTAACTTGAATATAAAATAAGCAATTATATATAGAACTAGTTTTTCAAAAGAAAAACTATAACTCCTTTTTTATAGCAACAAAAAATTTAAAAAGAACGTGTTTTTTTTTTTTGAAAAGTTAGTCTATTTTTAATGCTAAGTATTTTTACTATCTTTCCACAACTTCTTCTTATTTAAAAAGAGTCACCACCACAAAAATACAATAATTACTATTTAAAAAATTTATTAATAATAATAATAAAAAATTAAAAACTGATTCGCAAGAAAATAAATTAAAAACAACGGATAATAATAATAATGATAATAATAATAATGATAATAAGAATAATAATAATAATGATAATAATGATAATAATGATAATGATAATAATGATAATAATGATGATAATAATAATAATAATAATAATAATAATAATAATAATAATAATAATAATAATTTCGTTATGCAATGAAATCAAGTTAAATCAACATATTAAAAGGCATCGTCTTAATGAAAGACAACAATTGGGAGAATTCTGTGAACAATTCGCTTTGGATATCCCTAAAGCAAGTTCAAAAGATAAGAAGCATTCTTCTAAGAACAAATCTTCCAAAAAAGATTATAAAGAATGGAAGAAAAGAAGAATTGAGAAGAAAGAAAAAAGAACTGAACCTTATAAGGAAAAAAAAGATTTTATAAATCGAAACAAAAATTTGACAAAACAGATACTTGCCACAAGTGTGGTAGATTTGGTCATTATGCTAAAGATTGCAGAGTCAAGGAAAAAATCAAAAACCTTGATATTGATGATAATATCAAAGAATCTCTTTGCAGAATCATGCTTAATTCTGATTGGCTATTGCTTTCGATTTGGATATTAATCCTTTCTTCATCTGAAGCTTCCTTGCAATTTGTTTGAATGGACTAAGATCATCCACCTGTGGTTTTGATCTTTCTGTATTTTGGTATTTGTCCATCGTTGTATTTATTAAATCTATGATTTCTTGACTATGAATTTTTCCTTCAGGGTCTTTTTGTATTAGTTTGTTTCAAAACTTTGTATAAAAAATTCTTTGTAAACAGGGAAATCCTTCAGAGGTATTATTAACCTCGACAAACCATTTCAAAATGCAAGGGGTTGAGAATTCTATAAAGAAATACATTAAGGACATACCTTCAAAGAATATATTATCTTGTTCACCATAGTTTCAACGGATCGTTCAGTTTTTACTCAAGGTGCATTTACAAGTATAAACAATCCTGACAATAGTTAATGAAAACTTCTACTATCCGGATCCACCCTAACGCCCTCCTGGCTAACGGGTAATCCAACGGATTCCTTCGATAGCCTTTCAAGAACCTGCCTGGATCACTTAGACTTGACCTTAGTATTACTGTTCAATATGTTTCAACAATAGACATAATCACCATTTCTTATAGTAACCTAGTATGCTATAGTTCAACACAAATGATCTAGCCTATCATTTAGGCTAAGCACATAAAGAAAAACTAAAATTAAATAGTACCTGAAGTAGCACTCCATACAAGGATGATGTACACACCAAGCTGAAAGCTTTTATTATTCAACAAACTCAAAAATTTACAAAGAAAGTAGTACTAGCGAGAGAGAGAGGTTCTAAGACTTGCCTCACTAAAGAGAGTTTCGCCTCTTTATATAGAGGTCAAAAAATCTAAAACGATAAGATAAGGTGGCCCACACAATTTACAATGGCCAATAAGAAAAAGATAAGACCGACAAACAGACGTGGTCTTTCCACTATGAAACATGGTCGACATATTATCATGGTCTGCTTTATTAATTTTTTTGACTTATTATCCCAATTATTCAATTTGTGGGGCCTTCTTGTTTTACACCTTTCCTTTTCCTTTGCAGGCGGTGTTGCTGGAAGATTCTTCCACTTGGTCTTGGAGTCTTTGGAGAAGAGTATCGATGTCAATCTCTTCATTGCTATTAGCACTCTGTGCTTCTCCTGCCATGCATGATTCTTCATCATCATTGGTGTGGCTAGCTGAGTCCATGGATATATCATCCCTTATATCTATATCGAGATTTTTCATTAAATTCTTTTTACTTCCTCCATATAAATGGCTATGGCTTCTGATTTGGATATTATTCCTCTCTTCATCTGAAGCTTTCTGGCAGATGAATGGACTAAAATCATTTACTTGTGGTTTTGATCTTCCTGAATTTTGGTATTTGTCCATGGTATGGTTGTATTTATTAAATCTATAATCTCTTGACCATGAATTTTTCCTTCAAGATCTTTTCGTATTAATTTGTTCCAAAATTTTGTATAAAAAATTCTCTGTAAACATGGAAATCCTTCAGAGGTATTATCAACCTGTATAGACCATCTCATAATTCATATGTTTGAGAATTCTATAAAGAAATACATTGAGGACATACCCTTAAAGAATATATTATCTTGTTCTAAACTCCTGAGTTTAGGGGAGACATCCACCCATTCAAAATATAGTCTTTTGTAAGGTAAATTTTTTACTTAGGGATCATATAAAGTCCACCATTGGCAAAATCAATTTGTAATAGGTTGATTAAAAACATGAGAGCATATTTTTATAAATCAAGAATGCTTTTTATTAGCAGTTTCATATAATAAAGCTTTATTAAAGCTATCCATATAGTCCCAGTAATTGTATTTTACTGCTACCTTTTGCTCTGGATGGATATAATCCTTTTCTTTCAATGGGCTCATTCCCCATTCTTCTGGAGCCATAACTCTTTTTGTAATGATTTTTGAAAAGTTATAAACTTTTTTGGTATTAGATGGGTAAAAAATGCTGGAATTCCCCAGATCCTGTTGCTGAGAGTATCATCTCATAATGCATCCTGTATTTATAAGTAGATGTAGTATAAGAAACTGAATCCAGATACCTGTGCATTATTTGCCAAGGGTCATTTTTCCATTGCAAATCACTTTGTTCTAGAAGAAGTATCTTTGATAAAATATTTCTATGTTCTCTTCATCTGTGAGAACTGTGGAATAAGATTGAGGAATATTATCCTTTCCTTGTTTGGATTGCATAAAATCCAAAAATTCCTTGTACATTGGACGGTCCGTATTAAGACCACTTGTAGAAGCAATATTTGCTGCTATCAATTTCTGGTTTCCCATTTGAGCGAGCAAATTACCTCTTCCGGTTCCTGTTTTTCCTCTTCCCCTACTTGAGGGTGGAGGCCATGAAGGTCTCATCCTGTCATTGAGATGAAAAACAAAGATTAGTTTAAATATTCTCTTGTAAGAAAATCAGGCAAACTATTATCTGAACCTTTTTTTTATAATGGATGTCGAAATCAAATGGGGCTAATAAAGCCTGCCATCTTTCAAACATTTGTTTTGAAACATCATGCTTACAATCTTTATTAAACATGAATTTAGCTGCTTGATAGTCAGTTTTTATTAAAAACTTTTGGTTATAAAGATCCCCTTGGAACTTTAAAACACTCTTAACTATAGCCAAAATTTCTTTCGCTCTAGTGGCGTAATTTTTCTGAGCATCGTTTCATTTACCAGAATAGAACTGAATAATATAATGACATTTATCATCTGGACAGTATTGGGTCAGGACACCACCATAACCCATCAATGTGTTTAAAATGAGTTTCCACATTAAGAAAATACAAGAATATCATCTATATAAACTATTATAGAATTACTGTAGGGCATGAAAATATCATTAATGATTTTTTGAAATTCAGAAGGAGCGTTTTTTAAGCCAAATGGCATAACGTTCCATTCATACTGTCCCATAGGGACATTAAAAGCTGTTTTATACCTGTCTGACTCAGCTATCTGAATTTGCCAATAACCTGATTTAAATCAAATTTGGAAAATATAATTGCATCATAAACTCTATCCAATAAATCTTTTTGTTATTAGGGATAGGGTACCTGATCCATTTTAAGGCTTTATTAAGAGGTTTATTCTTGATAACCAACCTGGGCGTACCTCTTTCCTGTTCAACATGTTTATTAACATAAAAAGCTGTACAGGACCACAGAGATTTAGAATGCCTTATAAGGCCTTTTTGAAATAAGGAGTCAATTTCTTTTTTTGCATAATTTTAGATAATCAGAATTCATCTGGCAAGGTCTTGATTTAGTAGGAGTATTATCCTCTGCAAAATTATCCTCATATGAAAGGCTAACAACATGCTTTCTCCTATTCCAGAAAGCATTTGGATGATCTCCACAAATATGAATGGAGAAACTATTTTTCAAAATAACAATCTTATCCTGTAATTTAGGATTTTGAAGAATATTATCAATCTCAATGCTATTAATTTCTCCCTTTATAAAATTGACTTGATTATTTTTTAAAGCCAATTTTGAAGATAATTCATTAATCATCATAGTAAAAGGGTTTGTAATAAACTCCAATATAAAAGGTTTTTCATTTCAGGTTTCAATGATTTTTTTTATCATCCCAGTAAGTAAGGGGAAAAATATTATTTATAAAAGGAACTCCCAAAATAATTTGGTTAGTAATATCTTTTACTTAGACAAAACTTTGAGGAATACAATTTTTTCCTTTGCAAATGAAAGATTTGGGCAATTTATATTCAATTCACATCTTACTACCATTTGCTGATCTGAGGCTATGGGTAGTTTTATGAAAATATCTTGAAGAAATAAGTCCTTCTTGAATGCAATTTAAATCAGCAACATTGTCTGTTAGAGCAGTAAACTCTTTTTTTTGTAATTATAATCTATGAGAAGAGTAATCTTAGTATAAAACTTTTGGGAAGTGATAGCTCTCAAACTTTGTAAAAAATCTTCTTTATTATTACCAAAATTAAGAGTTTTTAGAAAATCAAGATCTTTACTATCTTCTTCATAAGAAGATGATTCTCAACTATTACCTAAATCCTTAAGACCTTCGATATTATCAAGTCTAATTTCTATAGTGACATTCTTTTCTTTTAAATGATGAATGTCCTTTTCGAGATTATTAATCTCTTGCTTCAGATCACTGATAGTAATAGGAGAACTTATAAGCTTTTTCTTTCTAACATGAGATTTTTGACTTCCGCCATGGTGTATGAACTTTCTTTGGTAGGGACATCTTCTGTAATATGATTTTGAGAAGTGGAAGTATTGCTGATTTTATCAATAATCTGAGCTCGTATTTCTGGATCTTTAACAATTTGTAAGAGCTCTATGACTTTGTCATTATCAATGATATTGATGCTCAATTCTTTGAATTGGGAATAGATCTTATAAATATCTTCTTCCCCTTCCTTTTCGCAACTTAGTCCTTGTTGACAAGGCAAGCAATCATCATCTGATGACATATAATCTTCTTGGTGTAGAGCTTTAAGACCCTCACTTGTAGAGGATTCCTCATGACTGCTATATTCTGCTTCTGATTTTCCTGAATCAGAATTTAGCATGATTTTGCATAGAGATTCTTTGATATTATCATCAATATCAAGATTTTTGATTTTTTCTTTGACTCTGCAATCTCTAACATAGTGACCAAATCTACCACACTTGGGGCAAGTATCTGCTTTGTCAAATTTTCGTCTAGATTTATAAAATCTCTTTTTTTCCTTATAAGGTTCAACTCTCCTTTCTTTCTTCTCAATTCTTCTTTTCTTCCATTCTTTATAATCCTTTTTTGGAAGATTTGTTCTTAGAAGAATGCTTCTTATCTTTTGAACTTGCTTTAGGGATATCCAAAGCGAATTGTTTACAGAATTCTCCCAATTGTTGTCTTTCATTAAGACGATGCCTTTTAATCTGTTGATTCAACTTGATTTTATTGCATAACGAAATTATTATTATTATTATTATTATTATTATTATTATCATCATTATCAACAACAACAACAACAACAACTGTAACGACCCTAAAAATGAACTAGTGAAACTAGAGCCTCACATGTGAGTTTGGAGTTGAGAACTTGATGAAATGATGAGAAATGACCGTGACGTCCGGAAACTAGTCATTTGAACTAGTGAGTTGTAAGGGTCAACTTTAAATGGTCATAACTTTTAGCTCAAAATGAATTAGGTGGAAGTTCACCTATCCAATTAAAGGTCTCTGAGTCCTCTTTCCAACGCCACCGAGTTTGCCCAATTCTGACTTTGGAGTAAAAAGTTATGCCCGAAATAGTGAAGCACTGTCCAAAAGGGCGAGCTAAGACGGGAAGGGGCACAATTTTTAAGTCAAGACTTTATGGGTCCTTAGTCCTTTTCCAAAATTAACCCTATGCTATTCTTTTCCTTTCCTAGCAACTATAAGACCTTTTTATGACCCAATTCCTTTCATTTAAGTCACTCCTCTTAGAATTTCCAAAAAAATCATTCCCTCTCTCAAATATTTCTCTCTAACTCAAGGAAGAAGAGGAGTTGGAGCTAGGGTTGAAGATTTCGAGTGCTTCTTCTTCAATTTTCGTGGGTTTTCAACTTAGAGGTATGGGGATCCTTATCCTTGATTATTCTTTCTTTCAAGGAACCCAATCAAAAGGTTTTCAAGGTTTTTCAAATACACACAAAAACCTATTTCGACTCTAGCATGGGTTCTTGTATAAAAAGGTTTTAAATGCTGATTTATATGGTTATTAATGATTATTAATGGTTTTTAGAAGTAATCCCCATGAACCCATGTCTTCTCAAATTCGCTAAATTTGGCCTAAAGTGGGTGTATTGATTTTGTGTAATTGATGGACAATTATTGTGTAGATTGTTGTGGACTGTTCATATATTTATTTAACTATGTGGAATTGTTAAGAATTGTTAGTGAATTGAAGGATGTGGGATGTTAGCCTTGAATGGACAAAATTGTGAATTGGTCTTCATGTTGATTATTGGCTTATGCTTAGCTTAGCTTGTATAGTTGAATGTTGTTATTATAATTGTTATTGTATTGTTAATTGTTGGAATATGAGGATGATGAATATAGCCATGGAAAGAGGGTAAGTTGATCAAACTTGATAAATATTGTATATTTGGCATGGAATTGAGTATTGTGGCTTATGGCCTTTGAAAAGGGTGGTAAGATGGTTTGATCTCTTAGTATTAATATAATTGTTATTGGTTGGTTTGATCCACCTTTGGTGGAGGTGGTTATTTGTTGTATTATTTTGAATTGAGGCCATGAAGGGCATTATGTGAATGTTATTATATTGTTGTATTATTATACACATATGATGCTATATGTAAAGTCCTATATGAAGCTATATGTAAAGTTTTATGTGAAGCTATATGTGAAGGTATGATGTGAATGAGTTTTATGTGAAGCTATATGTGAAGGTATGATGTGAATGAGTTTTATATGAAGCTATATGTGAAGGTATGATGTGAATGAGTTTTATGTGAAGCTATATGTGAAGGTATGATGTGAATGAGTTTTATATGAAGCTATATGTGAAGGTATGATGTGAATGAGTTTTATGTGATCTTGTGATGATCCTATGTAAAGTGGATAGCATTGTGAGTTAAAGTATGATTTCTCATGATGTATATATGAAATGATGTTGGATTATGAAGTATCCTTAAATGAAAATGTTGTGACTTGGTTGGTAGACTAAAGTGTCCCTCCTTGTTACTTAAAGTCTTGAATGCATGAATGTGTGAAATGGGCAGAACTAATAAATGGCGCCCTTTCTATAAATGCTAAAAGAGGAATTCTAGGCCAAGACTTGAATCGGCAGAACTAAGAAATGGTGCCCTTTCATAAGTCTAGCTTTCCTATGTAAATGTATAACCTTGAAGGATGGGCCTTAGGGCGAAGTTCCCTTCTTGATTGAGATGATAGACTTAGAGATGGATGGAGCCGGAACGACATGATAATCCTTATCTAAGAAAGTCAAATGAGCTATCCTTATGAACCTTGATTGGCCATGACTAAGAAATGGGGCCTTTCTTGGGAAGAGGTACTATGAGTTGGTTGAACTAGAAAAGGAACCTTCTCTAAGTACATATGTGATTGAATACTCTATGGGAAACAAGGCTAGCACCGAGTGGATGTGGTTAGGAAGGTGGCCTAGTTGAGTATGATATTAGGCACAATGAACTTCCTTGGACATCCCCTAAACCATGTGCCTACATGGGTTGCTTACTAGTTCTACCTTTGGCAAGTAGAACAACCTCCACGGAGTAGGATAGACTCCGGATTCCATACCTAGCTAGTATGGTCTATGTCGGTTATGCCTATTCCCATCATGTGGGATGTGCACTCTAGTTATTGGATAGATTCTACAACGTGTAGGTAGTAGTATGGGATGCTATCTACACATGGCACGAGTAGGCTTTGAAGATACTAAAGTGAGTTCCCTAAGTCTAACGACTATTATGTGAAAGTCCCCTTATGTGCTTGAATGTCTCCAAAATGGTTTCTTAAAGAATGTTGGCCTATTGATGTTATGTTGTAAATGAAATGTCCTTATCTAAGGTAATCTTGGGGAACACTTAAGTGTGCTTGAAGAGGTTGTATGGGCGGTCACTTCTTATCTCACTCAAGTGTGTCTTAAGGTTATATTAGGTAGAGGTCCTATGGTAATGAAATGACATGTGTTCTTTTAAAGTTAAGCATGGATTGTATATGGACATATGTTGAGTATATGTATGGTTGGCTATGGTCTTATATGTTAATGTTGACTTGTATTATGTCTCTTATACTTGTGAAGTGAAGGTTTTATCAAAATGATATGAAAGCATCCATTTCTTGTAAATGTCCGTTGTGCATATTTTCTTGCATGGTCTCCATACTTAGTACTTAATTGTGCTAACCCATTTTCTTTCCCTTTTTGGACTAAAGTGTAGGGATTTGGAGATGATGACATGTCATGGCTATTTGATAGGTTTCTAAGTGTTGAAGATGAAGACTTGGTGAGTCCTCATATATTCGAGGACAATACCCCATATGTTCTTTTATGTCTTTTTAGTATTGTTTAAGTTGTGTATGGGATTAGTCCTGAATTTTGTACTCTAAAGTATTAGATGGTATTGAGACATCATGTATAATGTCTAGAAAGTCTTCCGCTTGCTATTTTTTTTTTTATGAAATGTTTTCTTGGTAAAGAAAGTTTTTAATTCCTTATGGTTTTAGTGTCTATGCGATGAATGAATGCTAAGAGGCTTGTATTAGACCTCTTCGAGGTCGAGTACGCCGGTTACGACTAGGGGGCGCTCCCGGGTCGTGACAAACTTGGTATCAGAGCATAAGTTTCCGGGATGGTCTTAGGTTGTCTCAAAACCACATCTAGTAGAGTCTTGTTCATAATGTGAAGCGCGCCACATTATGAATATGAGGCTATTGGGTGCTAAGAAAGTTTCACTTCTTCATTCTTTTAGTCGTGCCATGGAGTTTCTCTCTATAATGTCTTCCCTTGTTCCGTAGGTGATGGTCATTTGAGTGTAACCTTTGAGGAAGTTTTAATGTTGCAAGGGTTGAGGGAGAGAGAATGTTGGTTGTGATGCCAACTATGACTTGGTGACTTAGTAGGTGTGAGGTGAAAGATTGTGGTGATGACTTTAGTATGAATGGGATTCCTTTGGTTATGCGTGTTGTTGGTAGTATCCGGCTTAGTCCTGAGGAAGTTTTGTGATGTGTTGAAGGAATTTGTGAAATATGTGGTTAGATGATAAGGTCTTTAAGTGTGGTTGATGTCTATGAGTTAGGCTTGAAGGATGTTTTCATTACAAGAGGTTTGGTGAATTAAAGAGTTGGGTAAGAATAGTTTTGGTAAGATTGATGGTATGTTGAGTAGTGAAGTTGTTGAGAAGTGTTGATATCCTTACCTACTTCTATATGTGCTTACTCAAGCCTAAACCAAAGAGTTCCTAGAAGCTTGGGTTATGTTTTGGAGTCTTATGTGAAAAAGAGTTTTCCATGGTTTCCTTATGTCATGCATGTTTTAAATGAATTCTTATTAAATGAGAAAATGAGTTTTCATAAATTTATGTTCCTCATGTTGATGTACATCTATAATGATTTGCCTAAATGTTGCATGAGTTGACTTATGAGCATGTTTAAAAGGGTTTTGATGATGTTGCCTAAAGTGCTTCTATGAGAAAGTTGCATAATGTGCATTTAGCATAAGTTGTCTATTTGCTTTATGAGGTGATAATGTGAGCATGCTTACTTGAGTTTTGGAGAAGGTTGCATGATGTGCTTTAATGAGAAAATTGCATATTGTGTCCTTTGATGTTATGATGTGCATGAGATGATTTGGAGAAGGAAGTACCTCCAATGAAATGAAATGAGAAATGAGAAAAGGTAAAGATGATGCATAAGGAGTTAGTAGATGTTGTGCCTACTTTCTTGAATTGCATGAAGTTGTGTGGGACTTTCTATGTGGAGTTGATGTTTCCTCCTATATTTATGCATTTGTATTGATGTTGTATGCATGTTGATGGGCTGTTTACTTGAGTCGTTACCCCCCTTATGTGTTTAAAGTGTCATTCGAGGACGAATGTTCCCAAGTGGGGGATAATGTATCGACCCTAAAAATGAACTAGTGAAGCTAGAGCCTCACATGTGAGTTTGGAGTTGAGAACTTGATGAAATGATGAGAAATGACCGTGACGTCCGGAAACTAGTCATTTGAACTAGTGAGTTGTAAGGGTCAACTTTAAATGGTCATAACTTTTAGCTCAAAATGAAAAATATATATATATTATGGACGATAAAAATTACAAACATAAAAGGTAAAAAAACTTTAAATACACGATTTTTTTGAAAAGAAAAATATATATCTAATCTCATTACAGTTAACATTTTGAATTTGAAACTACTTTATGATTTTCATTATCCTTGACTTCAACCATACTAAACGATTTTATCTTTCTTCATTGATGAAGGATGTAACGCCTCAGATTCGAGAGAGGGCAATAGCATGTTAGAACTTCAAGGTGCCATCCCACAAAGGCCAACCACAGCCCGTGGATGAGACCACAAACCGTAGGTGGGTCCGTGGATGGGAAACCAAGAAAATTGTGAAGGGCAGGAACCATGACCAGGACCTACGAATCGTCGATCGGTCCACGGCTCGTGGCTAGGGAACCATAGGTTGACCCAAAAATCTCTGAAGTTAGTGACGATTGACTAGGATGGACCGTTGGTCAGTCCATGGTCCGTCAGTGGAGTCGTAGGTGGGTTTGGCAGTTTTAAAGTTTAAGGGCTTTTGGGTCTTTTCTGGTTTTAATTAAATCAAAGCTAAGCCATTTTACCCAAATCTAGGACACCTATATAAGTTATTTTAACCCCAAAATTCACTCATTCTCTCAAACTCACCAAAAGAAATTGGGCTCTCCTCTCCAAAATATTTCTCTCTCTAGAAATTGAAAAAGAAGAAAGAGTTGAAGCTAGGGTCAAGTTCAAGTCTCCATTCCTCAAGTATTTGTGGGCTTTGTTATTAAGGTATGATGGCTTTTCATCCATGGAATCCTTTCATCCATGGTGCCCCCAAGATTCCCCAATTAAAAAGTAGAAATTCCCCAAATTGAGTTAGGGTTTTCTTCTAAGTTGTGGGTCTTTGTATATGTTGATTCAATTGAGTGAATCATGAGCATTTATGCATGAATTAAGTGGATTCTATGATATTATGATGAATTCCATGTACTGGGCCTAACCCATGCTTTTTAGATGAAGTTGATGTAAATGGGTTTTATGATATTAAAGGAGAAATTGTGGGTTTAGATGTATTCTTATAGGATTGATAAGATACATTACGAATTGCTTGAGATTGAAGTATATATGATGATTTATGATTAGAATTTCCTTGAGATTGAAGCATATATGATGAATTATGATATGAATAGCTTTGAGAGTGAAGCTTATGTATTATTGTTGATTGTTGATGTGATTGTTGTGGAAAGGATTATTCCCTCATGATTTCCTTTATGAATGTATCAATGTGAAAGGCTTTCTCACATTATAGGTTGAAAGACTTTCTCACCTAAAATGAATCTAAGTTAAAAGATTACAAAATTGATGAGGCTAGAGGCGATTACCCTTGACCTCTAAATTAAGATAGAATATGAGGCGAGTACCCATATTGAATAAGAGGCGACTTCCCTTATTCCATGAAGTTGAACAAGAGGCGAGTACCCATGATTCCTCGTAGAAAGACAAGAGGTGAATACCAATGTCATATGATGTTGGACTAGAGGCGAGTATCCATGATCCTAATGTAAGTTGGACTATAGGCGAGTACCGATGATCCTTTATGTAAGGCAAGAGGCGAATATCTATGAGCCTTTATAAGTTAGGCAAATAGGCGATTCCCCAAATCTTTAAAAGTAAGCTAAAGATGTAAAATGCTATGATGAATGATTAGCTTAGATAGCTTAGATTGTTGCTTGAATTGCCTTCCATGATGAGTAAGGATGAATTAAGGTTACTTCAAGAAGTATTCCTCCTATGCTATGATGATTTATTATGTGCACCGATTATGCTTTATGACTTATGTTGTCTAATGTTTATATTTATGTTGTTTATGCAAGCTATCATATTTATTACATCTTTGTACTAACGCATACTTTGCCTACATTTCTTATCCAAATGTAGGGTCCAACAATATCAATTCTAATCCCCGTGGCTAGGATCTTAGTAGAAGCAAGACCTGAAGATTGGTGAGTCCTCATAACATTCGAGGATTGACCACTATTTCCTTATGTTTTCTTATTCTTGTTTGTGAACATTGTTGTATGGGCTGTGTCCCAAGATCTTCAGGTTTTAGATGGTTTTGAGACAAAGTGTAATAGAGTTCTGCTTTTGATATAAAACTTTGATTGGGTTGAAAAAGTTTTAAATTTCCGCTCATTTCTACTATCTTGTTTATGAAAGCTAAGTGGCTTGTATGAGGCCTCTCGGGGTCTTGTACGCCATGTTATATCCAGGGGTACCCCTGGGTCATGACAAACTTGGTAATCAGAGCATAATGTTTAGAATGGTTCTAGGATGTCTCAAAACTACGTCAAGTACAGTCTTGTTCATAAGTGTGAAATGCGCCACATTTATGAATGAGAGGCTACGAGATGTTTAAGAAACTTTACTTCTTTCTTCACTCTAAGTCATGCGATAAAGTCTAATTCTATAAAGTCTCTCTCCTAATGCTTACCCGATGGTTTACAAGATATGACTACTAGAAGGGAATTTGCTAGAAGGAATGAAGGAGACAATGTGGGTCAAGAAGCTCCTCCTTAAGCTTATCAAACTTGGATTGACCATTTGGCCGAGCAAGTGACAAATGTGGAGTTTAGGACAGCTTTTCAAGTGTTGGATCAATCTTGACGACCCAAGCCAATATAGAGGTTGTGGTCCTAGTGAACCCAAATATAGGTACAACAACATCTAGAGTGAGGGACTTTACTAGGATGAATCCTCCGAAATTCTACGGCTCTAAGGTTGATGAAGATCCTTAAGAGTTCATCGATAAGGTCTACAAGGTGTTGGCTATTATGGGAGTGACTCCGGTAGAGAAGGCGGAATTGGCCGCTTATCAACTTAAAGGTGTTGCTCAAATTTGGTTTAACCAATGAAAGGAAGCAAGACCGGAAGAAGCGGGTCCCATAGAATGGGAAAGGTTCAAATCTATTTTTCTTGATAGGTTCTTTCCTCTTGAGATGAGAGAGGCCAATGTGCTTGAGTTTATTAATCTCTGACACGGGAAGATGAGTGTGTAAGAATATGCTTTGAGGTTCACTAGTTGTCGAAGTATGCTCCTTCTATAGTGGGGGACCCTTAGGCTAAGATGAGCAAGTTTGTTTCGGGAGTGTCCGAATTGGTTGTGAAAGAATGTTGTACCCCTATGCTTGTCCATGACATGGACATCTTTTGTGTCATGGTGCATGCCGAAGAGATTGAAGAGGAAATCTTAAGGAGAAGTCTAGGGAACTTAAGAGGGCAATAACAGACGATGGTAATTCTTCATACTCTAGGTACGGTGGACGTGGTCGCTCAGGGTTTCGACAAAGGTTTTTCGGGCAAGGTTCTTCTATGCTCCTCTTAGATTCAACAGTGAGATGGTGTCTAACCCTAAGCCTCAAGGAGGTAATGATAGTGTGTCTCTATTTCCTACTTGTGCTAAGTGTGGAAGGAAGCATGAGGGAAAATGTCTAGCGGGTTATAATGCTTGCTTTGGCTGTGGTAAGATGGACCACAATATAAGGAATTGTCCTTCAATTTCTAAGAATGAAAGAGATAATCATCGTAGGGCTCAACCCTATCCTTCATCCGGTTCAAGTGGTTCGGGTCTGAATGCTCCTAAGCAAAACATGTTTTATGCACTCCAGACTCATGGTGAACAAGAGGGTTCTCCCGATATGGTTACCGGTATGTTGAAAGTTTTCCAACTTGATGTTTATGCTTTACTTGATCTCGGTGCTATCTTGTCTTTTGTGACGCCATATATGGCTATGAGATTTGGTGTTATCTCAGATGTGTTGTTAGATCCCTTTTCTATCTCTACCCCTGTTGGTGATTCTGTTGTGGCTAAGAGGGTCTATAGAAGATGTCCCGTCTCCTTATCCCATAGAGTTACTCTTGTTGACTTAGTAGAGCTTGATATGCTAGATTTTGATGTTATACTTGGTATGGATTAGCTACACTCTTGTTATGCTTCTATTGATTGTAGAACCCATATAGTCAAGTTTCAGATTCCGAATGAGCCTATCCTAGAGTGGAATGGGGGGGGAGGGAATTCTATGCCTAAGGATCAATTTGTTTTCTATCTTAAAACTAGGAAGATGATTTCTAAGGGTTGCATTTAACATCTAGTTAGGGTGAGGGATGTGGATTCCAAAACTCCTATTCTTGAGTCGGTCCCCATTGTGAATGAGTTTTAGGAAGTGTTCCCAGATGATCTACCCGTTATTCCTCTCGAAAGGGAAATAGACTTCGGTATTGACCTTCTCCCAAATACACAAACTATATATATATTCCTCCTTATAGAATAGCTCTGACAGAACTTAAGGAATTGAAAGAGCAATTGAAAGATTTGTTGGATATGGGTTTCATCTGACCAAGTATATCCCCATTGGGTGCTCCAGTTTTGTTTGTTAGAAAGAAGGATGGTTCTCTCCGAATGTGTATAGACTACCGGCAATTAAACAAGGTTGCGGTTAAGAATAAGCATCCTCTTCCAAGAATAGATGATTTGTTTGACCAACTCCAAGGAGCGAGTTACTTTTCTAAGATTGACCTTCGATCGGGTTATCACCAATTGAGGGTGAAAGAACAAGATATTCTAAAAATGGCTTTTAGAACCCAATATGGTCATCTCGAGCTTTTGATGATGTCCTTTGGTTTGACTAATGCTCCGGCAACATTTATGGATTTGGTGAATAGGGTGTTTAGACAATACCTTGACATATTCGTAATTATGTTCATTGATGATATATTGATTTATTCGAGAAGCGAGGATGATCACATTAATCATTTGAAGATTGTGTTGCACATCCATAAGGAACGACAACTCTTTGCAAAGTTTAGGAAATGTGGGTTTTGGCTAAGGTTCGTGGCTTTTCTAGGTCACATTGTTTCAACTACGGGTATTGAGGTAGATCCTATTAAGACGGATGCGGTCAAGAGTTGGCCTAGACCTTTATCACCTTCGGTTATTAGAAGCTTCTTGGGTTTGGCTGGTTACTATAGAAGATTTTTCGAGGGATTTTCTACAATTGTCTCTCCATTGATAGTATTAACTCAAAAGAAGCCTAAGTTCATATGGTTCGAAGCTTGTGAGAAGAGTTTTCAAGAGTTGAAAGATAGACTTAACTCCACTCCGGTGTTGACTTTGCCGAAAGGAACAAATGGTTTTTGTGGTTTATTGTGATGCCTCTAGAATCTGGTCAAGATGTGTGCTTATGCAAAATGGGAAGGTTATTGCCTATGCTTCAAGTCAACTTAAGATCCATGAGAAGAATTATCGCACCCATGATCTTGAATTAGCGGCAGTTGATTTTGCCTTAAAGATTTGGAGGCATTATTTGTATGGTGTTCATGTGGATGTTTTTACCGACCATAAGAGTTTGTAATATGTGTTTAACCAAAAAGATCTAAATCTTCGCCAAAGAAGGTGGCTTGAGTTATTGAAATATTATGATATATGTGTTCTCTATCACCCTGGTAAGGCAAATGTGGTGGCAGATGATCTTAGTCGGTTATCTATGGGTAGTGTTGCTCATATTGATAATGATAGAAAAAAGTTGGTTCCATATGTTCATAGATTGTCCCGGTTGGGAGTTCAGTTAGTAGACTCTACCAAGGGTAGTGTTATGGTTCACAATGGCTCAAAATAGTCTTTTGTGATGGATGTGAAAGCCAGGCAATGTTTTGATCCGACCTTAGTTTAATTGAAAGAAGCGGTGCTTAAAAATTCCGTAGAGGTTTTCTCCCAAGGGGGAAGTAGTATACTTAGATATCAAGGTCGATTGTGTGTTCCTAATGTTGATGACTTGAGGGAACAAATCTTGTCAGAAGCGCATAGTTCTCGATATTCCATTCACCCGAGAGCCACCAAGATGTACTGTGACCTGCGGGAGATCAATTGGTGGAATGGGATGAAGAAGGATATTGCGGAATTTGTGGCTAAATATCCTATTTGCCAACAAGTGAAAGTTGAGCATCAGAAACCTGGAGGTTTGTCCCAAGACATTAGTATTTCTACTTGGAAGTGGGAAGATTTGAATATAGACTTTATAGTAGGGTTGCCACGTACTCGGCGACAATATGATTCGATTTGGGTTATAGTAGACCGAATGACGAAGTCACCCCATTTCATTCCCGTCAAGATTTCTTATACGGCGAAAGACTATGCTAAGTTGTATTTGACGAAAATGGTAAGGTTTCATGGAGTGCCCTTGTACATTATCTCCGATAAAGGTACTCAATTCACTTCTCAGTTTTGGAAATCTTTCCAAAAGGGCCTTAGTACTCGTGTTAATATTAGCACGGCCTTTCATCCCCAAATCGATGGGCAAGCGGAGTGTACTATCCAAACTTTGAAGACATGTTAAGAGCTTGTGTGATTGACTTCAAGTGAAATTGGGATGACCATTTGCCTTTGATTGAATTTGCCTATAACAATAGCTATCACTCAAGTATTGGTATGGATTCTTATGAAACATTGTATGGTAGGAGGTGTAGATCTCTTGTAGGATGGTTTGAGGTGGGTGAAGTAGACCTAATAGGTCTTGAATTGGTACATGAGGCTATAGAAAAAGTTTGTCTCATTAGAGAGAGGTTGAGAATGTCCCAAAGTTGATAAAAGTCATATGTCGATATTAGAAGAAGAGAGATTGAATTTGATGTGCATGATTGGGTCTACTTGAAAATCTCACTCATGAAGGGTGTAATGAGGTTTGGTAAGAAAGGGAAGCTTAGTCCCTGTTTTGTAGGCCCATATCAAATTTTGAGACGTGTTGGTATGGTTGCTTATGAAATTAAATTGCCTAATGAGTTGACATAAGTGCATCCAATTTTCCATGTCTCCATGTTAAAGAAATGTGTTGGAGATTCGACATCTATAGTTACCTTAGAAGGTTTGGGAGTTGATGAAAATCTTTCTTATCAGGAAGTTCTGGTTGAGATTTTAGACCGATGATTTAACGTTTTAAACACACCTCATCCAATTCTAGGTGTCAACGATCGTAAATCAATATAAAACCCAACTAAATGAGTTAGGGTCGAATCCCACAGGGAGCGGTTCATGTTTTAAATTCAATCAAGAAGTATGAATGCGGTTTAATCATCCATAGGAATAAACATTAACGGAAAAAGACATATCAAATAAAAGAGGTGACACAAATGTCAGATGGGGGTTTTTGGTTGTAATTATCAACTACAAATAGTCACAAACGATTTGAAATAACAATAGGGAGATAGATTCTCGGGATGTGATCGATTATAGACAAATATAGGCATATGGGTAATTGCAACTACTAGTAAACAAATAAATATCAGTGAGTAGGCTAGACTGTAAGGGAGATAGTTTTCTCTCGAACAACTACCCCGAATCGGGTGATTTCTTTCGAACATCAACAAGCATGACAATTCAGCCCATAATCACATGATCACACCCCAAGAATTAGGGGTTAGCTAGACATTATAAAAAGGTAAAAAAAATTACCAAATTGATTATCCATCAACTGGGTAAGAGTGATTTCATCTTTACAATGTTCCAATTTGATGAATCTTAAAGACCCACTTCCAAAATCTCCAAATTGAACTTCTCAAATTCTTTAAAGCTATCAAAAACTATAGGGAGAAGAGTTCTCAGTGTTCTGATACAAAATAATACTAAACATAAGATCCTCGATACTAACTAAAGTGTTCAAAATCTAATTTATAGTCGCCAAAAATAAGTCACGAAGGGGCCACTTCCATACCTTAAGTTTCTTTTCTTTCATGTAATAGACATATGTTAGACTTTCGATTGTAAAGGGCCGTGTCCCTACTTTTGTTTCAAGATATTGTTTAGATGGCCATGTGAGACAATAAACTTTCGCTATTTTCGAATGTTTTAAATGAGTATTTTGATTGTATGGATTTAAAGGAAAGATTTTAATTTCATACCATTTTCCTTATATGGAATGCTATGAGGCTTGTATGAGACTTTTCAGAGTCTCGTACGCCATGTCGCTTTCGGGGTGTAGGATCGGGTCGTGAAAAACATGGTATTAGAGCCAGGTTTTGGAAATGGTTTTTAGGATTGATGTCTCACAAGCCACGTCTAGTAAAGTCTTGTTCATCGGTATGAGTCGCGACACATCTATGAGTGAGAGGCTATATGACGTTAGAAAGCTACACTTCTTTCATTATTCTTGAAGTTGTGCCATAGAGTTTAGATCTATAAGTGTCCTTTTCCTGACCCTTCTCTTATGTTTATAAGAGATGAATACAAAGGCTAACCCAAGGAGGATGGAAGAGGAGATTGTGTATGAGGGAGTTCCACCCCAAGGTCCTCAAGGTGGCCAAGTTCCTTAAGGCAATTAAGTTCCGGTTGATGTTCCGGCCATGACCAATGAAGAAATGAGGTATGTTTTTCTAACCTTAGACCAAGCCATGATGACCCAAGCTAATAGGGAGGTTGGACCTTGAGTGAATACTAATGAGAGTACTATGGCTTTGATATTGAGGGATTTTTATAGGATGAACCTCCACGAATTTCTAGATTCCAAGGTGGAAGAAGATCCCCAAAGGTTTGCTGATGAGGTTTGCAAAATAATTAGTGCCATGGGGGTGTCTTCAGAGGAGAAGGCGGAGCTAGCCACCTATCAATTAAAATATATAGCTCAAATTTGGTATGAACAATGGAAGGGTAAGAGGCCAAGGGGAGCGGGTCCCATAAGTTGGGAGGTGTTCAAAGAAGCTTTCCTTGATAGGTTTTTCCTCTTAGAGTTGAGGGAACAAAAGTTGGTAGAATTCATGTACCTTCGTCAAGGGGGTATGAGTGTGAAGCAGTATTCTCTTAAGTTCACCCAAATATCCAAATATACTCCAAACTTAATGGTGAAATCGAGGGCTAGAATGAATAAGTTTGTGATGAGAGTATCCGATTTGGTTGAGGAAGAATGCCGTACAGAAATGCTCAATCATGACATGGATATTTCAAGGCTCATGGTATATGCTCAACAAATTGAGGAGATGAAACTTAAGAAAATGAATAAAGAGGCAAAAAGAGCTAGGCCCCATGAACAAACTCAACCATGGTCCAAAAAGAGGTTTTCCAACCAAGATTCCTTAATGGTCAACAATGATAGGGTGTCTAACCCTAAATCTCAAGGAGGGAATGGAAGTGGTTCTTCTTTTGAAAGATCTAGATGTGCCAAGTGTGGGAAGCAACATTTGGGTAAGTGCCTTGCCAGCACAGATGGTTGCTTTTGGGTGTGGAAAGAAGGGTCATAAGATGAGAGATTACTCAACACTCATGGAAAAAGGGAGAGAGACCAACCAAGCTTCTCATGATGACCCAGATCCTAATGCTCCAAAGAAAAATCGTTTCTATGTGCTTCAAGCTAACAAGGACCAAAGAGCTCATCCGAATATAGGCACCTATATGTTGTTGGTTCCTTATAGATTGTGAATGTTGTATTGAGGTTCCTATGTTGTTTTCATGTTAGCCTTAGTTGCGTTTACTCCTAAGTGTGGGATAGTATGTTGAATAGTAAGGTTGTTGAGAGTTTTGATATCCTTATCTCGTTCCTTCTATTCTTATTCAAGCTTGAGACCAAGAGTTCCTTGTAGCTTGTTTCATGTTTTGGAGTCATGTGTGAATATGTGTTTCCATGGTATCCTTATGTTATGCATGTTCTTGATGAGTTTATGTTTGAATGAGAAAATGAGTTTATATGGATTATGTTCCTCTTGTTGATATGCATTTAGTATGAGTTGTCTATATGCTTCATGAGGTAATTGTTGAAAATGCCTAAATGTGCTTTTATGAAGAAATTGCATAATGTGCTTAATGATGTTATGATGAGCATGATTTGAGTTGGAGAAGGTAATTCCTCCAATGAAATGAGAAATGTTGAAGTTATGATGCATAATGAGTTTGTAGATGTAGTTCCTACTTTCTTGTGTTGCATTGAGCTTATTGATGTGGAGTTGATGTTTCCTCCTAGTTTGGTTCATTGTTTATGATGTTGCATGCATGATGGGCTGCTAGTCTTGAGTCGTTAACCCCTTAATGTGTTTAAAGTGTCATCCGAGGATGAATGTTCCAAAGTGGGGGATAATGTAACGACCCGTAAAATGAATAGGTGAAACTAGAGCCTAACGACTTTGTGTTTGAGTTGTTGTGGGTTTTCAAGTGGTAGAATATTGTCCCGAGCTATGGTTAAGGGGTTTAGGGGTTAAACGTCAAGGTACGACTCCCCAAGTACCACCCTAGGGGTCCTTGAGGAGGACCTTAAAGCCTAACCCCCAAGATCCAAAGAAACCAAAAACCTAAAATTTTGGGGTGACCTACGGATGGGGACCTACACCCCATAGGTCCATTCACGCCCCGTGGATGGCCTCCATAGGTCAATCCACTCCCCGTGGATGGCCTCCATAGGTCAATCCACTCCCCGTGGATGGCCTCCATAGGTCAATCCACTCCCCGTGGATGGCCTCCATAGGTCAAGGGACTAGAATACATGTTGCAGCCCCAAACCACAGACCTGCACGACGGTGCGTCACCCCACCTACGGTCTGTAGGTCATGGGGCGTCGATTGCAACTGTTTTGCTGTCAAGGGTTCGACCAATGTGGGGGCAACTTGGTAAATTCATTTTAAGTTTAGTTTAGTTGGGGGTGGTTAGTATTGAGTTATTAATGTATTTTAAGGGTTTTTAAAGTATTAAACTATATTTTAGAGTTCATTATTTCAAAACACTCCAAAGTTAGAACCCACCTCTCCAAAAGTTCTCTCTCTATAAACTCCATTGAAGAGCAAATTCAAGGTCAAGTCTAGGGGTTGAAGGAGAAGATTTATTCTTAAATTTCATGTGGATTTCTTCCCTAAAGGTATGGTAGTCTTCATCCTTGACTTAGTTTCTTCCAAGGAGCCAATTTTAAAGTTGATTTCAAGTCTCCAATGTTTCCCCAAAAACCCTAGTTTTCAATCTATGCATGGGTTCTATTCCAAACGTTTTCAAAGGAATTTAAGTGATGAGTCATGGTTTAATTGATGTTTTAATGGCGAATTAAGATTATTTCTTCTATGAACCCATCTTTTCCCCCAAATTCTTAAGTTGTGAATTGTGATTGAGAATTGATTGATCATGAAAGTATGTCGAATTGTTTATGTTTATATTGAATTAGTTATTGAATCATGTCAATTTCCTTATCTATTGTAGTATCTTAGATTTATGGGTTGATGTTGATTCATAGTCTTGGAAGGCAAGTTCATGAAGGATATACGTATAATTACTATGTGAAGTATATGTGTGTGATCTCAATGAAAGTGTTATGATCATGTTTAGAATGTAATTGTGTTATGATTGAATGTTATTTCTCAATTAACACCTATGAATTATGAGGCTATATGTGAAAGGATATTCTCACCTACACACACTTATGAATGACTAATGAATGAAGTTTATATGATTATGTTAATGATGATGGGTTGATTGAAAGGCTATTCTCAGTTGTACTCTAATGAATGATAATGACATGTTGTGAAAGGACTTTCTCACAATATGGGATTCTTAGTTGAAAGGCTATTCTCATCTTTGAATCTATAAGCTATCTAATAAATGAATGTTGGGGTTTGAGATGGATACTTAACCGTGAGTTGAGGTGGGGTATCTAGTAACAATATCTTATCCCATAATGAACTAAAGTAATAAATGTTAAGTACTCCGTGGGGAGTAATGCTAATCACTGAGTGGATAGTGATTTGAGATGAAAGCTCTCACGTGAGTTGAGGTAGGGTTTCTAGTAGCAATCTCTTGAGATGGATGCCCTCACGTGAGTTGAGGCGGGGTATCTTGTAGCAATCTTCCTATCCCATAACTATTTACCCACATATGTCTAGCTAGTGGATCCACCTAAGCTAAAAGTAATGGTCCTACCTTAGGCAAGTAGGAATCCCTTATCCGGTGAGGGTGACATCGGGATTCCATGAATTGCTCACATGGTCTATGTCGGTTAAGGCTTACCCCCACAAAGAATGTTAATGAACTATGGCTTCTCAAGAATGTACTACTTAGTGTGGGTGGTAGTATGTGATGCCATCCATGCAATGCACAAGTAGGCTTTGAGAGGGGTTATGGTGTGTTCCTTTATGTTATAATGTTAAATGAAATGAATATGCTCTTATGATGATGCTAATGGAGAATGTTGGTTTAATGTCTAATGAATGAAGGTGTTCTTAATGAAGCTAATGGAGAATGTTGGCTTATATATTTAATGTAATGAGGCATGCTATACTTGGATTGTATTATGGGTTACTTCCTTGTCATGACTTATTGAGTATGAATATGCCTTGTCTATGGTGACTTCAAACGTGTACTTAGTGTGAGTAGTAGTATGGTATGCTACTTATACATTGCACAAGTATGACTTAGGGTTGCCCTAGATGATGGTCCTAATGTGATGATATGACTTATGTAATGTTAATGTCTGTTATGTATGAGTATTGTGTAAAAATGGAAAGGATGAATGGTAAGTTCACTTTTGGTGGCCTTGAGGTGGTACTTGGTGTGGATGGTGGTATGGGACGCTATCTATACATTGCACAAGGTATGGCTTGAGGGTTACTTGAGGTGAAGGTGTAGTGTGATGAAATGGGTTATATGTTGATTATGTCTCTAATGTGATGAAATGACTTGTATGTTGGTTATGTTTGTATATTATGCCTCTTATACTTATGTTCAAGAAGTTTTATCAAATTGGCATTAAAGCATGAGTTTCAAATAAAATATCCGTTTTAAGCATGTTTTAGCATGGCTATCATACTTAGTACTTAATTGTGCTAACCCATATTTTCTTTACCTTTATAAAGTGTAGGGATTGGTACTCGATTTGATTCTCTCTAGTTGAAGCTTGTATTTGAGATTCTTCCAAGGCAAAGTGGTATGTCCTCATAGATCGAGGACAAGTATTTTGAAGTTTCTTTTCTTTCATGTAATAGACATATGTTAGACTTTCAATTGTAAAGGGTCGTGTACCTACTTTTGTTTCAAGATATTGTTTAGATGGCCATGTGAGACAATAGACTTCTGCTATTTTCGAATGTTTTAAATGAGTATTTTGATTGTATGGATTTAAAGGAAAGGTTTTAATTCCGTACCATTTTCCTTATATTGAATGTTATGAATGCAATGAGGCTTGTATGAGACTTTTTGGAGTCTCGTACGCCGTGTCGCTTCCGGGGTGTAGGCTCGGGTCGTGACAACTTTATGACTTATATTGTCTAATGTTTATGTTTATGTTGTTTATGCATGCTATCATATTTAGTACATCTCTGTACTAACACATATTCTTGTCTACATTTCTTATCCAAATGTAGGGTCCGACAATATCAATTCTCATCCCTGTGGCTAGGATCTTAGTAGAAGCAAGACTTGAAGATTGGTGAGTCCTCATAGCATTCAAGGATTGGAGACATGAAGATTGGTGAGTCCTCATTGCATTTGAGGACTGGCCACTATTTCCTGATGTTCTTTTTATTCTAGTTTGTAAACATTGTTGTATGGGTTGTGTCCCAAGATATTCATGTTTTAGATGGTTTTGATACAAAGTGTAATATAATTCCGCTTTTGATATAAAACTTTGATTGGGTTTAAAATATTTTATATTTCCACTTATTTCTACTATCTTGTTTATGAAAGCTAAGTGGCTTGTATGAGGCCTCTCGAGGTCTTGTACGCCATGTTACATCTAAGGGGTACCCCTGTGTCGTGACAAAGGATGTCTTTTTACACTCTCTTCCATGAAAATAAAACTTACTTCTCTTTCATTGTTTCATTGATGAAGAAGGCCTTTATATATGGTTAGAATTTTACATATGAAAATTAAACAATCTTCTCTTATTACAAAGTAGTCGATTTGCATCTATTAAGGATTCGGGTACACGATATATATGCTTCCCACAAAAATTACAAAACAGAAAGCCTAACCCAAATAAATTGTTGTGGTATTGTCTTTTCTTATTGGTAAATTTTCACTTATTCTTTTTTCTTTTACTATTTATCATTTTTTTTTGGCAGGCTAGCAGATTTTTGGAAGACTCCAATTTTTGGAGATTCAGTATTAATTGCTTTCATGTTCTTCTCTCTTCATCTAATTCTTTTTTACTAAATCATGCATCATGTATGTCTATTAATCTATGTATCATTGAAATTTTAAATAATTATAAGACAGATTAGGAGGATCAATGTTACATTGATATGAAGAAATAACTAAACTAATTTCATTATTATTGTGCTTGCATTTATTTTTCAAAATTAGTATTATTAAATTTGTTTGTTGAATTGTAAGTATGATGTTGGGAGGAAGTTGTAATTACCATTTTTTGGTTAAGCAACATTTCATTGACAACCAAATACTTACAATATAGTTCTGACAGTTATGGACAAACAATCTTTCATGCACCTATTCTCTAGCTTCACTATCAACAATACATATATGAAGCCTAGGAAATATACACCTTAAGAAAAAAAAACAATACAATCAGTAAGCATCTAAGGAAATCGAGGAATGTCCTGCAAGGTATCTCACCATTTTCCTGAATTTCGCCCTCTGATGTGCAAGTGTAACACCATATCTTTGATAAGTGCATCAACATGAGAACGCTTTTGTTGAAATCTGCTTGAGTTCCTTGCTTACCATATCAAGTAAACCACCATGGCAAATGCACAACTAGTAATCTCATCTACTCCACTTTTTCTCTTTGCTAGCTTTCAAGCCCATGTAACCTCAATATTCTAGTCTTGAATCTGTCGTTTATATCACTGCCAAGAGCATACTCAACTCCACAAACCCCTTGTAATATGACATTCAAAATATAGATGTGTGAAAGACTCCAGACCCTGTCCAAAGAATACACAATCTGGTGGTACAACAATGCCATATTTTTGCAATCTTTCAATAGTAGCTAATCTTCTTTGCACAGCCAACCATATGGTGAATTTATGTCTTGGATGTATCTTTGAGTGCAAGGTGATATGTCTTTATTCAACACTAGGATAAGCGGGTAGGAGTGAAAGGTACATCTTCTGAATTGAAAATTTACCTTCATGTTGAGCTTGCTCCAACAGTGCGTGGATTGATCCTGTTTCTTGCTATTGCTGTTGGATTTGATTCCTTGATGTCAAAATTTTCCTCACCACCCAAGATACATTCTTGGGTATTTGGATGGTCTTTATATCTCTTTGTTTTATGTAATAACTATGAATCCATTATATCCAAAGGCAATCCTTTTTCCTTGCTACATCCCATAAAAGTTTCAGAATTGCAGATACATTCCATTTGCATAGATTCATGACATTTAGTCGACCTGCAGTAGCTGGTAAGCATATGGTTTCCCACGAGACTGGTTCTTTCCTCGAAGTTTTTGTTGCTCCTGTCCATATGAAGGTTCTACAAATCTATTCAATTGTCTTCATGACCTTCTTGGGAATAATGAACACCTGAGCCCAATAAGCTTGAACCCCAATAACACAACTTTGATCAATTGTATCCTACGAGCATAAGATAACAACTTTGTGGACCAACAAGTAACTCTTGCTGTTATGTTCTCAATTAAGGGTAAGTAGGCATTTATATTTAGCTTTTTAGTTGCCAATGGTACATATAAGTACCTAAATGGTAGTGTGCCAGTACATAACCCAGTTCATTTAAGAGTTCCTGCCTTGTATGGTCAGCTACACCAGTAATGTCTAAGACACTCTTGTTTGCCAGAAGCCTCTGAAAACTTTAGAAATGCACCATGCAACAATTTAACAGAGACTACATCAGCCCTGCAATACATTAGAAGATCATCAACAAAGAATATATGAGTGTTTCCCAGCTTCATGCACCTAGGATGGAAATTAAAATCTCCATTGGAAGTCAATTGACTCAATTCTCTGCCTAAGTACTCCATGGCCAAGACAAATAGGTAAGGAGATATAGGGTCTCCTTCCTGATGCCTCTTTTTGTAGGGAAAGGCTTAGTGAGTTTTCCATTTATCAACAATGAATACGAGACAGTGGACACACACACACCATGATCCAGTTGATGAATTTAGAAGGGAACCCCATATCAATCAACAATTTCTCTAAGAAACTCTATTCTAATGTATCATAAGCCTTCCTCAAATCAACCTTGAGAACACATCTAGAGGAGATCCATTTTCTAGTATAACTTTCAAAAATCTCATGACTAAACAATATGTTATCCACAATGCTTTTACCTTCAACAAAAATATGATTTTGAATGTCCCACTAAGCCAGGTATGGCAGTCTTGAGTCTCCTAGTTATCACCTTAGAGATGATTTTGTACAGGGTAGTGCAACATGCTATAGATTTATAAGTCTTTAACCTTAGTAAGAGAAGGAATCTTAGGTATCAAAGTGATAGCAATAGTGTTAATAGCATAACACAGTCTACTAGTTTTAAAGAACTGTTTTACTGCCTGGAAAACATCTTTGTGAACCACCTCCCAATTCTTAGTGAAGAATTATATAGGTAACCCATCTACCCCTGGAGCCTTCTCCTTAGGCATTGCCTTTACTGCCTCCAATATTTCAGCATCAGTCACCTCCTGAATGATTATACTTTGTTGCTGCACATTTAGGCACACTCCAATTTTGACCACCAGAGTATTTAGACATGGCAGTATATCTTCTTTGGTCCCCATTAAACCCTTTAAAAATAGAGATGAACTCATCTTCAATATGCCTTGGTTCAGTAAGCTTTATACCAACCTTAGTGTTAATTGAATTGATTGTATTATAGCTAGTTTTGATTTTCCATTGGGCATGAAAATAATGTGTATTTGTATCTTCATGTTCTATCCAGGTAGATCTAGCCTTCTTCCTCAACACTTTCTCATCAATGTTGCTCCATTTTTGGACTTCTATCAATAACTGCTTCTCCTGGTGAAACGGTATATGTGAAAATAATTGCCCTTGGATTTGCCCTTGTATAATTTCTAGTTTCTCCCTTGCCAAACTGAGTTTCTGCTTGTAAGAAGACATGTATGCATTTATATTCTTCATTTGTGTCTTCACCGTCTTGAGTTTATCCCATAGGTGTTTCATTGTACAGTCTGGATTATGTTGTCCCCAAGTGGTCTGTAGTACTTCTTTAAATTTTGGATGCTCCATCACATGAGCATAGAATCTGAAAGGTCTGTTATGTAATGTTTGTTGCTGGGAGCACTTTATCAAAATTGGAGAATGATCAGATACTGAAGGATTAAGGTAGTCAAACTCCATATGTCCATACTGTTGTATCCAATGAAGATTACCAAATGCCCAATCTATCTTACTATATACTCTATTCTCTACCTCCTACTTTTTACACCAAGTAAAGTACCATACACTAGCTCTAATAGGAGTGAGGTGAATATGATCTACCATACTCTGAAAGCCTTTTACTTCCTATTGTGTAACATGTGATCCTATTCTATCTGCAGTCCTCAATACACTGTTAAAATCACAACATAATACCCAAGGGATCTGAAGCTGTGGTTTAATCTGCATCAATTCTTGCCAAAGTATCTCTTTTTGTTGTCCTTCATTCCTTGCATGTCCTTCATTCCTTGCATATACTATTGTGACATATAATGTGCTTTGAACCCCAGGATCCTCAACTAAGCAGTGAATATATTGCCTTTTCATCTCAATGATTTGTACGCGCAAGTGAGATTTCCACAATACCCAAATCCTTTCGTTAGGTTCTTCTAAGATATCTTTCTCATAATCTGTGGGGCTCTAGGCTGTTTAACTCTTGTTTCCAGACATCCAAATATATCTATTTTATGTTTTGTCAGAAAGAGCTTCAACTCCTTCTGTTTATGGCCTTGGTTAGGGTCCCTTATATTTCATGTAGAGATAATCATGGAAGAACAAATGGCATGGAGTTGCTAGCACTATTTATTCCATCATGAATTACCTCAGATAATCCTTTCTTATCCTCATATCTCTCATATGAGCTCTCTATAATTTGCTTCCTATCTCTCTGTTTTGGATCTATATTCAGTACAGAAGTATGAGTAGTTTCAGTTTGCTTTGCTGCCACTGATACCTCAGGCTGATTTACTTTGCCTAGAATAGGGATCCATTTTTGTTTTGGCATTTTCCTCCCTCTACCTCTCTTCCCCTTGGTTATCATTGGTGCTCCTTTCTCCTCCATATCATCTTCATGTTTATACTAGCACTCCCAGTAGTGTGCCTCAGTCGTATACACTTATCTAGAGGGTGTTTCAATAACTATACAATATGGCAAAGGCTGAGAATTATCCACTTCTATGAGAATTCTAGCATATGAAATCTTTTCTACATTTGCTGTAAAATTATTAGTATGCAAACGGTTCCAAACTGCACTAGCAACTTTGCTCAACACTTCCATAGACCAGTTACCTACTGGTAGCTTAGGAAATTTGACACATAGGAATTTGCCTAATCATATATTCTTCAAAATCAAAATCTATCTCCAATTTTTGTAAGATTACATGTTTATTCCTAGAGAAATAAGGTCCTGATTGAAGCACCTTCTCCTTATCTTCTATAATTTGGAATTTGAATTTGTAGGAGCCATCCTCATGCAATAGGACCTGAGGTTTATTAACAAATCCCCATACCTTGGTGACTTGACAGTCATATGTGGTTAGAGGTATGAATTTTAGAGACTTACCAGTATTTTGATTACCTCTAACAGACCCAGAAGCTGCAAGGGTAGGTTGTGCAAATGTCCCAACATCTGAGAAGTGTAATCTCCTCTTTGCTAAATCCTTCCCAATGCTAGTGTCTTGCAGGATGATCTCATCTTCATTGCTACTAGTATCAGTCTCCTCTGGAATTGCTTTGAATTTTGATGGTATGAAGCTACCAAAAGTTAACGGTTGCAACTTTTGTATAACATCTATAACAAGCGTGTCCATTTTTTGCAATGCTTGTGTTCATCGGAGCTCACCGATGTCCCATTGGAAGAATCCTTAGGTACAATTGGTGCATTGCTATCGTGCGCTGAGAGCTTTACCTAATTTGCTATTGTGCACTGAGAGCTTTACCTAATTTGCTATCGTGCGTTGAGAGCTTTACCTCTGATTTTTATCTATCGACGTAATGTGGGTCATGAAATATGAAAGATGAATTTATGAAAATATGTATGTCCTTTTGATGAGATTATTGTTATGAAATTGAAGATGCTTTGACTTTAAAAATATGATGAAGCTTATGAATTATTGAAAAGAATGCATGTTTATAAGGTATGTTTATTACTCAAGAAATCTTATAGATGAGATTGTCTATATTTTCTATGAATCTTGGTCACATGACATGAATGACATCTAGATTGCCCTCAATGGTTTTCGAGCTATTTTCCTAAATTAGATCTTAACTAGTATGGTATCCGCATATGTGATCAATGATTATAGGCCACAATTTCAAAACTATTTCCATTAGTATTAGTAGGGCATCTCTAGCATAAGGTGAATGAATGTGGGCCTTAGAAGCTATTATGAAAAGATCATGGAAGGTGAAAGGTTTTCTTATGCATGGTCTAAGGAGCTATCCTATGATATCCCTATCTTGGTTTGGTTGGTTAATTGGACCTTTCCATGGATGATAATATGATTTTATCTTGGATTGGTTACTTAATTATGCCTTTCCATGGATCACGAGACAAGGTAAGATTAATAACTACTCTGTGGGATTTATGTTTAGAACCAAGAGGATATTGAGATGGAAGCTCTTCTATGTTGAGGTCGGGTTTCTAAAAGCAAATCCTTATCCCTTACCTATGTGCCCCCATAGGATGATTGTCTAAATAGAAATTAGCTAGTGTATTAACTTTAACTTAGATTCATGGTTCTACCTTGGAAACTAGGACAACCCTTTTCGGTGTGGGAGACACTGGAGGATCATGTTATAGCTCACATGGTATTTATGTCGGTTAAGGCTAATTTTTGCAATAATAATGTACTAAGGTTACTTCAAGATGTATCTCACATGTGTTCAAAGATGGTTTTGCTTGCATTGATCATGATTTCATTTTATGTTTCTGACCTTCTTATCTTATGTTTGACTTGGTCTTTGCATATCATGAAAATGTCTGTTTTAGCATGATTTCATACTTTTATGCATGACTATCATACTTAGTGCATTTTTGTACTAATGCATACTCTTGCCTGCATTTCCTCAAATGTAGGGTCTGACATTCAGGGTTCTCAGTTTCGTGGATAGAGGTTGTTAAAGAGATTCCAAGTTGTGGTGAGTCCTCATATTTCGAGGACCGAGCTTGATTTCCCTTTTTTCTTTACTTTCAGTTTTGGGACTTGATGTACGGGCTGCCTCTTGATAAAATCTTATGTACTAGATGGCTTTGAAATGATGTTTAGATTTCAGCTTTTCTCTATAAAACTTTTATAAGTTGAAACTGTCTTTTAAATATTTTAAACTTTATTATCTTCTATAATGTAGGCTAAGTGGCTTGTATGGAGCCTTTCGGGGGATTGTACGCCATGTCACATCTAGGGTGTACCTTGGGTCGTGACAGAGAAATTAAATAGGTAGGAATCAGATAATTAGAGAAGTATTAACTGTGTATACTAGAGAGGGAGTATTTGGAGTGAGCTAAATGAGAATATTGGGAAGTTAGGGTATACTAGTTCGGACTGCATGTGAAAACCTTGTTGAGAGGGCTTCTATGATATCTATCATAGGGAGTTACGGTTTCTTCAAAATCCTGGTATTTATCTTGTTGTTGAGGACATGTTTCAGTTTTGTGTGATTGACTTTGAGGGTCGTTTATCCTAATTCTTTCATTTTCAGGAGTTGACTACAATTAGAGCTGCTATTGCAACATCCCGACAATGTCATTACAAATTCAATATTCTTGGGTGTATCGTTCACTAGGTGGTTACTTGATCATCTCCTTCCTTGGATTAGATTAGTTGGGACCTCCTGTGATGAATACATGTTGTCTAAAGATTAGTTTTTGTTTCTTAAGGCTCGTGGGTGGATTTTGTTAAGAGGATGAATCTTTACAATGATTAGCGACAATTTTGTTTATTATGAGTGTTCAGTGGTTGGTTCTGGCTTCACTCTTGGTTTTAGCGGGTATTAGTTATGAATTTCTTTTTGTTAATTGTGAAAATGATTTGTCTCAATAGATGTGTTGTGGTTTAGACAATTTTGGTTCATGTTTGGATCATGGGATAGGACGTATCTTGGTAATTGAAGAGTTAGAGATTTGAACTCATTTAGGGATTTGTTTTGATAGTTTTAGTGTCCTCAAATGCCTAATGTATGCAATAAACTGATGTTAAAGCATTTATTTGTAGGTATGTAGTCTAAGGAGCAAGGCAAGGACACTACCAGGCAAAAAGGAGCAAAACAAGCTGAAGAAATGAAGGAAAATGATCCTGGTGATCGCCAAGACCACTCGGCGAACAGCCGAGTGGCTCTTTAGCTTGCCCAAAGTTCCAGCATGCCAGCTTTGGGGAAGAACCAACTTGGTGACAGGAATGGGTAGTCGGTGAACCACCAAATGACTCCGCGAGGGAAACTTTGATCGCCCAAAGTTACAGGACCTGGAAGACTGATGACCATTGCAAGTTGGCGATGGAAGGAAGCAAAGGGCGTATCACCCACCTGTTCGGCGAGGCTCGACTTACTCTACCCAATGTCCTTTTGGGCCAAAAATTGGGCAACTATAAATTGAAATTTAAAATGAAATTTTAGTATCATCGAAAAGAGTTCTTCCAGTATAATTCCTGAGTTTGAGAGTTAGAGTTTTCTTTTAGTTTTTGAGGTTCCGTTGTAGACTTTGAAGCTTTTGAGGCTCAAACTTGAAGATTTGGAAGTGGGTTTTTGAATTTATTCAATTTGGACCGTTGTAAAGACTTGAGAACCTTTACCCAAATAATGGCTAATGTATTTGGTAATCTTTTCTCTATTTTTATGATGTATAGCTAAAACCCCAATTCTTGGGGTGTGATCATGTGTTTCTTTGTCTAATTATCTTATGGGTATTGTTGTTTAATGATGAAATTGCTATTTTAATGTGGGTTTAATCATTACTTGTGTTCTAATCTATGAATTATAGTTGCAAATGCAATTCTAATTTTGAGTTCTTGGCTTGCTTGAGAGAGAGGTTATGGAACCAAAGCTTTTGATTAATGATTGTAGGTATCGGGTTGATATGGGTTCAGCTCGAGAGAGTGAATTCGAAACTCAATTCTACCTATCTAGCTTGAGAGAGTGGATGAATTAAGGTTGTGTGTTGTTTATCTTGTTAAGCTTGTCGATGTTCGAGAGAAATCGCCTGAACCGTAATAGTTGTTCGATAGAAAGCTATTGCATTTATAGTCTAGCTTACCCATAATATTTTAGCATATTTGTAACACCCCGTAGTTTATTAGTCCAACTAGGGCTAAGTGTGAGGGCAACAAGAGCCAAAGCAAGGGGCAAGAGCCAAGGCCAAGGGGCAAGGCCCAACCCTAGGGCCAAGGCTGACCCAAGCTTGGGATGCACTGCCTCATCTCCACGACCACCACCACGGCCAGTGGTGAGGACCACGACTCATGGTGTGGTTCGTGAAGGCCAAGGCAGTAGCTCCCTTGAAGCTGCCTCAAAATGGCTCACCTTCACGGGCCACTTCACGGACAGTAGTGAAGACCACGACTCGTGGAAAGGCAAGTGAAGGTGCCTTAGATTTTTGGAGGCCAAGCCACCATGGCCTAGCCACTGCCCAAGGACCACGACTTGTGGTAGGGACCACGGCTCGTGGAGCCTGCCGTGGTTCCTGGGAGTAGGCTGCCTAGTGAGGGGCATTTAGGGAAATTCCTTTTTAAGTGGGTATTAGGTGAGGTAATTTTTTATGGACTTCATACACCTATATAAGATATTTTAACCTTTTAACCACCCCAATTAAGTCATTATTTCCAAAACTCCAAAAGATCCCAAAGTTGCTCCTCTAAAAAATTCTCTCTCTAGAAAGTGAAGAAGAAAGAGAAGAAGAAGAAAGGTCAAGCTAGGTCAAAATTCCTCCAATATTCCAAGCTTTGTGAGGGCTTTGTATCCATGGTATGCCAACTTATTCATCCATGGATTCTTCCATCCATGGAGCCCCCTAGAATTCCCCAATTTGATGAAGAATTCCCCAATTCAAGTTAGGGTTTCTTCGATATTGTTGGTTATGATGTATGTTGATCCAATTGAGTGGATATTGATTGTTATGATTGAATTATTAGTGAATCATGTTATTATGGTAAAATTACATGTTTTCCATGGCTAAACCTAGTTAATTGATGAAATTGAAGTAATGTGGGTTTATGCCTTGGGAAGGGGAAATTGAGGATTCATAGATGATCTTCTAGAATTGATGACATGTATAGTAATGATTCAAGAATAAAAGAATGTAGACATGAATTGAATTAGAATATTGTATATGTGATGGATCATGACTAGTAAAGCTTGAGATTGAACCTTTATGATGATATATGACTATAATTGCTTAAGAATGAAGCATGAGACTAGAATGTCTTGTGATATAGGTATGTATGATGATTGTATGGAGTAAAGCTTTGAGTGTAAGGCTTGTAGTCATGAATGTTGATTACTAGGGTTTTGAAAGTAAAGTCAATATGATGAATTATGTATGTTAAGGCTTTAAGAGTGAAGCTTATATGATAATGGTAGACTACTAGATAGACTTATTGTGGAAGAACCTTACCCACCTAATATACCTCATGAATGTTTGAATGTATGAAGTGATAGTATCACTTGAGTTATGATGATATCCATGTTTAATGTTAGAATTCTAGATATGACGATTAAAAGAAAGTTTAGAAACCTCAAGGAGGTAAAGTATGAGGTTATACATGTTCTTATAGAACCTATGTAAATGATTTATGAACACTTTGAGAGTGAAGTGTCTATGATTATAATATGTTGTTGTGTTGTTGAAAAGATATTCTCATATACACACTTAGGATTGAATATGATAGGAGATGAACGGTTCTCTCACATAGAATGATTCTAGGTTGAAAGGCTTGCTCACCTAAAATGAATCAAAGCATGCTTAGTTATGTTAGCTTGAGTTGTGTTATGAAATCCCTTCATGAATAGCTTGACTTGGTAAAACAATACCACTTTATGCTAGCTTGAGTATAAGACCTCATGGTAGCTTGAGTGTAAGACCTCATGCTAGCCTAGGATTGAGAAATCACACTCTTCCTAAGGGTAGCTTGCACTAGTGTTCATAGAATGCTTGCATGGTAGCATGAATTGGTTAGGCCAAACCATTTCATTGGTAGCTACGATGGAGAAATAATACCCTTCCTTGAATAGCTTGGACTTGCATGATAGTATGACTTCCATGGTAGCTTGGTCTAGCCCAATATGGTGACTATTCCTTGGTAGCTTGGTCTAGCCTAATAAGGTGCTATTCCTTGGTAGTCTAGAAATGATGAATAGTAATCATTTATGTATGATGGCCTAAAGTGGTACTTAGTATGGGAAGGATTATGGGGTCTTATCCATGCATTGCACAAGTATGAGTTGAAGCTACTTATGAAATATGTCTCTTATATGTTGGATGCTTATCTTGGATTGAGTAATAGTACTTTCCCTTGAATAGCTTGGACGTGCATAAGTAAGGTGCTTTCCATGGTAGCTTAGTCTAGCATAAGATAGTGTTTTCCTTTGGTAGCCTTGAATTTGTAAATCGTAACCTTTCATCAGTAATGACTTGTCTTGGACTAGTAAAGAGGTACTCTTCCATGAATAACAAGAATAGCTAAAGAGGGTCTAATCCCTAATTGAAATAGCATGTTTATGATGAAACTAGATTACTTCAAGGAAGTGTTGTGAGTATGTTCTATTATGAGAATTGCTTATATGATATATGCTTAGCTTAGATTGTTGCTATCGTTGCCTTCCTTGATATGTTTGACTAAAGGTGAAGGTTCCCTTGTCTATGAGAATTATGCTAAGGATGAGATCCAAAGATGACTATGATGACCTAAAAGTGGTACCTAGTGTGTGTGAGATTATGGGGTCTCATTCATGCATTGCACAAGTACGCTTTGAGGTTACTTGAGAAATAGTTCTCTTATATTTTCAAGATTTAAGTATTGGCTATTCTTATGAATATGATGTATCTCTTATGTTTATGGATTATTTCTATGTTGAAGATCATGCTTCCTAATATGTTGTTATGCTCTTATGGTATTATTCTAGTGATACGCTCAAATTACACCTCCTTACAGAAGTATAAGCGATCGTTATCAAGTAAAGAACCCAACTTGTAGGTTGGGGTCGATCCCACGAGGAAAATGGTTTAGACTTTACTTTAACCAACAATTATATTCAATTAGTCAAATTATTTCCAGAAACAAGTAATTAAAGGGGGGTTGTGCTTGTGTGAAACAAATAGTAAGAACTTAATAAGTAATCAGTAATCAAACTCAACTTTGGTTGTTATCAAGGTAAGAGAAATAACTAGGGTATACGTGTTCCCCACAATCTCATAACGCAGTAATCCTAGTAATAGCAATCCTTTTCTAGTGTATTACATGCAAAGGGATAAGTTAAGTATCTCTAAATCCTTGGTCCGGCATCTAGAGAATTTCACCCCGCACCTTGGTCCGGCTACGTGTATATAATTTACTAACCCTTACCTTTACCTCATATTAGACATCATAATCGATGTTTGGCTTAGTTATTACTTCGCACCAATCGAGACTAGCCCATTAGATAGTATCACACTAAATCTATGTTGATAATTCTTTTCTTGTTGATTACCTCCTTGGTTCGGCAAGTACCAACAAGGCGAGTTCTAACGTTGGCCACCGTTAAAAAGACTTCTAAATGAAAGAATTATCAATACATGCAACACACTATTCAAGAATTGCTTATTTACTATTCATACTTTGTTAATCGATCATGGTTCCCACAACCCTAGTTGTGGATTTAGTTACTCATATTGGCAAGAACACAATTCATAATTGTAGATGAAGAAATCATGAACTTACGTAGAGAGAATAATAAACCCAGAAATTTTACTTGAATTGCAAAGCCAAAATCTTCAAAACGAACTTGGGAAATCAATAATTGCTAGAGTTGCAAATTAATCTCCAAAGTTACAAAGCAAAAGTAGAATAATAGTGTCTAACCCCCAAAAACGAGGTTTACATGTCCTATTTATAGAAAACAAATCCTAAATAAAAAAGAAAACAAATTAAGGAAAGTTTTGTTCAGGTACGCGTCTTCAATCCACTAGACCGACTTACGGACCGTCGATGGATCTACGGTCCGTAAGTCCCTTCCATCACTCGGGACTTAGAAAATGTTTCAGCTTCCAAAAATCAGCTTCTCTGAAGCAAACGACGGACCAACAGTACGGACCGTAGATCGATCTACGGTCCATCAATCCCCTCCGTAGCTCCATACTTAGAATCTTCAAAAATCAGGTACTGGAACCCTCGCAGTCTCACTCTACGGATCAACAGTACGGTCCGTAGATCAATCTACAGACCGTCAATGGGCACCGTGGTTCCACACTTGGTCAGATTTCCCTGATTTGTCCTCAATACCATGCCTGCTGATCTACGGTCATAACCTACAGACTGTGAATGGACCTACGGTCCGTAGATCACCTCCGTGGATGTCTTTTTCTGCAGTTCCTTCAGCTGTCTCTAAACTTCCGTGCCTGAACACCTTTCCTGCAAAACATGATAAAAACACATAAAAACCAATATAAAAAGGCCCTAGACACACACAACTTGTAAGTGAACTGTATTAGAAATACCGTAAACTCACGGTATATCAACACCCTTAACTTAAATTCGTTGTTTGTCCTCAAGCGACGCACTACAACTCTAAACGACACTTGTATAGAAGCAAGTATTTCTAAACTCAAGCAATCACACGGCTCTCTACCTCCTCATTGTTCGGGTGCACATTCGTTCTCTTAGACTCGACAAGCCAACTCATGTGGATCACATCATGACACAGACCAACCAACTGACACACAACAACCACCTTCTCACTGTCACCCAGGTATCAACTTTCCAACGACGTAACTAGTGCCCTTACTTCAAACGAAATCCTCTTTTCGCAAAAAATTAATTTCATTCATGGTACAAGGATTTATTCAACACTCACGCTCAGAAGTAATTTCAAATACAATTAGTGCTTACTACCATAAGCTTGCCCTTATTTTCACTGCTTAGACTCTCCAAACTAGACTCTAGGATCACTATAGGACTTTATTGGCTTGTAACGTAGGCTCAGGGTCAGGTGTGGTTCATTTGGGTACTGTTTAGTGACTTTATGCCCTCCTTGTCATTACACTAGGCTTTTAACCTCTTTTTGCCCTATTTTTGTCATACTATTGCTTTACCTTCTTTCCCTTGATTTTCTTCAACCACGGATGTGACTTTAGACTTTGTAGCTCATTTTCCTTTTATTTTCTTGTTCCTTTCGCTTTTAACAAGTCACATCCTTTCCTCACATTTTTCCCTTTTTTTATTTTTTATTTTTTATACCCATTTTTCTTTCAGTTTCCTCTTTCATAGCCACCCTCAACTTATGGATTTTCCGTTAGTTGAGTTGCACAATACCCGATGTCAGGTCAGGGCCAAGATTGAAGTTACTTTTTACATTAGCCACCCTCAACTTAGGCTTTTGGCCTAAGTCAAAGTGCACATGTCCAAGGAGGGACCGGGGCCAATATAGTAGATTGTGGGAAAGTGAGTTCAGGGTTTATAAAAAAAGGTTTATTTTTAGGCTCAAAGTTGGATCAAAGGGAACAGTTATTTCATTTGGTTGAATTTTTCTAGACAATTTGTAGATTTTTCAGAACAATGGCCTATGATCACTTCCTATCCTCTAGATTGAATTGTCTTAGCAGAACTAACCGGGCAAGTTCTAGTTTTGCACAAGACTGTTTGAACAGTCAATGATTCTCACCAACTCTTGGCACATAGTTTCATTATCAGATTATCAGATTACCCAGTTCAAGTTTCAGGTTTAATCATGCAATCAAGTGATTGTTACTATGTCATACTCAGAGCCAACACAATCAACTAATCGTAGCCTACTTCTAGCATACAACCCAGAATCTGACGGGTATCATTTTTCCTAAGCCATCATGCTTCATTCTGTATCATGCTTCTACACACACAATCCTAAGACATGCGGTTCAACAAAAATTAAACAGTCGCTTGGGGGAAAAGAACACAGGCAAGAAAACCCCAAGAGAGGATTCATGAGTTGGGTTACTCAGACTTTACCCTATCACTCGCAATCCATTTACCCCACCCCCAACAAAAATAGATGCAATTGTCCACAATGCATACATAAACAGTAAAAGAAAATGGATTTGGGTGAAGCAAACCTGTGGCGCAAAGCGCCGGCGAATCATCAACAAGCAGGGGAGTCCGGTTTCCCGGAGCCCTCTGGAACATCAGTGGGGGCACCCTCAGTAGTGCCCACCTCAGCAATCCTAGCAGCCTCAGTAGTGCTCTCTATCAACTGCTCCGCACCATCAGTGGTGCTCACACCGCCCCTCAAAAAAGGCTGAACCTCTGTAACTGGGGCAGAGCTCGATGCCCCTGCAGCTCTCTCATGCACCCTCTGTTGGCGCAACTCTTCGTCTGCAATCGAAGCCCTCCTAGCCTCTTTCTCCTGCCGACGCTGTCTTTTCTGAGCTTTCTCTTCCTCCGTGCGATGAGAGCGGTGCCGTTTGCCCTTGGCATGTGTCGGTGCAGGCCCCTTCTCGGCGATGCCACTGAATAGAGCATCTAGCACTGTATCATCAGCCAGCGCAGTAGGGGCAGCCTGAGGCTCAACTGAAGGTGCAGCAAGAATGGCATCAACGTCAGTCCGGAGGCTGGCTATGTCAGCCTGCAAAGCAGATAAGTCTGTGGCCGGAGCTGATCGCTTGAGGACTCGCAACTCGAAGGCATCAAGGCGCTTATTAATAGCCTGGACCTTCCGGTCCATCATCCCCTCCATCCTGCGCTCGATTCTAGCCTCGGACTCAGCAATTGACTTTTGCATCCATGGCTGGATGTGATGCAGCAGTGTAGCCATCTGCGCCTCTAACTTCTGTACTCTGGCCATCGGGATAACCATCGCTCCCAACTGTGATGTGGACCGAGAAGAGCTAGGAGCAACACTAGCTGCCTGAGAAGAGGAGCTTGGGACAGTGTCGGTGTGGTCTGGGATAATGGGGTCACCGCCCTGTGCCTGCCCCACAGTGTCTGCAAGATCGATACCCAAGGGAGGTACCTTAATCTGGGGCTCTCTGCGAGGTGCTGCCACATTGGCCTCATCACGAATAAAACTGATGTCCAATGCCCCTGTAGGGTGGACTAACCTGTCACAATGCCAGATCGGCACTCCAGAGTCCTTGCACAAATGAAAAATCAGACATGGGAAGGGGTAAGTAGTGGAGGTCCTGAAAGCTCTCTCGTGATTCTCTGCCAGCAGCATGCGGGCAAAGTCGATCTCTACTCCTGCTACCAATGCTGCAACCATCACCGCTCTGTCCCAAGTGACTTGATTGTCAGCTTTTGTAGGCGACACTCTATTACACACCAGCAGCCAGAAGAACTTGGCCACAAAATTTAGCGTGGCCTTCCGGATGCCCAACCGTGGAGCAGCGACCCATTCCGCCCGCTTGCCATCCGCAACAATGTACCTAGCCAGCCATAGTATCACAGCCTCTTGCTGCTCAGCATTTCTCTAAAAGGCACCACTCCGCACGATGTCCCAGCGGTAATCAAACTATGAAGTGTTAGGAGACCAAGCGTGGCCCGTGGTAGGACCATAGAGAAAGCGGCTAATGGTGGTGGGTGATATGTCCACCGGACACCCTTGAACCATGGTGGAAGTGAGCGGAGCCTGAGCTAGCGGCTTTGACCGCTTGGAAATGGACCCGCGGACAATGGCAGCATAGGAAGCATAGAACTCCCGGATAATCTCCTTGCTATACGTCCCTGGGTCTAGAGCCATCCAGTCACACTTGTGAAGTTTGAACAGCCGATGAATATCTGGAACAGTATGCAAGCTTCCCGTGAGGACTCTGCGCTTCTCTTGAATTAGTCGGGCCATCTTTTGTTTGTCATTGACCATCTTAGCATCCCGATAGATCTGCCATTGACCCTCTACGCACCATCTATTCAGCTCGCCGGCTACAGGAGTGGGCTCATCATTCCGTGGTGCAGGTATGGACTCTGAGCTAGTTGCCTCGTCAGACAAGACTGCTTGGTCATCTACTTCAGACCCTGTGGATGATTTGGCATTGGACTCTGTAGCATGGACAAACTCTGATTTTTAAGAGTGGGCAGACTGGGAGCCTGAGGCATGGGCAGACTCGGACCCGGATATAGGTCCCTCTGAACTAGAAGCAGCCCCAGTTGGTGACCCGATCAGTGTGTGCTCCTCATCAGACTGGGAGACAGTGACTACGTTGGGGAGCACCTTCCGGGGGGTGCTTGTGGGTGCAGCGCGAGAAGCCCTAGGCTTGAGAGGCACATATGCTGGGTCAGAGTTGCAGTCGGTGTCCTCATCAATCAATCGGAAACTATGGGCAATAGATTTGGACTTGCCCCGTTTTGAGTAGGTGACCATCTTCTTGGGTGCCATCGTACCTGCGGGAACGGTATTAGTGCCAACACTAACCATATGCAGCAAAAGAAACGTTGAGAATTGATAACGACCCTAGACTAAGTTCACAAAAAAAATAAAATATTTTGACAAATGCTACAGTGGTCATCCACGGAGGAGACCTACGGTCCGTAGACTGATCTACGGTCCGTGGATCTATTCAGTGGATCAGGAGCCTGACATATAAGTCGCAGATGGAAACCACGAAAGTGTAGAACGGTCCGTAGATGGACCTACGGACCGTAGTCCACCTCCGTGGTTTCACACTTGGTGAAATTGTTCAGGTGCATCCAATTACGAACCCCATCTACGGTCCGTAGATGGATCTACGGTCCATAGACGGGGTATCGTGAAAGCCATCAGTGCCAGGTATCATACATTTTTGGCCTTAGTTTTCAACATTGACACAACCTCATCATGCATTTACAAATTTAAAATTATGCTAGTTCGTCATTCTTAAGATTCAGACCGATTATTATACCCAACACTTTAGACTAGATGTGGAACCCTAAGTCGAAACTAGCATGTACTTGTTACGATCACATAAACTAATGCTATACAATCACTATCTATCGTTCTAAGGGCATTGTAATATTCAAGTTTATCATGCACTTTCATCTAACAAGTACCCAAGGTCAAGACCCAACTCCCGACTCTCTATATTCAATCTATGAATCAGAATTCAAAGTGAAGGGAAAGTCTATTACCTTACAAGCAACAAGGAGTGGGGTGATTGCGTGATGATACTATGCTTAGCAAGACCAAGAAGTCCCCTCTTCGTTACTGACCAAACACCGGACCCTTTTTGTTAGATTATGGGATGGGTTGATTTTGGTAGGGAAGGGATTTTGGGAATTTATGGAAGGGAGGATATTATGTGGTAGTTATGGAGTGATTTGGGGAGTTTAAAGAGTGGGTGAAACGGTTTTGGGAGTAATGGAGGGAATGGAAATGGTTTGAAACATGGGGGCTTTTAAGTAATGGGGTCCGGGTCGGGTCAGACAACTTTTAGGGTTTGGACTCACGAGACCCCGTCTACGGTCCGTGAGTTGATCTACGGTCCGTAGATTGGGACCATAGATCACTATTACACTTGGACAAATTTAGGGACTTAACCTAGGATCTACAGATGCCATTGACGGTCCATGGATCAATCGACGGACCGTCGATGGGATCCGTAGATCTCTGCACCAGACAATTTTCTGCAGATTTATTGCGTGATGTACCTGCACATGTAGCAACCACTAAGCTATTATTTTTTTACATTTTCTTGACACTTTTTAGACACGGATCCTATATTAATTCTAGCCAACACTAAGAACTAAAAACACTAAAGCACCTACCGACATTGATACAAAGACGCAAGTAATCAAAGAAAGCTAAACTACTAAATGGAAAACAACACCCTATCGTTGGCTAGATTGTACATCTTGGGTTGCCTCCCAAGCAACGCTTGATTTAACGTCGCGGCATGACGCAGGTGTCTTGATTACTCAGACTTCATCAAGATTGCAGGCCTCAATCACTTCTTGCACAGTTTCAGCATTTCCCAGATAGATCTTGATCCTTTGCCCATTCACCACAAACCTTGTTCCATCCTTATTTTCAAGCTCAACTGCTCCATGCGAGAGCACTTTTGTGAGCAAAAATGGCCCGGTCCACTTGGACTTGAGTTTGCCTAGAAATAGGCGCAACCTAGAGTTGAATAGCAGCACAAGATCACCAACCACAAATTCTCGCTTTTCAATTCTTTGATCATGATACCTCTTCATCTTCTCTTTGTATAAGGCTGAAATTTCATAAGCTTTTAGGCAAAACTCATCAAGCATATTCAAGTCATTCATCCTTTGATTTGATGCAGTGCCCCAATCCAAATTTAACTTCTTCATTGCCCACATAGCCTTGTGCTCTAGCTCTACTGGTAAATGACAAGACTTCCCATATACAAGTTGGTAAGGAGACATACCTATGGGGGTCTTGTATGCAGTGCGATATGCCCATAGAGCATCGTCAAGCTTCCTTGACCAATCCGTTCGATTGGCGTTCACAGTCTTCGCCAATATCTGTTTGATTTCTCTGTTGGACACTTCGACTTGCCCGCTAGTCTGTGGATGATAAGGAGTGGCTACATTGTGACGGACACCATATTTCTCAAGTAGTGCCTTGAACAACTTATTACAAAAGTGAGAACCTCCATCACTAATAATAGCCCTCGGTGTACCAAATTTGGAGAAGATATTCTTTTTCAAGAATGCGGTGACACTTTTACCTTCGTTGTTGGAGAGCGCTACTGCTTCCACCCACTTCGATACATAATCAACCGCAACAAGAATATACTTCATCCCATATGAACTCACAAATGGACCCATAAAATCAATGCCCCATACATCAAACAATTCGATCACCAGTATAGGATTCATAGGGAGCTCTTGCCTCTTTGAAATCCCTCCATCTCTTTGGCAACGATCACAAGACTTGGAGAAATCATGGGCATCTTGATGGATGGTAGGCCAATAGTATCCACACTGCAAGATCTTATGTGCAGTCCGAATACCACTATGATGCCCACCAACGGGCGATGAATGGCATGCTTCAAGTACACTCAACATCTCAACCTCAGGTACACAACGACGAATAATCCCATCAGCACAACTACGATACAAATAAGGTTCATCCCAAAAGAATTTCTTAACATCATGCATAAACTTTTTCCTTTGGTGAAAAGACAAATCGAGTGGCACAATATCGCTTGCCAAATAATTAGCAAAGTCTGCGAACCAAGGAATCAAATCATTAGAAGCAGCCAATACCTGTTCATCTGGAAAATCATCATTAATTTCAGCCCTATCTTCAAGCTTTAGCATGGCCTCCTCCTCTAATCTGGACAAGTGGTCGGCAACTTGATTTTCGGTTCCCTTTCTATCTTTTACCACGAAATTGAACTCTTGCAGCAACAATACCCATCTAATCAATCGTGGTTTTGCATCCTTTTTCGCCATCAAATACCTCAATGCAGAATGATCAGTATGCACGATGACCTTAGTACCAAGCAAGTAGGAACGAAATTTTTCGAATGCAAACACCACCGCAAGAAGTTCTTGTTCGGTCACAGTATAATTCTTCTGGGCCACATTTAGAGTTTTACTAGCATAGTAAATAGGGTGAAGGATTTTCTCGCGCCTTTGACCCAATACTACACCAAGTGCCACTCCACTTGCATCGCACATTACCTCAAACGGTTGTTCCCAATCCGGTGAAATAATAATAGGTGCTGTAACCAACTTTTCCTTCAACTCTCCAAATGCTCTAAGACAAGCATCATCAAAATAGAACTTACTCTCCTTCTCGAGCAGTTTGCACAAGGGATGTGCAATTTTTGAGAAATCTTTGATGAATCTCCTATAAAAACCTGCATGCCCAAGAAAACTTCTACACCTTTTACAGAGATGGGTGGTGGAAGCTTTTCTATTACCTCAACTTTAGCTTTATCAACCTCAATACCTTTCTCTGAAATTCGATGACCTAACACTATACCTTCTTTTACCATGAAATGACATTTCTCCCAATTCAGCACCAAGTTGCAGTCTTCACATCTTTTGAGCACCTCAGCAAGATGTTCTAGACAATGATCAAACGAATCACCTACAACTGAAAAATCATCCATGAACACTTCAATAGTGTCCTCCACCATATCTGAAAATATCGACATCATACATCTCTGGAAGGTCGCTGGAGCATTGCACAATCCGAATGGCATCCGTTTGAAAGCAAAAGTCCCATATGGGCAAGTGAAGGTGGTCTTCTCTTGGTCTTTTGGAGCTATAGAAATTTGATTGTAGCCCGAATACCCATCAAGAAAACAATACCAACCCTTGCCTGCAAGTCTATCCAAAATCTGGTCCATGAATGGCATAGGAAAGTGGTCTTTTTCTGTCCACGCATTCAACTTCCGGTAATCCATGCAAACTCTCCATCTAGTGACAGGCCTCATTGGAACAAGCTCATTTCTTTCATTTGGAACCACAGTCATACCACCTTTTTTAGGCACACACTGCACAGGACTTACCCAATTACTATCTGAAATGGGATAAATAACTCCCGCATCCAGCCACTTGATGATCTCTTTTTTGACTACCTCTTGCATAGGTGGATTTAATCTTCTCTGGTGCTCAACACTGGGCTTATGATCTAGCATGAGTTGGATTTTGTGAGAGCAAATACCGGGGGGAATCCCAATAATATCTGCAATAGTCCACCCAATCGCTCGCTTGAACTTCTTTAATACAGTCACCAAGCACTCTACTTGCCTTGCATTCAAATCTGCTGTAATGATGACCGGCAAAGTATTCTGTTCGCCTAAATATACATACCTCAAGTGTGGTGGTAGAGCTTTAAGCTCCAATTTCGGTGCCTCCACAATAGATGGTCTTGTGGGTGGGGACTCGCGATTCTTCATGTCTAGCTCATGCTTCTTTGGTTTGGACCGATATTCACACTTATCAAGTGCGGCTACCATCTCATCATACTCTTCAATATCATCACTAGCGAAATTCATCATGACTGCTGCTAGTGCCTCAACACCTAGTCGCTCTTCAATTTGCACTTCTGACCCACTCTCCGTTCTGTAAGTTATGGCTGATACTATTTGGAGCTCACCATTCTGCTTCATGGACCTACAGATATTGAAAGTTGCTTCTTCATTGTTCAGTCTGAACTTCATCTGTCCCTTTTCCATATCAACCAATGCACGCCCTGTGGCAAGAAATGGTCTCCCAAGGATGATGGGAACCTCAAAATCAACCTCACAGTCAAGAATCACAAAATCCGCCAGAAAGATGAAAGACTCTACTTTTACTAGCACATCAAGGAGCACACCTATGGGCCTCTTCACAGTCCGATCAGCCATTAGTAACCGCATTGCAGTGGGCTTTGGATCCCCAGACCCAACTTCTTGTAAATAGATAAAGGCATGAGGTTGATGCTAGCACCAAGATCGCACAATGCCTTAGCAAAGTGTAATAACCCTATAGTACATGGGATCGTGAAAGCACCAGGGTCTTCCTTCTTCTGCACCAGAGATCTTGTAGCAATAGCACTACAATGCTGCAGTCTATCATCATCTTCAAAACTCACAGACCTTTTCTTTGTCACCATATCTTTCATGAACTTTGCATATCCAGGCATTTGCTCTAAGGCTTCTATCAAAAGGACATTGATAGAAAGCTGCTTCAACATAGTGATAAACCTGTGGTATTTACCATCTTCAGTCTTCTTCACTAACCTCTGTGGAAAAGGTGGTGGAGGTCTAGATATGGGAACCACTTTCTGAGATATCTCCACTTCTTGTTCTGTCACAGCCTTCTAAGAATCTGGTCTACCCTCTATCACATCATCTTCTTTTCTAATCTCAACTTCCACCACAGACGGCCTAGGTGGATCTATGGTTTGCTTACCCCCTCAAGTAGTAACTGCCATACAATGACCATCATTCTTTGGATTCTGGATGGTGTTGCTAGGAAAAGTGCCAGGTTGATGTGGGTTCACTGTAGTAGACAACTGAGTCATCTGCTGCTCTAGATGCTTTATTGACACTGCATGGGCATCAACCTTTTGACCAATACCAGATAAGTCGTTTCTCATCTCCTTCACATTCTCATCAGTTGCATCAAACCTTCTCATCATCTTCTGCAGCATATCTTCAATACGTGTCATATTGCCTCCAGTTTCCCTAGTAGCAGATTCCCGATTTTGAGGGGGAACATAAGGTCCAACCCGATCGTTTCTGTTGCCATAGTTGTTCCTGTTGTAGTTGTTGTCGCGATTGAAGTTCCCATCCCAGACATAGTGACCCTCTCGGTTGTAATTTCCATAGTTCCGACCTTGGTTTCCTTGACCTTGACGCCAATTTTCCGTGTTGGATCCTTGGGCATTTGGTCGGAAACCCCCCATCTGATCATTCACAGCATAAGCATCTTCTTCATAGTAACACTCTTCCGCTGGTGGTGGAGTTCTAGTTAAATAATTCACAGCGTTTACCTTTTCTGATCCTCCGGTCACATGCTTCAATACCAACCCCAGCTCGGTCCTCATCTAGGCCATCTCTTCACGAATATCATCCGCAGGGTTGTTATTTGTACTATGAACGGCAAATGTGTTTCTCCCAGTATCTGACCTCCGAGTGCTCCATGCTTTATTGTTGCGAGAGATCCTCTCCAGTTTTTCAGCAATCTGTGCATATGTACAATCACCATATGAACCTCCAGCAATAGTGTCAAGTACTGCTTTGTTGTTATCATCCTATCCTCGATAGAAATATTCCTTCAGTGACTCATTATCAATACGGTGGTTTGGGACACTTCTTACGAAGGCGGTGAATCTGTCCCACGAGCTACTCACAGACTCTCCAGGTAATGCCACAAAATTGTTGACCCTATCTTTGTGATTGAGCTTCTTAGACACCGGATAGTACTTTGCTTTAAACACTTCTGCCAGTTGGTCCCATGTGAATATTGAGTTATACGGAAGCTCAGTGAACCATACTGCAGCATCGCCTGTTAGTGACAGAGGGAACACTCGTAATCCAATGACATTCATATCCAAGTCTGGTCTACCTACACAACTTTTGCAAACCACCCTTAGCTTGGCCAAGTGAGCATGTGGATCCTCCGATGGCAGTCCTGAAAATAAGTCTCTCGCTGTAAGCATCTGCATCAAACTACTAGTCACCACAAATGTGTGCCCTGGAGGTAGAGGAGGTAGGACAATGGGTCCATCAGAGTCTGCTATGTCGATGTTGCCCCGATAGTTGTCATGTTGTTGTGGGCCTGGTGGACCATGCACTCTCACTGCATCTCCCAATTGATTTTCAGCTAGACCTCGATTTTCCCCACCAACTACTCTTGGCTGCTGTAACTCAACTGCTTCATCTAGATTTCCTCCAATAGGATGAACTGGAAGTCCTTGATTGTTCATTCTTCGCAAAGTTCTGTTCAACTCTGGGTTGTACGGAGTAAGTGGTTCGCCTTGGCTTCGTGTACTTGGCATACACTAGAGTCGGAACCTGAGAGAGACAAAAACAAAGAAAAAAGTAAAATTAGGAAATATTTGACTAACGTTCAATAATGTAGTTAAAAATAAATCTAAAAACCAGATTCCCTGGCAGCGGCGCCAAAATTTTATACGCTCAAATTACACCCCTTACAGAAGTATAAGCGATCGTTATCAAGTAAAGAACCCAACTTGTAGGTTGGGGTCGATCCCACGAGGAAAATGGTTTAGACTTTACTTTAACCAACAATTATATTCAATTAGTCAAATTATTTTCAGAAACAAGTAATTAAAGGGGGGTTGTGCTTGTGTGAAACAAATAGTAAGAACTTAATAAGTAATCAGTAATCAAACTCAACTTTGGTTGTTATCAAGATAAGAGAAATAACTAAGGTATACGTGTTCCCCACAATCTCATAACGCAGTAATCCTAGTAATAACAATCCTTTTCTAGTGTATTACATGCAAAGTGATAAGTTAGGTATCTCTAAAAATTCTTGGTCCGGCATCTAGAGAATTTCACCCCGCACCTTGGTCCGGCTACGTGTGTATAATTTACTAACCCTTACCTTTACCTCATATTAAACATCATAATCGATGTTTGGCTTAGTTATTACTTCACACCAATCGACAATAGCCTATTAGATAATATCACACTAAATCTATGTTGATAATTCTTTTCTTGTTGATTACCTCCTTGGTCCGGCAAGTAGCAACAAGGCGAGTTCTAACGTTGGCCACCGTTAAAAAGACTTCTAAACGAAAAAAGTATCAATACATGCAACACACTATTCAAGAATTGCTTATTTACTATTCATACTTTGTTAATCGATCATGGTTCCCACAATCCTAGTTGTGGATTTAGTTACTCATATTGGCAAGAACACAATTCATAATTATAGTCCTTTCCGTCACTCGGGACTTAGAAAATATTTCAGCTTCCAAAAATCAGCTTCTCTGAAGCAAACGACGGACCAACAGTACGGACCGTAGATCGATCTATGGTCCGTCAATCCCCTCCGTAGCTCCATACTTAGAATCTTCAAAAATTAGGTACTGGAACCCTCAGAGTCTCACTCTACGGATCAACAGTACCGTCCGTAGATCAATCTACGGACCGTCAATGGGCACCGTGGTTCCACACTTGGTCAGATTTCCCTGATTTGTCCTCAATACCATGCCTGCTGATCTACGGTCATAACCTACGGACCGTGAATGGACCTACGGTCCGTAGATCACCTCCGTGGATGCCTTTTTCTGCAGTTCCTTCAGCTGTCTCTAAACTTCCGTGCCTGAACACCTTTCCTGCAAAACATGATAAAAACACATAAAAACCGATATAAAAAGGCCCTAAACACACACAACTTGTAAGTGAACTGTATTATAAATACCGTAAACTCACGGTATATCATCTAGCTATCATATTTAGTACATTTTGTACTAACACATACCTTTGCCTACATTCTTATCAAACGTAGGGTCCGACGATATTGAGTTTCATTTCCTTGGCTAAGTTCTTAGTAGAAGCAAGGAGTTTGAAGATTTGGTGAGTCCTCATAGCATCGAGGATTTGCCCGCCCTTCCTTTATGTCTTTCTTTATGTTTAGACTTTTGTATGCGCTGCGTCCCAAAGATTTATTCAAGCTGTTTTAGATGGTTTGAGACAAAGTGTTATAGACTTATGCTTGCTTTTATAAAAGACTTCGATCGTATGGAAAATGTTTTAAAATTTCCACACTTTTCTATTGTCTTATGTTATGATATGCTAAGTGTCTTACATGAAATCTTTTGGGGTTCTATGTGCCATGTTACATCTAGGGTGTACCCCTGGGTCGTGACAATATTATTATTAAATTTCAATTACCCATATAACTTAATTTAACTTATAAATGATCAAACCCACATCTGACATTCGTTGTCACCCCTTTTGACTTGTTTGTATGTTTTCGATAATTTCTATTCCTATAACCGTTTAGACCACTTTATTACTTCATAAATGAATTTAAACACGTACTGCTCCCTGTGGGTTTGACCCCAACTCTTTGTTGGGTTTTATACTAGTTAATGATCGTCTACACCTAGAATCAGATGATGTGTATTTGAGATGTTAATCAAAATGGTGCCGCTGCTGGGGAGTGGTGTTGTTTACAATTCAATTATTGAAGTTGAATTGTGATATTTTTGGTTGTAGTTGAATCGACTTACTTTGGTTTGTGTTTGTGTTGTTTGTTTTGAATAGAGGAAGAGATGAGCGTGAATGGAGTAATGGTAGCCAATTGGGCCACCAATACAATATTGGGAATCTTAATGATGTGAATGACCCAATACAATTGGGTGGTATTGGTGCAATTCCTCTACCTCCTATTGAGGGTAATGCTGTCTTCCATGTTACTAGCACGATGCTACATCTCCTCCAAATGAAAGGATTATATGGAGGTTTGGCCCACAAAGATCCCCATGAGCATATTCGGAACTTCGTGGATGTTTGTGGTCTGTTCTGATTCAAGAACATATCACAAGAATCAGTCCATCTCAGGTTGTTCCCATTCTCTTTGATAGGTAAAGCTACCAAATGGTTTGCTGAGTTACCGAGGGACTCCATCACCTCTTGGGATGAACTTACCACAGCGTTCCATGTGAGATTCTTTCCCCATCGAAGATGATGACGCTAAGGGATAGTATCCAAATTTTCAAGAGCTTGGAGGGTTAACAAATCCACGAGACGTGGCTGCGATTTCAAAAGTTGGTACTTCAATGTCCAACTCATGGATTGCCAAACCACATATTGCTACAATACTTCTATAGGAGTCTTAACTCGTTAAAGAAAAGAGTTGCTGATCAACTTGTTCCCGGAGGTATATTGCAACAACCCTATGAAGTAGTGTCTCAACTGATGGCATGACCAAGATAAATAGAGCATGGTACACTGGTGAGGACCAAGTGTCTCCTCTCACTTTTAGGATGTCGAAGGAACAGATAGAGAAGGATCAAGAGAGATACAAAAATATGGCCAAAATGATGACCCAACTTGATTTGTTGTCGAAAAATGTGATGGGTAGTAGGTTGAAGAGTGTAAATATTGTGGGTGTTGGTGGAGCAAACTCCGGAGACGCACAATTTGAAGTTCTATACAATGAGGAAGTGAACTTCCTTGCAAATCAAGGAGGAGGATTTCGTTCAAACTATCCAAGGCCGGGTGGAAATCCGGGTTGGAATAAAGATGATGGATGGAGAGATCGTGAGAGGGAATGGCGTGATCGTAATTCTACTTGGAAGGAAAGGGATGGTTAGAAGGAAATATGCGTCCTACCTCATGAACGCCAAAAGCCTAAAGAGCAAAGAGCTGACCCAGAGAACTTTCTTACGGAAGACATGCTTGCACACATTCTCAATAAGGTTGAAGGGTCGGACAAAGTGTTGAAATAGATGAAGGAGGACGTCTCAACTCTCAATCAGACGGTGACTTCTCATTCAGTATCTATTAAGCAACTGGAGATACAAATGGGTCAAATCTCGACTCAATTGAATCCATGACAAAAAAAGGGGGTTGCCTAGTGACACAACAACCAACCTTAAAAATAAAGCTTGAATTGGTATTTCCGTCGTGCCATGACGTTAAATAAGGCGCTTCTTGGGAGGCAACCCAAGCTTTTGATGTTTAAAATGTTGTTTTTGAATAACGGGTGTTGATTGTGCAGGTTGAAAAGTGAAAGTGTTGGAAAGTGGCAATTAAGTGAGCCAAAAGTCCAGTCGGCGACTGACCTACGAGGTCGGCGAGCCCGAATTGGACCGTCGTTGGAACCACCCAACTTGATGGGGAACTCTGTAAACCTTAGCTCGCCAAAGGCTCAGTCGGTGACTCACCAAACAGGTTGGCGATCCCAACTTTATCTACCATTTGAACCCTCAAATTGCTGGGACTTCTGTAAAACTCGGTGAGCCAAATTACCACTCGGCGCATCGCCAAGTGGTTCGGAGGGGGTGACTTATACCACCGACTGGCGTGTGAACTGAAAGGTTTTAAAGACCAAACAATTTAAAATTTTAAAATCCTTTCACTTTCCTACTTTTTAACCCCCGCATTCTCTCACCCGATATTAGTTCTTGCATTAATTTCACATTTTACCTTCATTGTATTGGGATCTTTTCTTGGGGACAAAATTTGGATTTACTTTGGGGCCTAGATTTACAAATCTCATTTCGGCATAAAAAGGTTGGTTTTTCGAACCCCGAACTCTATTTGTGGTTGAAATTGATGCAATCATTATTTTGTTATTGAAAATCATTGGGTAATCATCATGTGGGTGTTTGTTTGCCTGATCTTGAATGAAATCGTAACTAATAGGCGTTTAATCATGTTTCCCATGTCTATGCTTGTTGAAATTGAGTCGAAATTATTGGGATGTGTAGAAAATGTCTTGGGTCTTAAGGGGTGAAGTCTGAGTAATCTCAGATTGTGCTAAATGTCGTATTTTTCCCAATGATTGAGCAATTGACGTCATTCTTAATGGCAAAAGACGTCAATTAGCCAATTTTCACCAAATCGGGGGAAATATCAATACCCCGAGGGCAAGGGTAGTATGGGTATTGCTTTAATTTCATAGTGTAGGTATTTAATTTTGATTCGGGGACTACGAGCTTGATCTTGTAGTACGGGGTGAAAATTGGCACGTTGGGCCATTCAGTGAGCTGGGTCAAACTCGCCGAAGGGTTTGGTGGTTCGCCTAAGTACCCTTAGATCGCCCGTAATTTCTCTAAATATTGAGTTTTTGTTCTGTAACTTTCGGCGATATGCCTGAGCTCACTGAGTGAACTCGGTGACTCATTGAAAGTACTTCTTAATCGCCCTTCTGCACCCCTAATTCTTTAAAATAAATTGTAACTTTCGGCGAGCTACTCATAGTTCACTGATTGGTGTTGGTGATCTGCCAAATGACCCTGGATATGACCGACCATCTTTGAACTTTTGAAATTTTTGTGCTAGAACTTTCAACGAGCGGGATCTGGCTTGCCAAAATAGTTTGGTGACTCACCGACCGGTTCAGTGATTCTTCGTGCAGTTACTTTCTGAAGTTTGTTTGGAATATTTCTAAGTGTATCTACATTGTTTTGCAGGAATGTCTAGACCCAAGGTAGACGATAGAGACATGCCACCCCGAAAGCGGGCACATGGAATAACTATAAATGAGGATGTAGTTGCTTCCCGAGAAAAGACATCAAAACTCCCTACAAAGGGAGGAAAAGGAAAAGGCAAGGGCAAGGCCCCCATGGTTAAGACACCAGAGTACAACTCCAACAGTGAGGGAGTCTAATAGACACACCTCACCTCATCTGAAAGTGATGGGGACTCACAGGATTCTCAGGCTTCCATCTCTGAGCCTGAGAATGACTAGCTATTACAGGCATGGAGAGTAGAGCTTCGCTCTAAGGCGATGAATGATTCGCCTAGGATCCCGATGTCTTAGACTCCTCCTCCTCTTTCAGCTGCAACTCCATAGCAGACAATGGTCCTAGCACCACCAGTACAGGGTCCTCCTCCCTAGTCACTCAACCGGCTAAAGGCTGAGGGTTTGAGGACCATTCTAAAGAAGAAAAGATTGTCCACATACGGAGTAGTAGATAGGCATCCAGAGATATGGAACACTCTCAAGTTCCATAAGTTGGAGATTTTTACTAAATACCAAGGTCTCTACATTCCCAATTGGGTCCGGGAGTTCTATTCAACTTACAGAGACTTGGTGCCGAAAGGGAAGAAGAAGGTCAGTGCCTTCAAACCAGTTTATTCTGTGATAGTCCGAGGCAAGAAGGTGAAGTGCAAAAGTTTTGACATAAATGTGCACTTATGACTTCATTCATGATTATATCGATTTGGTCCAGAAGAAGACTTTGGAGGACCTAAAGGCTTGGCTGGCACCCCTTTTCTCTGATGCCACCCCTAGGTGGATAGAGGCAAGTGCACTGATAGAGAAGAAAAACCTGAATGTGGCTGCCAGATACTAGTTTGGGTGCATCAACAACATTATCATGCCATCCCAAAATGAATCCATACTCAGACACCCAAAGGCAGCATGTTTAGGGTCTATCATTTCCCTCCAGAAGCTGAATCTAGGGCTAGTGATTGAGCAAAAGATGGCCATGAGGGCCAAGTAGAGTCAGACTTCTCTCCTATTCCCGGTGTTGGTCATCGAGCTGTGCAGATGGGCTCGTGTTCCTCGAGATGAGAAGATAGATGTGGAGGTGACACCCACCTCCTCTAATGAGATCCGACGTATTGAGGCCGAGTACCACTGGGATGAGGATGACAGGAGGAGGGAAACACCGGTGGATACATCCCCGGAGGTCGACATTGATATGTTACCTACAGAGGCAGTTCTGCCTAATCAGGCCAGTGGGCCCTCAGGTACATCTGTATCTTCCTCTTTTGAGACTCCTGGCAGTTTTGCTGCACCCCTAGATCTTCTTCTTCTGCTGCTTCCCGACCCCCTATCACCCAGGCCATGCTCTACAAGATGGGCCATTTAGCCCAATATATTGATGTGTGTGTCTCCCAATTAGAGGTCGCTATGCCTAGGATGATAGAAAAGGTAATAACTGCTGCCTTGGTCCCACTTAGGGTTGAGATAAGGGATTACAAGTCGACTTTGGATGCCCTGACTGTAAGAGTGGCGGAGTGTGAGAAGGGATAGGGAGTCACTGATGTAGTGAAGGCCTTGAAGGCCAACATTATGGGGTTGAGGAAGGATGTGGACCAGCTGAAGTCCACTGATTTCACTTCACTATTTGGGACCGTGGAGATTCTCGACAAACCGAGTACAAATATTCCAGCTTGTTCTTAGGTGCCTCCGGGTACCATCGGAGATGAGATTAGAGCTGATGATGCTGATGCTGAGTCCGAGGGTGAGACAGATGAGGGGAAACTAGGTGTGACTGATGAGGCTGCCTATGATGATTTGGAAGACCTAGAGGGTGCCATGGTACATACAACTGTACATGCCTCTTTGAGGGATGTTTCCATAGTGGGCTCCAGTGGAGCCAAGGATGTTGAGACACCGGTCACTGATTCTCTATTTTTTTTTTCCAGATTATTTTCTATTTTTAGTTTCATTTGAGGACAACTGTGGTTTTTTTTTGGTGGGGTGAGGTATTTCCATACCTACCTCTTGTGGGTTGTTTTGTGAATATTGACTTGATTCTGATTTTGTTTTGTGAATATTGATTCTAATTTTATTTTGTGAATATTGGATCTCATTGGTGTGGCTGTTCTTGTGCAAATTTGAGTGTCGGTTGTGGTCAGTATCGATGACTCAAATAGTGCTCTTAATTGAACGAAATGAATGTGTGGCTACGATGAGGCAAACTAAGTTACATAGGCAATATGTAAACTTTTTGCATCCGTTGTGCCTATCCGGTTGTTGAATGAGTCTCTTGTGATGAACATTTCACGCTAGCTAGAAAGTGTGGAGTCTTGTTTGATAATTGTACCAATGCCTTGTGTGGTGAGGTTGTCTTGAACATTGTGCTTGATGACACCTAGAATTTGCCCCGTTGGTCCGATTGGTTGAGTGAAGCAAGCAATTGAAATGATCATAGGCAAAATTTATGGAGAGTGAGCCAATTTGACATTATACCTCTTTGTGGCCAACCTTGTTAGATGTGTGAACCTTTCTTGGCACCTTTTGAGCCTAACCTTTTATTGGAAAAAACTTGAACAACTTTGACCTCTTTATCCCATCACCTATAATCTTCATCTAGTATTGGTTTGTTTGAATAGCCAACTTAGGCCAAATGCCTAAGTTGGGGGTGTGGTGAAAAAGAAGGAAAGTCAAGAACTGTGAAAAATTCCCCATGTGATGGATTGTTTTGAAAAAGATGGAACCCCTCCATGTAAAAAAAAAGAAGAAAAAGAAAAAACAAAAGAAAAAGACAAAAAAAAGCGAAAATTGTGAAATAAAGTGTGTGAGAATAGTGAAAAATGGGGTATCCGGTGATTCATGTTTAGTTAAATAATGGGGGGGATTATGAACATGTTTGAATGTGAAAGAGAAGGAGAAAAAGTGTTTTTCAAGCCATACTTCATAAAGGTAGAATCCACTAAGCCTAAATGACCATACCTTTGCACTCATCCCCATTACACGCCTTAAAAAGACATTTGTGATCTTTAGTGAGCTGAAACGAATGTTGATTGGAAAATAAGGGCAAGCCTATGGGTGGAGTCATGCATTTGTTTGTATTTTTGAGTGTGAGAGTTGTATGTGATTTCGGGACTTTAAATTTGTGAGGAATTTTGTGTGAATGTGGAATCATCTTTGTTGTGAGGGCATTTGAGTATCTTTGTTGAGCTTGAACTTGCATTTGAAGCAAGTATTGTGAGCTTGAGTACACTTGATAATGGTGAGTCACAATTTGCATCTTTGGGTGCACAATTGAGCATTGTATGTGTAGTCTGAACCTTTTGTGTTCATTTATGTTGAGTCTTAAGCAGCACTATTTGTAGAAATCCTTACTGAACCGATTGATCTTGAGTTTTACTCGAGGACAAGCAAAGGTTTAAGTTGGGGGTGTTGATGAGTCCTAGATTTGGACTCATTTAAGGCTTTGTTTTGATAGTTTTAGTGTCCTCAAATGCCTAATTTATGCTATAAACTGATGTTAAAACATTGATTTGCAGGTATGTAGTCTAAGGGGCAAGGCAAGGACACTACCAGGCAAAAAGGAACAAAACAAGCTGAAGAAATGAAGGAAAATGATCCTGGTGATTGCCAAGACCACTCAGTGAATCGCCGAGTGGCTCTTTAGCTCGCCCAAATTTACAGCATGCTAGCCCTGGGGAAGAACCAACTTGGCGACAAGAATGGGCAGGCGGCGAACCGCCGAATGACTCCGCGAGGGAAACTTTGATCGCCTAAAGTTATAGACCTAGAGGACTGATGACCATTGCAAGTTTGCGATGAAAGGAAGCAAAGGGCAGATTACCGACCTGTTCGGTGTGGCCTGACTTACTCCGCCTAATGTCTTTTTGGGCCAAAAATTGGGCAACTATAAATTGAAATTTAAAATGAAATTTCAGTATCATTGAAAAGAGTTCTTCCAGTTCTAATTCCTTGAGTTAGAGAGTTAGAGTTTTCTCTTAGTTTTTTAGGTTCCATTGTAGACTTTGAAGCTTTTGAGGCTCAACCTTGAAGATTTGGAAGACGGTTTTTGAATTTATTCAATTTGGACCATTGTAAATACTTGAGAACCTTACCCAGATCATGGCTAATGGATTTGGTAATCGTTTCTCTATTTTTATGATGTGTAGCTAAAACCCCAATTCTTGAGGTGTGATCATATGTTTCTTTGTCTAATTATCTTATGGGTGTTGTTGTTTCATAATGAAATTGCTGTTTTAATGTTGGTTTAATCATTACCTGTGTTTTAATATATGAATTGTAGTTGCAAATTGATAAACGCTATCAAAGATACTTCATCCAATACTAAGCATCAACGATCATTCAGTAGTAATATAACCCAACTAGTGAGTTGGGGTCGAGTCCCAAGGGAGTGGTTCGTAATCGAGAATCAATAGGCAAGTAAGAATATGCTCTAGTAAATCATAACTAAAAACACTTACGAATAAAAGCATGGTTTAACTTATATGTGACACAAGTGTCAAATATCAATAGGGGTTTTTGCATTATCAACTAAAACAACAACTAACACGAAAATACGAATATAGAGACGAGATTCTTAGGATGTGATTGGATTATGGGCTAAGGTAAACAACCGGGTAATTGTAATTAATAGTAAACACCTGCAAATCGGTGAATAAGCTAGACTTAAGTGGGGGTAAACTTTCTCTCGAACAATTTACCCCGGATGAAATTGGTTTCTCTCGAACACTAATAAGCAACAATGAAGCACAACCTTCACTTTCGTCCATTCACTCTCTCGGGCTGAATGTGTGGAAAAGGGTTTAGGATTCACTCTCTCGAGATGAACCAATGACAACCCAATATCCACATACCATCGATTCAACAATTTTGGTTTCAGAACTCTCTCTCGAGCAAGCCAAAAGCACGAAGTTAAGATTGTATTTGCAACTACAACCCAGAAAATTCAACCACAATTACTAAACGAAATAACTTTTAAGCAAAAAATGAACTATTAATTAACAATACCCAACAGTTAAATCACATCCCAAGAATTGGGGTTTTAGCTAGACATAGTAACAAGGTAAAAATCGTTACTGAACTGTGTTTCCATCAACTAGGTAGGATTGATATAGTTTTTACAAAGGTCTAAGATGAAGAATCTTCAACACCCACTTTCAATTTCTTAGAAATGGAAATCTTTAAATCTTCAAATCTTCAAAGCTAAGAAAATATTGTCTCTCTATTCAGTTCTAAGCTCTAAACTTCAAAAATTGAATAATAATATGATTCCACACAAAATAAGAGATTAAGCTAAAAATTTAAACCAGTATTTATAGTTGTCAAAAAGTGTGCTGCGAAGGTCCAGTCGGCGTAGTAAGTAGGGATTGCCGATCCACTCGGCGATCCGCGCTTTGGTCAATTCCGTCACCTTTTTGCTTTGGCCTTCAGCATCTTCAAGTTCTGTAACTTTGGGCGATATGGTACTACATCGCGGAACCGTGCGGCGACTTTCCAATTGCTTCTTTCTCTGGCCGACAAGATTTTCTCCTTCAGGGCTTGGCACTCTGGAACATTAGGCGAGACCCTGGCCATTCGGCGACTCGCCTAATGGGTTAGGCGATCCTCAGGCCTTCTTTCCTTCGTTCTTTCAGCTGCCTTGTTCCTTTTTGCTCAATAGTATCCATGCTTTGTTCCTCAATCAAAATACCTAAAATTCAAGGATTTACATCAGTTATTGGTACAAAATATGCATTTGAGGACACTAAATCTATTCAAATAAATCCCTAAATGAGTCCAAATCGTGGACTCATCACAAATGCAATTCTAATTTTGAGTTCTTGGCTTGCTTGAGAGAGAGGTTATGGAACCAAAGCTTTTGATTAATGATTGTAGGTATTGGGTTGATATGGGTTCAATTGGAGAGAGTGAATCCTAAACTCAATTCTACGCATCTAGCTCGAGAGAGTGGATGCATTAAGGTTGTGGACTATTTCGATTGTTAACTTTGTCGATATTCGAGAGAAATTGCCTGAACCGTAATAGTTGTTCGAGAGAAAGCTATTGCACTTAAAGTCCAGCCTACCCACAATATTTCAACATATTATTGTTAAATTTGAATTACCCATATAACGTAATTTAGCTTATAAACTATCACATCCTGAGAATTCCTCTTAATATTATTGTTTCCCTTGTTTTCATACTTGATTTAACTATTAATTGACAATCCAAACCCCCTATCTGACATTTGTTGTCACCCTTTTTGACTTGTTTGTATGTTTTCTATAATTTCTATTCCTATAACCGCTTAGACCACTTTATAACTTCTTAACTGAATTTAAACACATACCGCTTCCTGTGGGTTCGACCCCAGCTCTTTATTGGGTTTTATACTAGTTAACGATCATCTAAACCTAGAATCATATGAGGTGTATTTGAGTCGCTAATCAATAATCACTCGTTGTTTGCAGATTTTAAACTTTTGGTTTGGAATTTCAGTTCTTGGTAGTTGATCCTGATGGTGTGGTCATAAGAATGAGTGTACTTGAGGAAGAAAATATCATCTATGCAAATTATGCCTCAGGCTCTTGGTAACATTGAGTATTCTTCCTTTTTCTTCTATATGTTCGAGGATGTATTGGTGACATGATGCACTTATTGAAAGATATTGAGTTAGGAAACGATTGTAAGTCGTTGTTAAAATTAGCCCACTCTGCATATAAGACCAACCGAATGAATTAAGAACTCCCTTGATCCTAAAGTTCGAGCTTGAATGATAACATGTTTGTTGCTAGCCTGTTAAGCTTCCCTATTAACTTTTTAGAAGTCTTTTCTTTGGCCCTGGTCGCTCATCTGACATCGTGTACCTTAGCTTGGGCAAAATGTCATAGTTTAGGGTTTCTACTATAAGTGGATATAGAAAGACAAAATAGGGTATAAATAAATATGGGTAAGTACCATGCCAAATCATGATGAATGTGATTCATATAAGAAAAATTGAAAAAGGAGATAAAAGAAAAAGAGCTACCTTCGATGGATTGGACAACTAGGTTGCAAAAAAGTGGGGGGGGGGGGGGAGAGAAATAAGGATGGTTTGAAGGAGGAGAAAAGCAAAGTCAGTAACAAGGAGGGCATAGTCACAACACCCAAAGAATGCCACCTTTAGCCTGAGCCTATGTTAAAAGCCAAAACAAATCCTGATGTGATCTTAGTCCAGTTGTCTGTAAGATTAGAGTTAAGCTAATAAGGGCAAGCCTATGGATTATGTGTACATTATTTGAATTTGTTCTAAGCATGAGTGTGTCAGGCAACACTATGTTAGTCAAGAAGTGTGCCAAGATAGAAAGAATACTAAAATGGAGCTAAGTGCTAGAAGAAAAACCCTAATGACAGCACTAACGGGCCATCAGACCTTTGACTGACCGTCAATTGCTTCGTAAAACATGCATAAGGCTCGAGTGTGTCAGGCAACTTTGAAAATCATTGTGACAAGCCGTCAACCCCTTGATGAGTCGTCATCACTGGAGTCGCACCAACAACAAAAGTTATTAACTTCCACCCTAACGAACTGTCACCCCTATGACGGGCCATCAAGGCCTTCGTTAGACATACCTCAGGAATTGCACTTTTGTTTTTTAATTTGAATTTTTTGAGAATTATAAATACTTTTTAGGATTTTATTTGATTATCAATTTTTGAGCATCAAAATTATTATTGAAAAAGACGACTACTCTTGGCTAAGTTTTGGAGAAGATATTCAGAGTTTATTGAAATCATTTTTGTTGATTGTTTTCATATCTTGTAAATTGTTACTTTTCTCGAATGAATGCAATTATCGTTCTTATTTCATTAAGCATTTATGGACTGAACTCTGCATTGTAAATGTGTATCTCATTAACTCTTTCATTAAAACAAATTTCTAATGGTTGCAAACATTTGGACCTGCCCTAGGTTTGACTAGTTGAGTAAAATAATGTAAAACCTGGGAAAAGAGTTAATGACAAAATTCGGCAATTGGAATTCGTCTAATAGTTAATGTTGTAGCAAGATTAAATACTTGAGTTATTATCATTGAATTGATATAAACACATTTCTTTCACGAGAATGAAAGTGACATACAATTGATGTGGTTGAGAGATCATTAATTGAAGTTTTGATTAATAAACCAGTATGCTAAGCATTGTGGAATCTAGTTCTATAATTTACCTAACGTACGGTCAAAAAGTTTTGGTGAGCACAATCCTTGTTAATTCTCTATAATTATCGTAAACCAAGTGTTATTATCAAGCGTTACTTGTTACGAATCAACTTTTAACTGATTCCCAAGACATCCCCCATTTCCCATTTTGTTTAAGAAATAAGTACCTAATAGTCAAATAACCCAATATGGCTTAGTTCTCGCCTTATTCCCTATGGGATTCGACCCCTACCTTGTTGGGTTCTATATTTGACAACGACTGCTTTATGCTCTTTAATTGATGTGTAAATTTGCGTGTATCAAGGCTCCACTGGTGCCCATTAAGGTATCCTAAAGAGACCTCTCTAACGTCTTGTGGACCATCGTCTCCTCTATGTCCTATAACTATGTCAATGTAACAATAATCGTCTTCTCATCCTCTTCTCTCCTCAACTCGTCCTTATCAGTCTTCTCTGCCAAATCAACATTGTCCCTATCATTCTCTCACATTATTATTAAAACAACATCAGTAAATCCCTCCACATCCCAACTCGGCTACACACTCTAAGGATAATAATAAGCGCAAAGCATAGTTGGGGTCAAAGACACAGGCACATCAGGTAGGGGAATCTCCCCTACCTCACCCCACAACATCAATATATCTGTATACCTCAGTTTGTCCATAGTATCCCTCAAGGTGTCAATCTCAACCCTCATAGTATCTATCACCTCTGAACTACCCTTGGCCTTTTTCCATACTTCTCATCTAGGAGTGAGCTTATTAAAACTCACACCATGCGACTCAATAGAAGCCTTGCACCGAGTCAATCTATATCTCAATATAGCTACAACTCTCTCAATAGCTCGATCAAGAACCTTGGGAAAATTTTCTTCAACCCTCACCGTCCTTACATCTACAAACCAGGCAAAATTTCCAATTTGATATATCATGGTATGGGTCATGGGAAAAGGGAGATAGCAGCAGGGGTATGTGCAGCATTATTAGTAGAAGTGGAAGTAGAAGTGCAAAGTTCATAGGGAGGCATGTGTATACTTGACGTCTCCATAGAAGGAGCAGATAGAGGGGCCTCAAAAGCTAGAGTAGCAGGATCAACCACTGGCATATTTTCTGGTGGTGGCAGCTTTCTTCGAGTGGCGTTGTCCCATAGGTAATCAGACTCAATCCTCCAAATATCATTAGAGGAGGCCGCAGTGATCTTCACATTGATCTTCCCCCGTAAGGGAACTCTAGTGTCTTCACCAAATTGTCTACTCAGGCTTGGGAAAGAAAGTGATGGCTGCTCCTATTGGGTCCTCAGTAGAATCTCATCAACAATAATTGGCCCCATATTAATATGCTCCCTCTCAATGATGGTACACACTAACACCACCTTCGGATGCCGGAGGATGGATTCATTTTGTGAAGGCATGATATTACTATTGATGAACCCAAACTAGTACCAGGATCCAACATTTAGAACCTTTTTTTTATTCTAGCACCGTCAACCATCCAAGGTGGAGAAATGTCGCATATCAGTGGTGCTAGAAAGCCTTTTAGAGTGTCAAGTTCACGGGGCATCCTAATTATGAACATATCAGCCTGATTTGATATAGTTCCTTGGGATTTGCTGATTGCACCTTTGTGTCATTGTACCTTCTTACCACACACTTCAACCTTATCCAAGGGCTTCCAAACTGTTCCCTTACTCTTTTTTAATAAGGCCCGAGCATAATACATATAGGATTCCCGTACGCAAGATGGGACATATGGATTATAAGGTCTTGTGATCCCCTGAAAATTATTGAACTGAATTGTGTCCCAGATCGTCGGGTAGTCGCTCAAAACACCATCAATGGAGAGTCATCTCTCCTCAAGAATAATACATTCTCCAGCAACCATCAGTTTGTTGAGGGCTCTTGGAGTGATTATCGAGAGAACTCTTGAAGTTGGTGCTCAGTAGAGAAAGGCTGCACCAATTTGGACCTTATGTCCGTTCTTTTTTGGGAAACCACATATTTAGGTTGCTTACTCAATGTATAGAAGAGCGCAAAGTGATTTGTTATGGGCGAGGAACCACAGTTGGCTTGTTGATAGTTATGCCCCTATACCTTTTCAAAGAAGGAGGATGAGAAGAGTCTCTATCAAATTTTGTATTCGAAGTCACAACCTGCTTACCCTTACTTTTAACCATACTTTGAAAAGCACAATCATTCCCACATTGAATCTGTGAAGGTTAGTTGAAATCAAAATCAAATGAAATCATAGTTTAAAAATATTCCGAGGCTTACCTAATGGGGCGGCGGTTCACCTAGGAGGTTAGGCGAGCTCAAGAGAGATCACCGAACTAGACAGTGCACAATTTCAAATAACTAAAGCATGATAGGCAAAGACTATTCCAACTTAGCGATTTGCTGTATTGGTGACGGTGGGCTAAGAAAAGTCTGCCAAACCTAATAGAACATAATGAAAAGAAACATGCATAAAAGGCAATGTCCATTGTCACTTGGCGATACGCCGAGTAGGTTTCGGTGGGCTAAGACAAGTTCGCCAAATAAAATAGTACCTAGGATACATATTCAAGAAAGGAAGGTGAACTAAGTCTTACTCGACAATTGACCTTAAGGCCATACACATAAGCAAAAATAATAAGATAAAAGTCGAACACTAGACTAAACAATAAGTAAACAGTTGCAAATGAAGAAGTTTAGTATTTGGGTAGACTAATCACGCAATAAAACACACTCCAAGTACTTGAAAATCACACAAAAGGAAACTCACACACTAAAATATGATATTGGAAGTGAAGGGAAGAAAAGGATCTCAGAAATAGCAAAGGGTTTTCTTTTTAAAAATAAAAAGGCCATTGGCTTTTTTATACCAGGCATGTTTGGCGTCCACGACTAACATCAACGAGTGCGTTCGGTGGATCACCAAATAGAGCAAAAGCTTGCCGAAGAGGGCACAACAGATACAATACCTAAAGTTAATTTGGTGAAGTCGAGAGAGTCTGCATGATGTACTTGGGCGGATCGCCGTTTGGAGCTCTAATTTCCTAAGTTGACAGTACATTTTTCACATTTTCCAACTCAAAAGACGCGGAAAAGAATGACTCCACACAATTCCTTCGGTGGATCATCATTATGGTTTTGACATTGCATATTTTGTCCCTGTCAACATTTTGACTTTCTTGTAACCTGCACTCACAACACACGTTGAAAGCAATAAAAAAAATAAAGACCTGGGTTGCCTTCCAAGAAGTGCCTTATTTAATGTTGTGGCACAACATAATTCTCAATTGATTAGAATTGATTTTTGGGGTTAGGGACAATATTATTAGGAAATATTACTTTTAACCTTGGATTGAGATGGGTGGAGATCTGACACATTTGAGTCTCCAACTACTTGAAAGACATCAAATGAGAGCTCAACCTTTTAGATAAAATGGAGTAGCCACTTTTCAAATCTTTCAACCTTATTGAAGATCCTTGTAAGCATTTCCTTGGTTCGGTTTCCTTTCGGACCAGCTGGGTCCTTTGGTTGTGGACGGTCATGTGATGGAACATTCCTATTTTTTTCATCCTTCTTATCTCTCATATTTCAACCTCTCGAATCTTTCCAACTACTATCTCTTTCCTTGACCCAACCATGGTTCCCACCTTGTCTTTTTGGTTTCTTTGGGTGAGAACACCCCCCCCCCCCCCATTTGGTTTTCCCAATATTGAACTTCCTTATTGTATACTGCCTTAAATTTGGCATCCTCCGGGCACTGCCCATTATTTGTTCCAACCACATTCACTGATTTCAACCCACCTCTCATGATATTTTTTGACAACAAATCTATTTGAGTCATAATTTGAGCTATGTTTTAATCTCACATGTGCTCTTACTCAATTTGTTCTGTACCCATGCTTACTTTCAAAGAGGAAAATTGGTCTTCTCTAGTATGTCATGCTTGGTTCACTTTGTTCATGTCATCTAGCAACAACGATGCTACTTCATATGGTTGTCACATCAATCCACCTTGGGAAAGTTTATCAGCCACACCTTTGTTGATTTAATCAAGGCTACAATAGAAGTATTGCAGTAACATATGTTCTGGAATACGATGTGTTGGAGATTGCAAGAGTAATTTCTGAAACCGCAACCATGTCTCATATATAGGTTCCCCTCCAATTCTTTTGAAGTTTTGGATTTGGTTCCTAAGTTTAACCATCTTTGAGGGGGGGGGGGGGGAGGGGGAGAATTTCACCAAGAAGGCTTTAGTCAACTCATTCAAAGAGGTGATAGAATCATTTGGAAATTTCTTCAACCATCTAGTAGCTTTATCCGTCAAAGAGAACTAGAATAACCTCAACCTTATAGACTCTCGAGAGATAGTTTTGAACACTTACGGCCCACACACATCCAAAAAATTCCTAAAGTTTTCATGGGGTTCTTTATTAGATAAACCCCCAAACATTCCTCTTAATTAGAGAAATTGTAGCATTGTTTTGGTTACATGAAAAACTTCCCTACCTACTGTGGGAGGTAACTGGATGGCTCCCATGGTTTGAATGACTATCATGTGCATGTCATTCAAATAACCAATGTTGTCTTTTTGACCGTAGTGTTTATCATTGTCACTACTGTGGTCACTCATGTTTTAAACGTGCAAATAAGTAAATAACAACACCAAGCAACAATCTACTACAACTAAAACCAATTACAAACTAATTTCTAAAATGAAATTCTAAGCCATCATTCCCCAGCAACGGTGCTATTTTTGATAACCCTCAAACTACTCTTCAAAATCAATTAAAAGAGAAAACGGTCATCGTCAATAAAAATACCCAACTAAGAGTCGAGGTTGAATCCCATATAGAATGATATACCACATAAATTCTATCAAGAAATTTGGAATATAAATTCATTGAATTGTAGTAATAAGAACAAGTGGGCTGATGATTCCACCTAATTTTAGAAAGGGTTTAGTTTTCAATGGTCACAATTAAACTAAAATTTCTGAAAATAAAATGAGTAACCAGAAATCTAGGGGTGCAGAGATTTTAAAACGAGATCACATAGGGGTAATTGTGTTGCTCTATATTGATGAACATTCATGGATAGGCTGGGTCGTCATTAATGACACTAATCTTCTTTCGATCTCATAGCATCAGTTCATAGAATATTCTTTTGGTCTCATCTGTGTGCATAACTAAACAACCCAATACTTTACTTTATTCTCCCTTTCGATGCAGAAATAGGGTACATAGATCTGACCCATAATCTCTATTTTCAAAAAAATTACAGACATCAAACCTTAATTGCTAGTATCGAACAAATTACCCACTCCAATCGATCTCTTTCAAGCATCAATCAGAGATTGGAATTAGGAATTAAGTTTATAACCTTACCCATACATTAAAACCTATGCTAATTCGCCCAAATCCATGTATAAACAACAACAAAGGAACACTACATAAAGTTCTTATGTAGTGTTCCTTTATTATTGTTCATACATGGATGTGTGATAATTAGTCTTTCATTTTGATGTTTATGCATTGTGACTCCTTGTGTGGCCATGTAGTTTGTTGTCACCTCCAAAATTCTTTTAGAACATTCTGAGCCTCTTCCCCTATTTGTGATTCTATTGTTGCTAAATAGGTTTATAGAAAGTTCCTAGTCTCAATTTCCCATAAAATCGCCCACGTTTATCTTGTAGAATTGCAAATGAGAGATTTCGATGTCATTTTTTTTGTATGGATTGGGTTCATGATTATTATACTTCCATTGATTATAGAACTCGAGTGGTCAAATTGTAGGTTCTGAATGAACCCATCTTAGAATGGAAGGATGGACATTTAGCGCCTATGGGTCAGTTTATCTCGTGCCTTAAGGATAGAAAAATGATTTCTAAGGGTTACTTCTATCATTTTGTTCGGGTTAGGGATAAGGATTCTGAAGCCCTTAATCTTGAGTAAGCTCCAGTTTTAATGTGTTTTTGGATGATCTTCCTAATCTTCCTTAGTGTTTATTGATGATCTTCCTAATGTTCCTCCCAAAAGAGAAATAGAGTTTAGAATCAATCTTTTCCTAGATACGCAGTCTATCTCTATTTCTCCTTACCAAATGGCTTCGGTGAAACATAAGGAGTTAAGAGATCATCTAAAGAACCTATTGGATAAGGATTTCATCAGACCGAGTATTTCTCCAAGGGGTGCTCCAATTTGGTTTGTTCGGAAAAAAAGATGGTTCTCTCTGTAAGTATATTGATTATTGCAAATTGAAAAAGGTCACAGTAATGAATAAATATCCTATTCCTAGGATCGATGACTTGTTCGACCAACTCTACGGAGCCAATTTTTCTCCAAGATTGATCTTCATTTGAGTTATTATTAGTTAAGTGTTCAAAATTGTGACATTATCTAGATGGTTTTTCAAAATCGGTATGATCACTATGAGTTCTTAGTCATGTCCTTTGGGTTGACAAATTCCCCCACAACTTATATGGACCTAATAAAAAGTGTGTTAAAGTAATACCTTAATATATTAGTGATTGTATTGAATGATGATATTTTAATTTACTGACTGAGTGATGATGAATATGTTGATCACCTAAGGATTTTCTTGCAAATTATAATGGATCATCAATTAATTGCTAAGTTTAGAAAATATAAGTTTTGGTTAAAATTCATTACATTCCTCAGCCATATTATTTCCAATGAAGATATTCAGGTTGATCCTTAGAAGTCTAAGTCTGAGATAGTTAAGAACTTCCCTACACCTCTTTCCCTTTTAGATATTCAAATTTCGTTATGTTTGGCTAGTTATTATTGAAGATTTGTGGTGGGATATTCCTCTATTGCTTCACCTTTCAATACTTTGACTCAGAAAAAGGTGAAATTCCAATGGTCTGAAGCTTATGAGAAGAGTTTCCAAGAATTGAAGAATCGACTTACTTTAGCCCTAGATTTGACTTTACTGAAAGGATCCGATGTTTTTTTTTTAGTGTAAAGTGATGTATCAACGATGTGTATTTGTTGTGATTTGATGGAACATGGTAAGGTAATTGCTTATACTTCAAGGCAGATTAAGGTGCTTGAAAGAATTACCTGAGTCATAATTTTGATTTGGCGGCTGTAACACTTCGAATTCGGAAAGAAAGGAAAATTATTTCACAAATCTGGTGCCAGCTCCGATGTTGCCATCCACGGACCGTGGAATGACCCACAGACCGTAGGTGGTGTCTGTGGTTAGCAATCAGTTTTTCAAAAAATGTCAAGTTTTTTGTATTTTTCAACTGTTCACCAAGATGGACCACAGTTCAATGCACGAGCCTTAAATAGGTTTCGTAGGTGAGTCCCAGACTTAGAGAGATTTTGATGTTGAAAGTTGAGGACCACGGTTTGGACCCAAAACCCTTCGATAGGACCACGTCCCGTGGGTGGGTCTTGTCATTTGAGGTCCAAAACGTTCAGTTTCTTAACCAATCGACTGAGGGACATGATAGTTCGTAGGTAGACCCACGGACCATAGGTCCCCACTATCGATTAGTTCGGCATTTATTTTCTCAGGGGCTTTTGGGTCTTTCCTAGCTATTGTATCCTAATACTATGTCGTTTTACCCTTCACCAAAACCCCTATATAAGTGTTTTTTTAACCCCAAAATTCCCCAATTAAAATCATTCTCTCAAATTAACAAAAGAAGAACAAATTTTCCTCTCAAATATTTCTCTCTCTAAAAATCTTGAAGAAAAAGGGTTCAACCTAGGGTTTCAAGTCAAGTCTCCTAATCCCCCATTGAACTTAAGCAATTGGCATTGAGATATGATAGTTTTTATCCATGGATCCCTTTCCTCCATTGAGTTCCCAACTTCTCCAATTTTCAAAGCTAGAAATACCCAATTGAGTTAGGGCTTTTCTTCTATGTTATGGGTTTTCCTAATTATTGATTTAATTGAATGATATATGATCTTTTATGCATGAATTAAGTTAATCTCATGTTTTTATGATGATCCCCTTTAAACCCATGTAATTCTCATATTTTCCAAGTTGTAATATATAATGTGGGTTTTGGATTATGAATGAAGCGTTTATGAAATTAAGCATGTTCTCATAAAATTTATGTAAAGTTATTAAGGATTGTTTGAGAGTGAAGTATCAATGATGTTGTTTTTGTTGTGTTGTTGAAAGGATTTCCTCATAGACACATGAAAGTATGATTTTGAAAGTTCTTCTCACATAATAAGGGTTCTTAGGGTTGAAAGTCTTCTCACCTAAAATGAACCAATGTTAAGGATCTATTCTAATGTAGAGAAAAGAGGCGATTACCCATGCTCTCTATTTGAAAGACAAGAGGCAATTACCCATGTCACATGATGTGAGGACAAGAGGCGATTACCCATGTTCCTTCAAGATATAAGATTAATATGATTAAGAACTAATCCATGGAAGTTAAGCTTAGTACCAAGTGGACAAGTAGCGAATACCTATGTCCAATAAACTATGTGCCAACATAGAATTGTCTAGATAGACATTAGCTAGTGTATCCACATAAATTAGAAGTTCACGGTCCTTACCTTGGCAAGTAGGACACCTATTTTAAGTGTGGGAGACATCGTATTCCATGTTGATAGGTCACATGGTCTTATATGTCGGTTAAGGCTACTTACCACAAGCAAGCTAAGAAGAACTAGGATTACTTCAAGAAGTATCTTATGAATGTTTTAGGATCATGTTCACTTCTATTGATCATGTTTCATGACTTATGCTTTCTAACATTCAAGATTCATGATTTAGATTGATCATTGCATGCTCATGAAAATGTTCCATTTTTAGCATGACTTTATATTATTTTATGCATGGCTATCATACTTGGTACATGTTTGTACTAACTCATACTCTTTCTTATATTTCCCCAAATGTAGGGTCATACTGTTAGGGTTTCCAATTTGTTGGCTAGAGTTCTTTGAGGAGATTGAGCTTTGGTGAGTCCTCATGCTTTGAGGACCGGACATTTATTGTTTTTACTCTTTCTTTACTTTCAGTTTTGGAACATGATGTACAGGCTACCCCCAAATTCATTTTTATGTACTATAAGGCTTTGAGACGATGTTTAGGCTTTCGATTTACTTTGATAAAACTTTTAAACTTGAAATGTTTCTCTTTATCTCTTTGATATTATATTTCTATTATGATGAATACTAAGTGGCTTGTATCGGGCCTCTCGGGGTCCTATATGTCATGTTACTCCTAGGGGCTACCTTGGGTCGTGACAACAGTGGTGGTCTTTTCTTTAAATATTTGGAGACATTATCTTTATGGTGTCCATATGGTGTGCTCACCAATCAGAATTGTTTGCAATATGTATTTAAGAAAAAGAATTTGAATATTCACCAAATGAGGAGGTTGAAGTTGTTGTAATATTATGATATGAGTGTTCTTTACCATTCAGGTAAGGCAAATATGGTTGCCGATGCTCTTAACCGATTGTCCATGAGTAGTGTTGCTCACGTTGAAGATGGTAAGAATGAGTTAGTTCATGATGTTCATAGACTAGCTAGTTTGGGTGTTTTCTTGGTTCATGATGTTCATAGACTAGCAAGAATGGTTTAGAATCGTCTCTTATTTCGGATGTGGAGGGAAGGCAAGATAATGATCCAAACTTAATTGAGTTGAATAAAGCAGGTTCCAAAATAGTTATTGAAGCTTTCTCCCAAGGGCTAGATGATGTGTTCCTTTACTAAGGTTGCTTATGTTCATAATGTTGATGAGTTGAGACATTCGATTTTATTAGAAGTGCATAGTTCTTGATATCCTACTAACCTGGGAGCCACAAATATGTATTGTGATCTCAGAGAGGCTTATTATAAGGATATTGCATAATTTATGGCTAAGTGTCCAAATTGCCAACAAGTGAAAGTTGTGCTTCAGAAACTTAGAGGTATGACTCAAGACATTAGCATTCCTTCTTCAAAGTGGGAAGATTTAAATATGGACTTCATAATAAGTTCACCTCATACTCATTAACAATATGATTCTATTTGGGTTGTTTTGGATTGAATGACGAAATCACAAATTTTCTTCACGTGAAAACCTCATTTACAGCCAAGGACTATGCTAGGATTTATATTTGGGAGATGGTAAGGTTGCATGGAGTGTATTTACCCATCATTTTAAATCGAGGTGCTCTGTTTACCTCTCAATTTTGGAGGTCATTGCAGAAAGGTCTTAGTACTCTAGTGAAGCTTAATATAACTTTTCATCCTCACACCGATGGTCATGCAAATCTTACTATTAAGACTTTGAAAGATATGTTGAGGGCTTGTGTGATCGATGATGAGTGGTAGATTTGTACTCATTTAAGGCCTATTTAGATCAATAATTAGTGTCCTTAGGGGTCGTTTGGTTACTGTATAAGAGACATCTTATTCATGTATAAAAAGTTGCATTAGCTTTACTGTGTTTGGTAGAAGTTTTGTATTAGGTATAAAAGTCAGCATAACTTATACCACGTTTGGTTGGTAAGAATTTAAATGCTGTATAAAAGTTATTCATGTATTAATTTATACGGTGTTTGGTTGCATTTTTGTAGTCCTACATAATTAATACCAACATAACTTATGAGGGAATCTATGTATAAAGTTATGCAGGGTAGAAGGTGGAATAAGTTATGTGGGTATTAGTTATACATGTATTAAAATGATAGATTACATATTTACCCTATTAATTTATTTTTTATTTTTTAATTGGAAACTTTACTGTTTCCTATATACGTTTGTTGTTTTTATTTCTTTTTATATATAGATCATTTTCATTTCTTTTAATTTATTTTATTTTATTTAATTGGAAACTTTACTGTTTTCCTATCTACGTTTGTTATTTTTATTTCGTTTTATATATAGACTATTTTCATTTTTTTTTATATTTACCGTTTTTATTTATTTATGCAAATATAAATATTTTTTTAATATTAGAGATTTGATTGTATATTTTTTGACGGTACATATGCTAAATCAAATATTAGCATTATGCTGGAGTTGTTCTATCAGTTTAGGATTTTTTTGTTTCCAAATTAGATTATTTCTAGTTGTTTTTGTTTTTTCTATTTTGTTGACCGACTTGGTCACTCTTGGACCTTTTTTGGACACATTTTTATTTGATGAATAAATAGACATGGTCCAATGTTGATTAAAAAAAAATAAAAATATTAGTATTGTATATTATTCAATATATTCCACATTTTATTAACATGTATTATTATTTTGTAAATAATATATATTAATAATTTACTACAAGTTTAATATAATAGTTAATAATTCATGTATTGTAATCTCTACATAACTAAATAATACCTACATAACTAATATCCACATAGCTAATACCCGCATAATTAAACCCTGCATAACTAATACCTGCATAACTAAACCCTGCATAACTAAACCCTGCATAATTAATACCTGCATAACTAAACCCTGCATAACTAATACCTACATAACTAAACCATGTATAACTAATACCTGCATAACTCTAACCAGTAACCAAACGGCCCCTTAATGTTTAATTTTTTCATATTTTGATGATTTGCAGCTATGAATGCTAATGGGCAAGGCAATGATGAAGGTTTAAAAGAACGGCCAAAAGTGTGAAAAGAACTGCAAAATTTACATTGATGATCGCAAAGCAAGAAGGTAGATCTCCTAGTGAGCATGACCTCGCCCAAAGTGACAGTGCACAACACTTTTGTTTATCAAGACATGTCGACAAACTCAAAAAGAAAAGAAGACTCGCCTAATGAGAAAGGCGACCCTGCAGACCATTGCTAAAAGCTATAGTGCAAAGAGGAAAATTGAAGACTCTAAAGGCGAACCAAGGTGGTACTCAGAAATACGCCAAACGTGAAAGACAGACTCAAATGAGCTCACCGACTGAGGTTCAAACACCTGAAGCCTAGAGTAAGAGAAGTCAAGCTTAAGTATGATTGGTGATTCACCAAAAAAAAATCGGCGAGCCCAATTAACATCACCCAAAGAGTAGCCTGTTGAGTTTTGGGCCAAGTTTTGGGAAACTATAAATAGAACAAAGAAGAGAGAAACAAGGGAGTTCTTTTTGTCATAAAAAATAGTAATTTTGAGAGAAACACTTTACCTTATGAAGAACACTGTCTAGTTTTTGGGGTTTTTCAAATTTGTTCTTGAATTTGACAAATTCAAGTTGAATCTAAAGTGGATTTTCTTGTAATTGTTTATTGTTATGTTACCCATGGCTGCTTTCATGAAAAGTATAATTACTTTACTTTATGTGATAGGTGACTAAAACATGAAGATCTATGGGTGATATTATGGGGTTGGGTGTTGATTTAATGTAGTGAGTATTGTGTTGTGCTCTGTTTTGCTATTTTTCATACATGAATTTTTGCTAATTAGTATAGGGTTAACTGATGGGTTAAGATTTCAAATATAATTCCTACTTCTGATCTTCGGTTGATGCTCGAAAGAGATTGATTGGAGTGGATAATTAGTCTGATACTAGCAATTTAGGTTTGATATATGTAACTTACTCAAAAATAGAGGTTATGGGTCAGATCTATTTGTCTTATTTCTGCATCAAAAGAGAGAATATAGTAAGGTATTGGGTTTTTTAGACTGGCATATTGATAAGACCGAAAGGAGATTCTATGCAAGGATGCTATGATATCGAAAGAAGATAAGCATCATTATAGATCGACTTTAAAGGTAATTGGGATGATCATTTTCCTTTGATTGAGTTTTCTTATAATAATTGTTATCACTCGATTATTCAGATGGCTCCATTTCAGGTTCTCTACGGTAGGAGGTGTAGGTTTCCTAGTGGATGGTTTGAAGTTGGCGAGGTCTCTTTGAGGATGCCTGATGTTTGAGTAATCAAGACACAATTTCCAATGCAAGTGTCTACGATCGTACAATAGTAAAATACCCCAACCAAGGGTTGGGGTCGAGTCCCAAGGGAGTGGGCTTGAGAATTAATAGAAAAATAAAATTAAGTTCTAATTAGTCATAGCTAAAAACATTATCGAATATAAATATGTTAAATCTAAGAGGTGATGCAAGCGTCAATTATCAATAAGGGTTTGTGACAAGTAAGCAAAAACAACAAAAATGCAAAGAGTACTAATCAAGGAGAGAGAATTCTTGGGATGTCATAGGAATACATGATATACTAAACTATTGGGTACATGCTTTTGATAATAAATCCGTTGAATATTTGTGACTAGGCTAGACTATAGTGGGGGTAAATTCTCTCTTATGCAATTTACCGTGAATCAAATCGGTTTCTCTCGAACACCGAGTTGCCGCATGAAGAACAACCTCCGCCTTAGCCCACTCACTCTCTTGAGCTTAGTGTGTGGGAGAAGGACTAGGGTTCACTCTCTCGAGCTGAACCTCATGTCGACCCAATCCCATCGGCCATCAATTTAGTAGTCCTAGTTTTACGACCTCTCTCTCGACCAAGACGAAAACACAAAGGTGAAATCATATTTGCAACTACAATTTCATTAAGTTCCACCACAACTACTAAATGAAATCACATTTACACAACAAATAAACCAACAACAAGCAAGACCTAATATAGTCTAACCCATATTCACAAAATCACACCCCGAGAATTGAGGTTTTAGCTAGACATTTAAAAGAGATAGAAATTTATACCAATAGTACTTTGCATTCAAATGGGCATGAAGATTTAAGTCTCAAAACAAGCAAAGGGTGAAGAATCCACAAGACCCAAGTCCAAATTGTTAGAGTTGAAACCCTTTGAATCTTCAAGTTCTTCAAAACCCTCTCTAAACTTAGAACTCTAAATTCTATGTTAAAAATTTCTATATTAAAAATATGATATTAAGCTACAACTCTCAATGAGTATTTATAGTTTTTCAAAAATCTGTGCTGCAGCGGATCATTCGGCGTCGTTAGTCGAGATTGCCGATCAACTCGGCGATCCGCCCTTTGGTAGGTTTCATCGCCGTCTTGCTCTATCCTTCAGCATCGTCGTGTTTTGGATCATTGGGCAATATAGTACTGCTTCGCGGAACTGCTCGACGACATGTCGACTGCTTCTTTTCACCGCCGATTTGATCCTTTATTTCAGGGCTCTGCACACTGGAACAAAAGTTGAGGATAAGACCTTTTGGCGACTCGCCGAATGGGTTCGACGATTCTAAGATCTTCATTTTTTTGTTCTTTCAGTTGCCTTTGTTCTTTTTTTGCTAAGTAGTGTCCATGCTTTCCCTCAAACTCCAAATACCTGAAACTTAAGGGTTTTCAACAGATATTGAGATAAAATATGCATTTGAGGACACTAATTCTTTTAAAATATAGCCCTAAATGAGTCTAATTTGTGGACTCATTAACACCCCCAACTTAAACTTTTGCTTGTTCTCAAGCAAACTCAAGTTTAGCCATTCAAAAAGGGTATCTCGAACAGTGCTACACAAGACTCAATCATGAATGTACACAACAAGACTCAATTTACTTATGCAAAGATCAAATGTGCACTCAAAGATTCAAGTTGTGACTCACTAATATCAAAGAATCTCAAGCTCACAATACTTGCTTCAAATGCAAGTTCAAGCTCAACTATAGTGTTCAAATGCCCTCACACAAATAATGATTCCATATTCACACAATGGTTCACAATTTAAAACTTTGAAATCAGATGCAACGCTCACACTCACAAAGATGAACACAATGCATAATTTCACCCATAGGTTTGCCCGTATTTTCCAATCAACACTTGCTTCAGCTCACTCAAAATCACAAAGGTCTTTCAAGGCTTGTAATGGGGTTGAGTGCAAATGTATGGTCATTTAGGCTCACTGACTTTCATCCTCATGAAATGTGGTGCTCTCAACACTTTCTTTCCTCTTCGTTCATCATTTTCTTTAGTGCTCATAAGTCATCCTATTATTCACTTTCCATGAATTGTTTGGAAACCCCATTTCTTTTGTACTTTATTCAACAACTTTCTTTTTCTTTCTCTTTTCTCTTTTGTTTTTTTATGGAGGGGTTCCATTTTTCTCAAAACCATAGGTAAGAGGAGACTTTCCTTGTACTTATTGACTTGCTCTTATCTTTTCATCACACCCCCAACTTTAGGCTTTTGGCTTAAGTTGACTATTCAATTAACCACAACTTCATGAGGATTATGGGTGATAGATAAATAAAGGTCATTGTTTTCATCAAGTTTCTTCCAAAGAAAGGTAGGGCTCAAGGGGTGTTCAAAAGCGGTTCACACACTCACAAGGTAGGTCACAAAAGAGGTATATATCAAATTGGCTCACACTCTTAGAAGTTTCCTAAGATCATATCAAGAGATAGCATCACTTAGTTGACCAGACCAACGAGGCAAATTCTAGGATCCATCATGCATAGTTCACACGTAAGCTCATCACACCAGGCATTGACACTATAAGTCAAACAAGACTCCACACTTTCGCTAGTGTGCAACGATCATCACAAGAGACTCGATTTTATCATTGGCTAGTCACAACGAGATGCAAAAAGTTCACATATTGTCTATGCAACTTCATTTGGCCTCATTGTAGCGACACATTCATGTTTGTTCGATTATAAGCACTATCCAACTCATTAGTATTGATCGGAACCGATACTCAAAATTGCGAAGGAACAACCACATTCAACACAGAAGGGATGGCAAATTTTTTTTTCTTTTTTCAGAAGGGTCAAAATCATTTTGCAATTTAAAACACGGAGCCACAAGCTCAAACCTCCACAAAACAGTATATAAAACACAATTTTTAAATAGAACAGCCCAATTATATACACAAAAACATGAGTCACAAATAGCACACAAAAGGTGAGCCTCACCCCAACACAAATAAAAAGTATTTGTCCTCAAATGCAATTAACATAATATCCAAAATTTAGAATAAAGAAAGACAGAGAGGGAGGTAGAGAAAAATCCTGTCCACACAGTCGCTCCATTTGTCTAGGCACAAGTGCCCAATGTGTCAGCCTGGGCTTGAATAATAGTCCCCGGAGCTACTTCAGAATGTTCAGCGGCAACTGGCTTGCTGAAATTTTCCAAGTCATGAGCCGCTAAGAAGGAATGTATAGCTGTGCAGAATCCACGAATACATGAAGGGACAGTGGGATCTCGGGGGATAGATCTCTTACTGGAACTAGGCTTTTTTCCCTCTCTTCGCGTTGATGAGTCCTCAAATTGGACTCATTTAGGGCCTTATTTTAATAGAATTAGTGTCCTCGAATGCCTCTTTTATCCCAATTGCTGATAAAAACTCTTAAGTTTCAGGTATTTGAATATTTAAGGAAAGCACGGACACTCTGTCGCATAAAGGAACAAAAAGGGTGAAAAGAGTGAAGAAATGGATGCCTGAGCATTGCCAAGTCCACTTGATGAATCGCCAAAGAGCCTTACTCCGCCTTTTGTTCCAGTGCGTTGAGCCTTGAAGGAAGAGGATCAAATCGGCGATGAAAAACGAGCAGTCAGCGTGTCACCGAACAGTTCCGTAAAGTAGTACTATACCGCCCAATGGTCCAGAACGCAAAGATGTTGTAGGCAAGCAAGGAAGGCAATGAACCGGACGATGGGCGAATCACCGAGTTGATCGGCGATTACCACTAACCTCACCGAATGGTCCGCTGCAGCATTAATTCTGAACACTATAAATAGTAGCCTTATGTTAGTTTGAATGAGCAGCTTCATTAGAATACTCACATTTAGATATTTTATTTTGTAACTCTTATTTTCTCTCAAGTCTGGAGAGGGTTTTTGAAGACTTGAAGAAGAAAGGGTTTCATCTTCCCTAAATTGGAAGTGGGTCTCCTTGATTCTTCTTTCTTTGCCTAAATCAAGACTTATTTCTCTATACCTATTTGATTTCAACAACATTGAAGGTATAATTTTCTATTTCTTGATGTGTGGCTGAAAACCCCTACTCTAGGGGTGTGATTTAGCAAATATGTGTTGATATTGTTATTGGGTTTTGCTTGCTGATAGGTTAGACGTATTTTAATGGTGATTTCACCTAGTGGTTGTGGTTTAATTTAATGGGTTTGTAGTTGCAAATACAAAACCACCCATGTGTTTTTGGCTTGCCCGAGAAGGAGGACGCGAAACCAAGACCACTAGACTGATGGCCTAAGGAGTGGGTTGACATGAGGTTCAGTTCGAGAGGGTGAACCCTAGTACCATATCCTAATACTCAGCACGAGAGAGTGAGTGGGGTAAGGTGTAGGCTGGTCTTCATGCGGCAAATGAGTGTCCGAGAGGAACACATTTGAAACGGGGTAAGTTGCCCGAGAGGGAACTTATTTCCATCTAAAGCTTAGCCTAGTCACTATTATCTTGCAAATTTCCTATCGAAAGCATGTACCTAACGATTTATATCAATATATATTGCGGTCACACCCCAAGAACTTCTCCCCACACTTGAATTTTCTCTTTATTTTTGTTGTTTTAGATATACTTGTGACAAACCCCCATTGATACTTGACACTTTGGTGTCAGCCACTTGAATTTACTTTGTTTTTATTCGATAATTTCTCAAACTACAACTAATTAGAGAAAAATTCTAGCCTAACTACTATTTTCACTACCACTCCCTTGGCACACGACCCCAACCCTTGGTTGGGTTACTATATTGTCGACGATCGTAGACACTCATACCATAGGTTAGTGTCGTTGGTCATGATAAGCATCACCCGTCTTGCGAGGATTCACTTCACTTGTACCTTTCCTGAAATTTCTCGCTCTTATCTGTCGGGTTGCCTATTTTTTCTAGCTACTTTTGGTCTATCCATATCTGCAAAACTTTGGGAAAGAGTTAGAAAATATCTCAACAAAAACATAGAAGTTCATTTGCAGAAAAACTCCACCGAACCAGTTGGCGAAACACACAACTGCTTAGTCGATTCGCCGATTGTAGTGCACTGAGGATACAAGGGTGCAGACAAAGGGTGAACAAGAGGTCTTTCGGCGAGACGCCGAGTGCATTCGGCGACATCAGGCTTCTCGCTGAAAGTTATAGAATCAACAACACATTTATCATTAAATTAAAGGCAAGATAGGGATGTTAGGCGAACCACCGAGTGGTTCGGCGAGCTCAACCTAGCTCGCCAAACGGCTTAACGTACCTATTTTCAACCCATCTTCTCGAATTCAACCCCATAATCCCAACAAGAAAAATCAAAATATGCAATAGTTATTTTAGGCTCAGACCCAGCGACACTTATGCATAACCCACGATTTTTCATCCACTATAGGGCACAATTTTCAGGGATCAACTATAACTCAGTATGGTCAATAATATCGAATCAAAGTAAGCAAACAAAAATTCTAATCCTATCAGAGAGGACCAAAACACATTATCGAAGTAATGTCATTGCATTTGAGCACAACTTTTAATAAAAGGAACTTAGGACTCGGACACCAACCTTAGACGCCACTTAAGATGCTACTAAGATGCTAGGCGGCAATGCAATCTAGATCTGAGCACAATTCAATAACCAAAATACAATAAAGATGCAACGATATTGAAAGTAAAACTAGGTGTCAGTTTGCAAAGTTTGGAAATGAGGGAGAGCATAGGAAATTGAAACTTTTAAACTTTTGGCTTGAAAAACCATCCAGTTCTTGACCACTCGGTGACATTAGCCATGAGCGCTGAACCACTCGGCGTCACGCCAAGCAATCACATTCTTTGCCAATTTTTACCGAATCCCCTAGTTAATTGGGGAGTCCAAACGTCGGCCTCCGCCGGGATCGCTGACATGGTCGGTGATTCACCAATAATTTCCTATGCTCATCGAGTTTTACAGCCTCCAATGTAAATTGGTCTTGAGTCTAACGGCGGTCTAGTTCAGGGTCGCCGAACCGTTCGACGAATCGCTGATTGGACCTGTTGCCCGCCAATCTGCACTTTTCGATCACTTTCCACACTTCCATCTGCACAATCAACACAACATTATTTTATCAAAGAAAAATAAAGCAATAAAGGGTTTTGGGTTGCCTCCCAAACAATGCCTTAGTTAACGTCATGACACAACGCAAATCCACCTTTAAACCTTATTTTTGGGGTTGACCATAGTGTCACTAGGCAAACCCCGTTGTTGGCTAGGATTGAGGTGAGATGAGATATGACCCATTTGGGCCTCTAATTGCTTGATCAAAACTAAATGGGAGGTGACGGTCTGGCTAAGGGTGGACACATCTTCTTTCATGCCTTTTAACATTTGTTTGACCCTTCAACTTTGTTGAGAATACGTGAGAGCATATCCTCAGATCTACCACCTTCCGAATCCTTAGGCTTCTGGTGCTCATGGGGAGGAACATATATATCCTTCTCCCCATCTTTCCAATTCGGATTACGGTCCCTCCATTCACGATCTTGATCCTTTCGACCTTCGTCTCTAGCCCAACCTTGGTTGCCACCCTGCCTTGGGTAGTTTTAACGATTGCCACTACCTTGGTTGGCTAGAAAATTTACCTCCTCGTTATACAATGCTTCAAACTTCATCTCCTCAAGATTTGCACACCCGACCCCCACGGCATTGACACCATGTGCACCAGCCCCCATGACATTATTGGATAAAATGTCAAGCTGTGTCATGATCTTGGCCATGTTTTGGTCTCTCTCATGATCTTTTTTAATCTGCTCCTTAGATAGCTTGAAGGTGAGAGGAGAGACTTAGTCCTCTTGGGTGTACCACGCTCTGTTGATGGTTGTCATGCCATCTAAAAGTTGGGCTGCTACTACATATGGGTGCTGCATTAAGCCTCCACGTGAAAGTTGGTCAGCGACCCTTTTGTTTACCGAGTCCAACTCCGGTAAAAGTACTGAAGCAACACATTGTCATGCAAACCATGGGTTGGGCATTGAAACACCAACTTTTTGAATCTTAACCAAGTTTCGTGCAGAGGCTCTTCTTCCAGACGCTTAAAGCTCTGAATGCTATCCCTAAGGGTCATCATCTTCGAAGGAGGGAAAAATCACACTTGAAATGCGGTTACCAATTCCTCCCAGGAAGTGATGGATTCACGCGGCAACTCGGCCAACCATTTGCACGCCTTTCCCATCAACGAGAAAGGGAATAATCTTAACCAGACTGACTCCTGAGATATGTTTTTGAACGAGAACGGTCTGCACACATCCACAAAGTTTCGAAGATGCTCGTGAGCCAACCTACTGAAAAGTCCCTTTAGTTGCAAGAGTTGCAACATAGTACTCGTTATGTGAAACATTGCATTTCCCTCGGCTGGAGGTAACTGGATAGCTCCTATACCTCCCATGAGATGGGGACCATTGATGTTGGGCTCTTGTACATCGTTGAGATTTTCGATATCGTCTTGGTGGCCCACTTAGCTACTGTTGCTACTCATGCTTTCTGAAATATTCACACAAGCAAACAAAACAAAACTAAAGATTAAGTGAGTAAACTACAACTAAGAAGAACAAAAATTCTACTAATCTAAGAATTCTCAAATAACACCACTCCCTGGCAGCGGCGCCATTTTGATGTTTGCGTAATCAAGACACAACTTCCAATGCAAGTGTCTACGATCGTACAATAGTAAAGTAACCCAACCAAGGGTTAGGGTCGAGTCCCAAGGGAGTGGGCTTGAGAATTAATAGAAAAATAAAATTAAGTTCTAATTAGTCATAGCTAAAAACATTATCGAATATAAACATGTTAAATCTAAGGGGTGACACAAGCGTCAATTATCAATGGGGTTTTGTGACAAGTAAGCAAAAACAGCAAAAATGCAAAGAGTACTAATCAAGGAGAGATAATTCTTGGGATGTGATAGGAGTACGGGTTAGACTAAACTATTGGGTACATGCTTTTGATAATAAATCCTTTGAATATTTGTGACTAGGCTAGACTATAGCGGGGGTAAATTCTCTCTTGAGCAACTTACACCGAGTTGCTGCATGAAGAACAACCTCCGCCTTAGCCCACTCACTCTCTCGAGCTGAGTGTGTGGGAGAAGGACTAGGGTTCACTCTCTCGAGCTTGAACCTCATGTCGACCCAATCCCATCGGCCATCAATTTAGTAGTCTTAGTTTTCCGACCTTTCTCTCGAGCAAGCCGAAAACACAAAGCTGAAATCATATTTGCAACTACAATTTCATTAGGTTCCACCACAACTACTAAACAAAATTACATTTACACAACAAATAAACAATCAACAAGCAAGACCCAACAGATAATCTAACCCATATTTACAAAATCACACCCCAAGAATTGGGGTTTTAGCTAGACGTGTAAAAGTGATAGAAATTTATAACAATATATGTTTGCATTCAAATGGGTATGAAGATTTAAGTCTCAAAACAAGCAAAGAGTGAAGAATCCACAAGACCCAAGTCCAAATTCTTGGAGTTGAAACCCTTTGAATCTTCAAGTTCTTCAAAACCCTCTCCAAACTTAGAACTCAAAATTCTATGTTAATAATTTCTATATTAAAAATCTAATATTAAGCTACAACTCTCAACGAGTATTTATAGTTTTAAAAAATCTGTGCTGCAGCGGATCATTCGGCGTCGTTAGTCGAGATCGCTGATCAACTCGGCGATTTGCCCTTTGGTTGGTTTCATCGCCGTCTTGCTCTATCCTTCAGCACCGTCGTGTTTTGGACCATTGGGCGACATAGTACTACTTCGCGGAACTTCTCAGCAACATGCCAACTGCTCTTTTTCACCGTCGATTTGATCCTTTCTTTTAGGGCTCAGCACAATGGAACAAAAGGCGAGGATAAGACCTTTTGGTGACTCGCCGAATAGGTTCATCTATTCTCAGATCTTTATTTCTTCGTTTTTTCAGCTGCCTTTGTTCCTTTTTTGCTAAGTAGTGTCCATTCCATACTTTCCCTTAAACTTCAAATACTTGAAACTTAAGGGTTTTCATCAGATATTGAGATAAAATATGCATTTTAGGACACTAATTCTATTAAAATATAGCCCTAAATGAGTCCAATTTGTGGACTCATCAATCCCCGAGTTAGTTCATGAGTCTATGAAGAAGGTACAACTTATATTGGAGAGGTTTAATACAACAATATCGACAAAAGTCTTATGTGGATGTTTGAAGAAGAGATCTTTAATTCAATGTTGATGATTAAGTTTACATGAAAATATCACTTATGAAGGGTGTGATGAGGTTTGGTAAGAAATGGAAGCTCATTCCTCATTATGTAGGCCAATATCTGATTTGGAGGTGTTTTAAAAAAATGGAATATAAGTTGGATTTGCCTTTGGAATTGGTATCAGTGCATTGGTGGTTCATGTTTCGTTGTTGAAAAAGTGTATTGTTGATCCTACTTTTGTTGTGCCATTGGAGATTGTTGGTTTTACAGATTATATCTTATGAAGAGGTTCTGGTTGATATTTTGGATTATCAAGTCTGGAAGTTGAGAAACAAAGAAGTTGCCTCAGTAAAAGTCCTTTGGAGGAATCTATTGGTCGAGCGTGCTACTTGGAAGGCCGAAGATGATATAATGTCCAAGTACGCTCATCTCTTTCCATCCTCTTCAGTTTCAGCGTGAGGTATTAGTTCCTCATGTGTACTCTTTTGGATTCATGTGTTTCAGCTATTCTCATGTGTCCATACTCATGCATATTCATGAAATCATTTTTAAAGTTCATATTTTAGGCTACGTTTGGTTAATCCTTTGTTTCATGCATTTGCATGAGATTTTCCTTCATGCTGGATTGTTAGATATCTTTCCTTACTTTATTCATGTTAGCTTCAGTACAATTCGAGGACGAATGTTCCTAAGGGGGACATATTGTAACATCTTGAAATTTTGAAAGTTTAGTTTGAAAGAAAAGTGCAGAAAACTTTTTTCATACAGGTTATACAAGGCTAAGTAGGGACCCTACATAGTCCTATAGTTTGTAGATGGCAATTGTGGTTTGAGTCCTAGAAAGTTGAAAAAATGACAAGTCTCTTATGGCTTTTGTACGAGCAAACATCATACCAATGTGCAACATCATTTGAAACAGCCATAACACATTCATCGCAAAAATATTCATCAATGTCTCTTTATCCAGAATCCACCACATTAGGTTCTAGGCGAGATAAGTTATCCACCACTTGATTCTCATAACCATTTATATCTTTGACTTAAAAATCAAACTCTTGAATCAATAGGATCCATCTTTTCAACCAAGGTTTTCCATCAAACAACTAATCCCTGCATAATCCATATGAGTTATCACTTTGCTACCCAAATCCCAAAATATTTCAAATGCATACACCACAACCAATAATTCTTGTTCATTCATTGTATAATATTTCTGAGAACCATTCATCATTTTAATTTTATAATACACCAGATTAAACAATTTCTCCTTCATTTGACCAAGTACTACACCAAGAGCCACTCCACTAGCATAGCACATCAACTTAAATGGAAGACTCCAAACTAGTGCAACAATGATAGGGGTGAATCAAGTTTCTCCTTTAAACAAGAAAAAGCCTTCAAACAAACATCATCAAATAAAAAATACTCTTCTTATCAAGTATCTTACAAAGAGGAAAAGCAACCTTGGAGAACTCTTTAATGAAATGACTATTGAAGCCCACATGGCATAGAAAACATTGGACTCCTTTAAGCAAAATAGGAGGAGGAAATCTAGCAATGAACACTACCTTATCTTGGTCCACTTGAATACCCTTTCCATAAATCTTATGCCCAAGGACACTTCCTTCATTCACCATGAAGTGGTATTTTTCACAATTTAACACAAGTTCTGTTTCAACATACCACTTCAAGACCTTACTAAAATTATAAATACAAGCTTCAAACATATCACCAACTACCTAAGAGTCATCCATGAACACATTCATGGTTTCCTCTACCATATCCACAAAAATAGAGAGCACACACTATTTGAAAGTTGGAGGAGCATTACACAACCCAAAATGCATCCTTTTAAAAGCGAAGGTTCTATAGGGACATGAGAAGGAAGTCTTGTCTCGATATTTTGGAGCAATTGAAATCTGATTGTACCTGGAATACCCACAAAGGAAATAATACCAACCTCTACCAGAAAGTCAGTCGAATATTTGATCCATGAAAGTCATGGAGAAATGATCCTTTTTAGTCTAAGAATTACATTTTCTGTAATCCAGACAAACCCTCCAACCTGTTACCGGTCTCATTGGAATGAGTTCTTTCTTTTCATTTGGGACAACCATAATTCCCCCTTTCGTTAGTACACTGTATGTGGCTGATCCATATGCTATCTGCATATGGTAGAAGACACCTACATCAAGCAATTTAATTATGTCTTTCTTCACAACTTCTTGCATAGGAGGGTTTAACCTTCTTTGGTGCTTGATGTTTGGCTTACAATCAATATCCAACTTAATTTTTTGAGTGAATATGCTTGGAGGGATTCATATACATTATAAGAAATAGTCTACACCACAACTTTGATAAATGTCTTCAACACAACAACTACTGTGTCAACTTTCCATTTTAATAAATCAATAACAATCACCGGCAATGTGTTGTCGCACCTCAATGCTCAACCTTCACCAAAATAAGGACTCCAATTGATTTGTTGACTAGTATTTCTGCCAAAAAAGTCTCATTATGGTTGGCTTTGGAGCTCCTAACCCAATCTTCTTGAAAATTGCAAATGGCATTAGGTATATGATATCCCCAAGATCACAATATGTTTTTGCAAATTGATACATCCCAATTGTGCAAGGAATAGTGAACGCCCCTGGATCTTTGTTCTTCACTACCAAATTGCTTGACATAATAGCACTACAATTGTGCGATATCTGAACGATATCAAAATTCATACTCTGCTTTGCCACCAAAACCTTCATGAATTTTGTATGTACATTCATCTCTAGTAAGGTATCAACCAAGGGTATGCTCATCGAGAGATTTTTTAATATGGACAAAAATTTCTTGAATTTCACATCCCCTTCTTTCTTCTTCAACATTCGCGAAACAGAGGGGTAACTTTGACGGAAAAATTAAAACTACCCGCTGGAGTAGCAACACCCTCCACTTTTAAGCCACAATCACTCCTCAGATTCACATTACTACCTTCGGTTTCACCCACCTTAGGTTCATCATTATTCACCTCTACTGGTAAGTCATCATTTGTAAATTTAGCTTTGTCTCCACTTTTAATTACCACATCTATATAAATCACTACCATTTTACCATTTCTTGTCACAATTGCTATATATTGAACATTGTCATTATTTGGATTTGCCATGGTATCACCTGAGACTCCACCTATCGGCCTTGGATTTAAATGGGCTAAAATCTACCCCATTTGACATTCAAGTTGTTTGATGGAGACCGCATAGGAAGCAATGATCTAAGTCAATGAGGAGAAATCAATATTCATCTCCTTGAGAACTTTATCGGACTATTTAACTTGAAATAGAATATGAGCAAGCATATCTTCTGTTCTAAAGCTCGCAGGATCGACATTTGTCTCCTTTGGCTTTGGTCTATCATGAGGAGATACATAATTGTATCAATCATTTTCAAAATCCCTTCAACTACTTTGATCACGACATTCCCTTTCATGGTCTTTACAACTTCTATCTATATCTTTGTTCAAACTTTAATTCTAGTCTTGCCTCAGGTAGGTAGCACGAAAATCCCCTACTTGGTTCAATTAAAACTGCACCTCTATATTGTACAAGGCATCAAACCTCTCATCTTTACTACATTTATCTCCACTCAAGCTCATTGCATTCACACTGTTGGAACGTTCTCCAATCACATGATTAGTCAAGAGGTCTATTTGTGTCATCAGTTTAGCAATAGTTTCATCCCTTTCTTGATCCTTTAACCTTTGTTCTTTGGAAATATACAAGGAGGAAGGATCTCTCATTGCCACTTTGTCCTCTCTAGTATGCCAATCTCGTTTTGTTTTTTGTCTTCCTATCATGCAAAGTGGAGGCAACTTTAAAGGACTAACATATTATCACACCACTAGAAAGATTATCTTTTGTATACTTGTCGATTTTTTCAAGTGATATATAGAAGACTAACAAGAATACGTTATTGGGAAGGCCATGAGTAGGACATTGAATATGCTTTTTTCTGAAAATGAAGCCAAAACTCAGGAAGAGGTTTTCCATAAATTTGAGGATAGTTTATAATTTCATCTTAGTGTTGTACCATTCGATATGGTGGGAAGAACCTATCAGGAAAAACTTCCATCAGTTTATCCCATAAAGTAATAAAGTCTTCTGCTGATTAGCCCAACCAAGTGGTAGCTTCTCTCATCAAGAATAAAGGAAATAGCCTCCAAGGAATTGAATCTTTATTTATGTTATTGAAAGTAAAGGACCACACTAGTGAGTCTTTCGACTCAGTTAGGGGTTTGTTTTCATAGTTTTATTGTACTCAATGCCTAATTTATGCTCTATACTAATGTTCAAGTGTTGATTGCAATAATGAAGGCAAAGGAGCAAGGAAAGGACATTATTGGGCAAAAAATAGCGAAAAAGCTGAAAAAGTTGAAGAAAGGCAATCCTGGTGATTGCCAAGACCACTCGGTGAACCGCCGAGTGGCTCTTAAGCTCGCCAAAAGTCACAGTGTGCCAGGTCTTGGGAAAAGTAAACTTGGTGATATAAATGGATAGTCGGCGGACCGCTGAATGAATCGATGACCCAACTTCTGATCGCCTAAAGTTATAGAAGGTTGAGGTTGAAGAGGCAAGGCAAGACGGTGATGGAGAGTGACACTTGGCACATCGCTGACCTGGTCGACGATGCTCAACTTACTCCGTCGATCACTGCACAAGCTTCAAATTTTGTAGAGTATAAATGTAAAATTTCAAAAGTGTTTTTGCAGTATGGGGAGAATTTCGAAATTCTCTGATTTTAAAGAAGTGCTTTAAGAGTTTTACCTTGAGTTCCTGATCCCCAACACTTGTTTTAGAGTTTTGGAGTAGAGATTTAAAGTGGATTTTAAATGCATTGTAAAGACTTGGAAATCATTACCTAGTTCGTGGACAACATAATTGGTAATATTTTCTTTCTTTTAATAATGTGTAGCTAAAACCCCTATTCTTGGGGGTGTGATCATATGATTAATCATTCTAATTAGATTATGGGTATTGTTGTTTATTGATTTAAATGCTGATTTGAAGTGGGTTTGATTGATAGTTGTGTATTAACACATTAATTGTAGTTGCAAATACAATTCTAGCTTAATGTTCTAGGCTTTCTTAAGAAAGAGGTTCTAGAATTAAGGCTATCAATTGATGATTGTAGTGATTGGGTTATCGATGATTTAACTCAAGAGAATGAATCTAAACTCGATCCAAGCAATCTAGCTCGAGAGAGTAGATTAATTGAGGTATTGGGCTATTTTTATTATTATTGCTTTTAAGGTTCGAGAGAACTTGCTTGAATCGTAATCGTTTTTTGAGAGAAAGCTATTGCATCTGTAGTCTAGCCTACCCACTAAGACTCAACAACTGTTAGTAAATTGTAATCACCTTTATAGGAAAATTAACTTTTAATTGATCACATCTCAGAGAATCTTCCTCTACTTGATTACTCCTGTTTTTGTAATTGTTGTAGCTGTTACTTGACAAATCGAATCCCCATATCTAACACTTGTTGTCAAACCCCTTTGATTTACTTTGCTTTATTTCGATAATATTTACTTCTACAAACGACTAGAGTACAACCTTTACTTCTTAATTGAATTCCATTTTGTATCACTCCATGTGGATTTGACACTAACTCTTTGTTGGGTTTATATTAGATTGCGATCGCCTACACCTAGAATTGGATGAGGTGTAGTTGAACGTTATAAAATATGGCACCTCTGCCGGGGAGTGGTATTTAGAATTCTCTTATTAAAGGTTGTTTGTGATCTTATTGTGTTGTAGTTAAACCTATTTACCTTGGTGTGTTGTTTTTTGCCTTTGAGAAGGTGAGAAAATGAGTGTTAACGGAAGCAACACCAGTTAGTTGGGACACAATGATGATAACGGCAACTTGAATGATGTCTATGAAGTAAATTTGGGTGGTGTAGGTACTATCTGGTTGCCTCCGGTTGTAGGAAATACGGAGTTCCACGTGACAAGCACGATGTTGCAACTATTGCAAATGAAAGGGTTGTTTGGAGGCTTGGATCATGAGGATCCTCATGACCATATCCAGAATTTTGTGGACGTTTGTGGTCCCTTCTCTTTCAAGAACATCTCCCAAGAGTCAGTTCAACTCCAATTGTTCCCTTTTTTGCTGCTAGGAGAAGCTACCAAGTGGTTAGCCGACCTACCTAAGGACTCAATCATCACTTGGGATGAACTTACTGAAGTGTTCTACATAAGGTTCTTTCCTCCTTCAAAGATGATGTCATTGAGAGATAATATCCAAAGCTTCAAGCGCTTGGATGGTGAGCCAATTCATGAGACGTGGCTACGTTTTCAGAAGTTGATGCGCTAATGTCTGACTCATGAACTCACTCCCGAACAATGTCATGTTACAACATTTCTACTGGAGTCTAGATTTGGTGAACAAAGGTGTGGCTAATCAACTTGTTCAAGGAGGAATCATGCAACACCCATTCGAAATTGCATCCACTTTTCTTGATGGCACGACTAAAATCAATCGTGCTTGGTACACGAAAGAGATCAAGTGTCTCTTTTGAATTTTAGGATGACAAAGGAACAAATTGAAAAGGACCAAGAAGGAGATCAAAACATGGCCAAGATGATGACCCAAATGGATTTGTTGTCAAAACATGTCAGGGATAGTGGTTCTAAAGTTGTGAATGTTTTTGGTGTTAGTCGGTGAACCCCGATGATGCACACTTTGAGGCAATATATAATGAGCAAGTGAGCTTCCTTGCAAATCAAGGGGGAGGTTTCCGTCCGAACTATCCAAGGCCGAGCGGGAATCAAGGTTGGAGTAAAGAGCGTGATGACGGTTGGAGAGACCGTGCCAGGGAATGGCGTGATTATGGAACCAATTGGAAGGAGAGATATGGGGACAAAGAGAGGTATGTACCTCCCCATGAGCGTCAAAAGCCCGACTTGGATCACCGTTTGAACTATCTAGCTAGCTAGAAGGTCTATAGAACTCGGCGGGCTAAAAAGCCATTTGGTGCATCGTCGAGTGGGTCGGTGACGTAAGTAAGCGTCGCCGATTGGTGTGCGGACTAAAGGGTCAAAAGGACAAAACCATTTTTAAATTAAAAAGTCTCCCTCATTTCATACTTTTCGATTTCTACACATTCACAACTGCATATTTTTATATTTCCGTACTAGTGTTTCTTGCTTTTTGTGTGGGGTCATTTACTCGGGGGAGGATTTTAGGATACTTTGCTGGCCTAGCATTCAAACATCTGCTTCTGAGGTTTGTTACCCGAACTCCGTCATTATATTTTGGTAATTTTAAATGCATGATCATTGCTTGGTTATTTTTGTTCTGTATTTTCGATTAATTGAATGTTTATTGATAGTGCATGCTTGTATCGTGTTTCATTTTGTGTTAATTGGCCTTAAATTGTGAAATCCCGCATCTTAGAATGATAAATTTTGTGGGTTGTGTTGATTTTATTGTTGAGTCTAGTGGGAGTGAAGTATGAGTAACCCCAATGTGCCAATTTTTTTATTTTTTCCAATGATAGAGCGGTTGACGTCATTTCGAAAGAAAAAAAACGTTGATTGACCAATTTTGGCCAAATGGGGGGGCGGGGAGTTTTAGTACCTCGAGGTCATGGGTAGTATGGGTCTGGGCTCAATTGCATAGAATAGTGGTTTAATTTTGTTTACGTGGGCTGTGGGTGAGAAACTGAACGTTGGGGTAAAAATCTGGTAGGTTGGACTATTCGACAAGTTGTGTTATGCTCGTCGGGTGGTTCGGCGGTTCACCTAAAGACCCTTGGATCTCCTTTTTATTCTTCACTTTTGTGATTTGTGTTCTGTAACTTTTGGTGATATGCTCGAGCTCGCCGAATGTCCCTTTTGATCGCTCTATTTTTCTAAGATTATTCTGTAACATTCGGCGAGCTACCTTTAGTCCACCGAATGGTGTCGGTGATTCGCTAAAAGTCCCTAGACATCGCCGACTATTGCTGATTTTTGAGAAATTTTATCCTAGAACATTCAGCGAGCCCGACTTGGCTCGCCGAATGGGTTTGGTGAGGTTTCCTGTGCATGTTTATAACTTGGAAATTTTTTGAATTGCATCTAACGTATGGGGTTTTGTTTTGCAGGAATTGCTTGACCAAAGGTTGCCTGAAGAAATCAACTGTTCCAAAAGCGGGCCAGAGGTATTGTGATTAACGAAGAGGTTGCACGCTCCCATAAGGCACCAGGGAAAATTCCTACGACATGGGGGAAAGGTAAAGGGAAGGGTCCCGTACAATCGACTTTGACGGAGTAGAGATCTAACAGCATCAGTTTCTATGACAATCACCTCACTACCTTTGATAGGAGATAGATCTTCGGTCACTGTATCGGAGTCGGAAAACGACCAACTTCTCCAGGCTAGAAGAGTAGAGCTATGCTCCAAGGCAATGCATGATCCAGCCAGGATCCCAATGCCTCCTACTCCTCCTCCACCTCCAGCTCATGTAGTAAAACAGGCTCCTCCACAAGTTCAGGCTCCCTCACCCCTATCACTAAACAAATTAAAGACCGAGGGTTTGAGGACTATTTTTGAAGAAAACCTATTATCTACTGGCTGTGTTGTAGATCGGTTCCTAGAGGTGTGGAACACCATAATGTTCCACAGGTTCAAGACCTTTACGAAGCCCTGAGTGCCTTACATTCCTACTTGGGTCTAGGAGTTCTACTCAGCTTACGGAGAGCTGGTGCCAAAGGGAAAGAAAAAGGCTAGTGCTTTCAAGTCGGTTGACTATGCGGTAGTTCGGGGAAAGAAGGTCAAATGCAGCAGCGCCGACATCAATGAGATGCTTGGTTGTACGTTAAATGTGATCCACTACTATATGGATAAAATATAAAAGAACACCATCGATGATTTAAATGGTTAGTTGGCACCATTGATATCTGACACTACCCTATAGTGGATTGAGGTTGGGGTCCTTATTGAGAGGAAGAACTTGAATATGGTTGCTAGGTATTGGTTCGAGTTCATCAGCAGCACATTGATGCCAACACAGAACAAGTCAATACTCTTGCATCTGAAAAGTGCTTTTTCGGGCTTCATTATGGATTGAGATCGCCTTAATCTAGGTTTGATCATAGAGCACAAGATGGCCATGAGAGCCTAGCAGAGACATACCTCTCTCTCGTTCCCGATCTTGATTACTAAGCTTTGCAGGCGGGTTTGTGTTCCTTTGATTTCTAAGACGGGATATGGAAGTGACTCTAACTTCCTCTACTGACATTCCTAGAATAGAGGCTGAGTACATTAGGGACGAGGCTGATAGGAAGAGAGATGTACTGATGAATATGCCCCCAGTAGTCGATGTTGAGATGTTGCGGACAGAGGCAATCCTTCCCCTTCAGGCCATTGAGCCTACAGGTACCCCTAGCACCTCTACTTATGTGACTGATGTTCCCCCTCCTACTACTGCTGCTGCTTCTGCTTTCCACCGCCAGATCACCAGTTCAATGTTGTACAAGATGGGCCACCTGGTCTATTTTGCCAATGTTTGTGCCTCATAGGTGGAGCCTGCTATGCCTGGTCTTATAGATAAGGCTATTGCTACTGTCCTAACCCCGATCATGGCTGAGTCGAGAGAGCACATACAACTAATTGATGTCCGTGGAATGGCCCTGGATGCCCTCACTGTGAGAGTCATGGCTTGTTAATAGGGACGGAGGGCCTCTGAGGATGTGATGGCCTTGAAGGCCGATTTTGTTGGGCTGCGACGGGATGTGGATGGGCTTAAATCCACCGATCTATCCATGCTATTTGGCACAGTGACCCTTCCTGAGGTTCCAGGTCCAGAGTTCCCAGCTAGTGTTGACATTCCTCTGGCTTCTACGAGCGGAGATGTTGATAGAGATGATACAGAGACTGAGTCTGAGGCCTAGACAGATGAGGATGAGTTGGGTATTCGTGATGTAATGATTTATGATGATAGTGCAGACCTTAAGGGGACCATGGTTCATACATGTATTGAGGCATCACTGGGGATACTTCTATGGTGGGCTCCAGTGGAGCCAAGAATGATGTTGCACCGACACTGATTTCCCATCAGATGGAGTCACAGATATGTAGAGTTCACCACCTGCTTAGCCTAACAGGGGATTTTGACTCTTTTCATTTTGTTATGTGTACCTATTTCTTTGCATTTGAGGACAACTTCTAGATTAGTTTGGCGGGGTGAGGTATTTCCATACCTACCTCTTTTGGGATGTTTTTGGATATTTGTTGTTTTTGTGTGAATGTTGGATCTTATCTTCTGTTGATATATATTGAGTTTGATCCATTGAATTGGTCCATTGTTTTTAATGTGAATGTTGATTTTGACACATTTTAAAAATTTCCACCTCTTGATGTGTGTGAATTGGCTATTCTCTTACAATTTTGAGTGTCGGTTATGATCAATACCAATGACTTGAATAGTGCTCTTGATTGAATGACACATGTGTGCAAATCCGATGAGGCTAATTGAATTGCATAAGTCATATGTGAACTCGTAGCATCTCATTGTGACTAGCCGGTTATGAGTTGAACTCTTGTGATGATCGTTTCACGCTAGCTGAAAATTACAGTCTTGTTTGATGATTGTGTTGAATGTCATGTGTGGTGAGATTTCTTGAAATGTGTTCTTGGTAATACCTAGAACTTGCCCCGATTGTCCAATTAACTAGTGTGAGCGAATGATAGAGATGATCTTAGGCACCATTTGTGGAGAGTGAACTGAAATTGCCATTATACCTCTTTGTGACCACCTTGTAAGAGTGTGAACCTAGTTTGACACCGTTTGAGCCTGTCATTTTCTTTGGATGAACCTTGAACACAAATGACCCCTTTCTTTCCCACCTAAAATTTTCATGAAGCATTGGTTATTTTGAATAGCCAACTTAGGCTAAAAGCCTAAGTTGGGGGTGTGGTGAAAAAGGAAGAAAATCAAGAAGTTTGAGAAAGTCACCCTTAAAGGATCATGTTGAAAAAGATGGAACCCTCCATATAAAAAAAAAGAAGAAGAAAAGGACCAAAAAAGAAAGAATTGTTGAAATAAAGTTTGTACAGTGAGAAAAACGAATGGGGTGTCCAATGAATCGTGTGTAAAAAGACATAGGGTAGCTTGTGGACATTGAAAAGAGTGGGAGAAAAGAAAATATAATTAAGTAAAGGCCATGCTTATGAAGGTAGAAGTCACTTAACCAAAGATGATCATACCTTTACCCTCAGCCCCACTACAAGCCTTGAAAGACCTTTTTGATCTTTAATGAATTTAACATCGTGTTGATTGGACAATACGGGCAAGCCTATGGGAAAAAATCTTGCATGTGTTCGTCCTTGAGAGAGTGAGAGTTGTTTGTGATTCCGACATTCTGAAAATTTGATGATATTTGTTTGAATATGGAATCGTTCTTGTTGTGAGGGCATTCAAATACTGTTGTTGAGCTTGAACTTGCATTTGTAGCAAGCATCGTGAGCTTGAGTCCATTTGATATTGGTTAGTCACAGTTTGAAACTTAGAGTGCACAATTGAACATTGTATGAGTTGTTCGAACCTCTTGTGTGCATTCATGTTGATTTTTGAGTAGCACTGTTTGTAGACATCCTTGTTCAACTGATTGATCTTGTGTTTTACTTAAGGAAAATCAAAAGTTTAAGTTGGGGGTGTTGATGAGTCTGAGATTCTGACTCAATTAGGGCTTTGTTTTCATAGTTTTATTGTCCTCAATGCCTAATTTATGCTCTATACTGATGTTAAAGTTTTGATTTGCAGCAATGAAGGCAAAGGAGCAAGGAAAGGACATTACTGGGCAAAACGAAGTGAAAAAGCTGAAGAAGTTAATGAATGGCAATCCTGGTGATCACCAAGACCACTTGGCGAACCGCCGAGTTGCTCTTCAGCTCGCCAAAATTTACAGCGTTCTAACCCTTGGGAAAGGCCAACATGGCGATGGAAATGGACAGTAGGCAGACCTCCGAATGGATCGACGACTCAACTCTTGATTGCCTAAAGGTACAGAAGCCTGAGGTGGAAGAGGCAAGGCAAGACGGTGATGGAGAGTGAAATTTGGCGCATCATCGACCTGGTCGGCGATGCTTAACTTACTCCACCGATCAGTCCACAAGTTGCAAATTCTGAAGAGTATAAATGTAAAATTTCAAAAGAATTTTTGTAGTATGGGGAGAACTCCGAAATTCCCATATTCTAAAGAAGTGTTTTGAGAGTTTTACCATGAGTTATTGACCCCCAACACTAGTTTTAGAGTAGAGATTTCAAGCGGGTTTTGAATTTTAGTTGATTTGAAGCATTGTAAACACTTGGAAATCATTACCCAATTCATGGAGAACATAATTGGTAATATTTTTTTTGTTTTTATTAATTTGTGGCTAAAAACCCCATTCTTGGGGGTGTTATCATGTGATTAATCATTCTAATTAGCTTATGAGTATTGTTGTTTACTGATAGAAATGCTGATTTGAAGTGGGTTTGATTGATAGTTGTGTATTAATCCATGAATTCTAGTTGCAAATGCAATTTTAGCTTAGTCTTCTAGGCTTGCTTGAGAAAGAGGTTCTAGAATGAAGGCTATTGATTGATGATTGTAGTGATTGGGTATTGTTGATTCAGCTAGAGAGTGAATCTAAACTCGATCCTAGCAATCTAGCTCGAGAGAGTAGATTAATTGAGGTATTAGGTTGTTTTTATTGTTATGCTTGTCGAGGTTCGAGAGAACTCACTTGAATCATAATTGTTGTTTGAGAGAAAGCTATTGCATCAATAGTCTAGCCTACCCACTAAGACTCAACAATTGTTAGTAAATTGTAATCACCCATAAAGTAAAATTAGCTTTTAATCGATCATAGCCCCGAGAATCCTTCTCTACTTGATTACTTTCATGTTTTCGTAATTGTTGTAGTTGTTACTTGACAAACCAAATCCCCCATCTGACACTTATTGTCAAACCCCTTTGATTTACTTTGCTTTGTTCGATAATGTTTACTTCTACAAACGACTAGAACACAACCTTTACTTCTTAATTGAATTCCATTCTGTATCACTCCATGTGGGTTCGACCCCAACTCTCTGTTGCGTTTATACTAGATTGCGATCGCCTACACCTAGAATTGGATGAGGTGTAGTTGAGCGTTATCACACACACACAAATAAAATTCTTAATATGATCATGATGATCCACATGAGAAAATCCTCCAAAGATTCCCTTCATTTGAAGCAAGTGTAGCGTGCAACTAGTCACATGAAAGACAATGTTTCTCATAGTTGGTGGCAAATTAATGGTATTAGCACAGCCCGCATCACAAAATTGAACATCATCAACCATATTCCATTCATTGCTAGAAGTATCTCTCCCTTGAGAACTCATATTATCACCTACAAGTTCAGCAAAATAGCAAACAAAGTAAAAGTACACGACAACTAAAGACTAGTTTAATAAAACACTTCATTTATGGAAATTTCTATGCACCATTCCCCAAAAATGGAACCATTTGTTATAATGTTCAACTATTCACCTTACATATTGATGTATAGACGATTGTTCTCAATATGTAACTTAATGAAGAGTTGGGGTAGATCCCTTAGAGAATGAATAAAAAGAATTCACCGTATGATGTAATCTTAAGCACTTGAATCTTGTATGTCGATCTAATTTATGCATGAATGAAAATTGGTGGTTGTGGCGGGGGGGGGGGGGTTGAGTAACAATTTAAATTCGTTTAAATAGATATTAACAAGTATTGGAAACAAGCTTAATGAAAGGGGTTTTCACAGATAATAGAAGAATCTTAGAAGTGTGCTTAGATGGATGCTAATTTCACTAAATGTGAATTATAAATCGCTAAAATCAGGTTGTTGTCCATGGGTAGGCAAGATTTGTGATAATGACAACTATTTATCTTTCAACCAACATATCTCATGTGGGTTCTATCAAACACCATCATGTATAACAACATAAATCAATCCAAAACCTTAATTCAACAAAACTTCATCAAGCTAAGGCTATCAAATGAATCAAATCAAGTCATCTTCAGCTATCTATTCCACCTTAGAGATCTTTCACAAGTAATACTAGAGATATAAGTTACAGAATATTTTGCAACCAGTAATTATAAGGTAAAAATTGAAGAGATAGTTGAACACATATCAAACAAACGATTAAACAACACACATATGCTAATTAAGAATCCATTAAAATTTCACACCCCTAAGACTATGGGTTTAACTATTCATACTAAAAGGTAAATTGAAGTTACCAAATTGATCATTCATTCTAGCTAAATGTTTAAAAAGGTAATGAGAATGTAATCACCAAATTCTCCCAACCCCAAAATCTTCAAATACAAGTTAGAAGGTTGTTCAGTATAGAAAATATTCAGAAAGTGCAAAACTTATTTTCTCTTTCCAAAAAGGACTATTTATACATTTCCAGAAAACTTCACAAAACCCCCCTTTGCCAATTTAGTGAGTTAAGATGTGGTCGCAGACTGGATTGGAGATGCGCCTAATGTCTCATTCCATCTCAAAATCGACCTTTAATGATTAGTTTTGTCCTTCAAGTTGTTGTGACTTTTGGCGATCTCGATGGAGTTCACTGAGTAGATTTGACTACTCACAAAATGGATTTTTGATCAGTGACCTGGCCTGTTTCTTTAGGGTCTGATATCTGATAGTTTTTGAAAATGCTGGGTCACTTAGTGATTCGTCAAAGGGACTTAGGTGATCTTCAACTTCACCCAATCTCTCATTTCTTTTAGTATTTGTCTTATTTTTCTTTCTTTTGTCCTTTTTTTGTCCTTAAGCTCTCATAGATGAAATTAAATATATATTAATTTGAAATAGAAAAACAATCATTGAGGACATACTTTATTGAACAAAAATCCTAAACTGATTTCAAAATCTCTAACTCATAAGGAAAGAGTAACAATTAAAATTGGTGTAGTGTGTGCAAAATTATAGGGGGAGTTTAGATATGGGACTAATTTTAAGAGATAAAAGTCATCACGGGTACTATTGGGCTCTATATAAGTTCTTAAATTCATGAAGACAATATACGATTTGTAAAACATTTACAGGTCATGGAAAGACTTCATAAATTGACTACTTGGGTATTAATTTATGAGAAACATGCCTTGGATATATTAACACCATTTACAGGTCATGGTACTTTTAAAGGCTCGTAATGAGTATTCATAGATCTAAGCCTGCAATTGGTTCATTGTCCTGATTTCTACGGGTAACACCTACGGACCGTAGAATAGACTACGACTTGTAAGTGGGACTCGTAGAAAAAGTCATGTAAGTTACATTTTTCTTTGAGTTCTATGAGTGGAAACCACTAGCCTTAGAGTGAACCATATCCATAAACCCTACTCATAGATACTCACTTACCATGAAATTTTTAGAGCATGCTTCTAATTTCTTTTAGGATTCCTCGCCACTTAACAAACATAAATCTTCTCCGAAAGAAAAATTAATGACTAAAAAAAATCTTTGGTTGCCTCCCAAGTAACACTTGATTTAATATCGCATCACAATGCAGGTTCTTTGGTTACTCAGACTTGACAAAAGAGCCTTATGGGTTGCCTCCCATGCACTGCCCGATTTAAGGTCACGACAGAATGCAGGCTCCTTAATTACTCAAATTTTACCAAGGGCCCATGTTTCCACTACCTTTACCTTCCCAAGTATGTTTCACTCATTAGCCATTCATCTTGAACCTCTTTCCTATATGATTTTAAAGTTTAATTTGTCACAACCCAAAGTATACCCTAGGTGTAACATGTCGTATAAACCCCTGATAAGCCCTACATAGGCCACTTAGCATACATCATACAAGATAATATAAATAAAGAATTCAAAATCATAGTCTTATATCATGAAAGAGTTTTGACATGGCTGAAGTCTAACATAAGCCTCAATAATCCATCTAAACATTTAAAATAAAGTGATTCGGATGTAACCCATATAATGTTTGGAAACTTAAGTAAAGAAAACAATAATAGTCTCATAGTCCTCGGAATGTGAGAACTCACCAACTCATGATCTTTGAATCGTCAATAAGATCAACTAGCTACGAGAGTTAGATGTAGGAGTGTCGGACCCGACATTGATGACACAATGTAAGCACAAGTATGCATTAGTACATGGAATGTACTAAGTATGGGGCTATATGCATAAAATAGACATGACAACATGAAGGGCTTAAAACATGTAAGACATGACAAATATTTAAACATCTAAAAACTTAAGGAAACAATGACATGTAAATCATGAAATATGGTCAATGCATTGAAATAAGAGACATAAGAAAAGCTTTGAAGAAACATAGTTAATTTGTGGGACATGAGCTTTAACCGACAATAAGACAATGACAGCTATATCATGGAATCCGGTATATCCCTCATACCAAAAGAAGGGAAATCTACTAGCCAGGGTCGAATTAGTACATATCATCTTTTGCTAACATGAATCCACTAGCTAGGTCATTTAAGAAAATCCTACTGGGGCACGTAGTTTGGGACTAGAGGTTGCTAGTAGAGACTACCTTATTTGAGCCTCTACCTCAAAGCCCTCTCGATGCTAAGTCTAAATCCCAACAGAATAGATAAAATTCAAATATCATTATAACATAGGATAGGCAATGAACAATATAACACCACATATTTTACATCAAAACATAGAATAGCTCCTTAAATTGCAATTCAATATAGACGAGAAAACCTTTCGCTAATGTTAATATATATGAGAAATACTTTACACAATCATGATCATATTCGTCTGTGAGATAACCTTTCATTATAACATTAATACTTTCATTTAAAAGCACTCTATCATCATAAACATCACTTTCATAAGTCATGCATAATTCCTCAAAATTCATAGTTCATTGGTTTATTGGTTCATCATAGATTCATAGTTGAAAATAAAAATTAGGCATGGGTCAATATAATTTCAACTAAATAACATGTATTAATATTGAATCATGCATTATAAGGCTTAATCAGTAATAATAAATAATAATTGAATGAAACGCATAAAGAACTAAAAGAAACCCTAATTTGATCAATTGTATTTTTGATTTAGGAATCGGAAACCTTAGGACCCCATGGAGGTATGGACTTCATGGTTGAATACCCACATACCTTGCTACTCAAAGCCTACAAAGAATGGTGAATTGTAGACTTGAATTGATCCTAGCTTCTTCTTCGTCTTCCTTAGTTTGAGAGGAAATTAGGGGAGTCAATTTGGTTAAGTTTTGGGTAATTAGGAGAACGTGGTTGAAGTGGGTAGTTTTAGGACTTAAAAGATTTATATAGGTCATAGGGTGGAAGAAAAATTGACATAGTATTTGTTTAAAACAATTAGGAAAAGACCTATAAGCCCCTTAAAAATAACTGTCGAACTCGATCTACATTTCCGATCTACGGACCACAGAGCTTTCTATGGTTTGTACTAGTCAACCGTAGACCAAGTACTGGGACCATGAAATCACTTAACTTTATACAAGACCTTTCTACAAACCGTAAGACTTCCTACGACCCATAGACCCTAACCATAGAACTCATCTTGGACCTCAAAATCCTACCTACGAGACTTTTCTACGACTCATAGATTCTTTTACGGACCGTGCTGCTGAACCGTAGAAAAGGTTCTGGGACTTGATTTTCAAAATTATTTTTCTCCCTTTCTACGAGATTGGTCTACGACCTGTAGAAAGACCTATGAACTGTAAACTGGTCTTGTAGACCTGAACCTAGTGCTGCAATTTAATGCAGTCCTTCCCTTTTGGAATCCAAAGTGTTACATTATCTCCCTGTGGGAACATTGGTCCTTTAATGGAACTCAAGGCAACTTAAAGAAGGTATGGGAAAAGATCTAGTACCCCAACAAGAATGCAACTTCATCAATATGCACGTAACCAAGGAGGAACATCAGTTCTAAGTTAAAACATATTCACAACATCATTTCATAAGGCATACATGCGAATCATAATCAAATGAACATTATCATGAAGAAATTAGTCAAGCTAACTCATTTTCTCAAAAGTGAAATTTTCATGAGCATGCATGCATGGGGAAACATGAGAATGACTAAGATACATGAAACTAAAAGAATGAACCGTGAGGAACTAAATAGTTTAAGCAAGAGTAGGATCAGAGGGAAAAAGATTGGGAAAATGAGACATCATACAGGCCTCGGCCTCCCAAGTATCACCCTCAACCCTTTGATTCCTCCAGAACACTTTCACGGAATCAACTTCCTTATTTCACAACTTTGTAACTTGCCGGTCCAAAATCATAACCGGAACTTCTTCATAAGAATGACTCTCATTTATACCAAGAATCTCCAATGGTACAATAGATGTCGAATCACCAACACATTTCTTCAACAAAGAGACATGGAAAACCGGATGTACATATGCTAAGTCATTAGGTAAATCAAACTCATAAGCAACTTTACCAATATGCCTCAAATATAATATGGGCTTACATAACAGGGACTAAGCTTCTCTTTCTTCCCAAATCTCATCACACCCTTCATGGATGAAACTTTCAAGTAGACCCAATCATCAACATTAAATTGTAGATATCTCCTTCTAACATCGGCAAAAAAATTCTGTCGATTTTGAGACATTTTAAACCTTTCTCTAATAAGTCGGACTTTCTCCTTAGACTCATATACCCATTAAAGACATATCAAAATAGTCTCACCAACTTCAAACCACCCTATAGGATATCTACACCTCCTACCATAAGAGCCTCAAATGGAGCGATACCAATACTTGAATGGTAGCTACTATTATAAGCAAACTCAATCAAAGGCAAATGATAATCCCAATTACCCTAGAAGTCAATTACACAAGATCTCAACATATCTTCCAAAGTTTGAATAGTACGCTCCACTTTCCCATCGGTTTGAGGATGAAAGGCAGTACTTAGCTTAATACGAGTACCAGACCTTTTTGGAAAGACTTCCAAAATTGAGAAGTAAACTGGGTACCCCAATCAGAGATAATGGATAGGGGCACTCCATGCAGCCTCAACATTTCTCTTAGATACAACTTAGCATAGTCTTCTGTCGTATAAGAAACCTTGACGGTAGTGAAATGAGCTAACTTCGTCTTACAATCTACAATAACCCAAATCGAGGCATATTGTCACCGACTGTGGGGTAAACCAACAATAAAGTCCATATTCAAATATTCCCACTTCAAAGTAGGATTACTAATGTCTTGGGACAAACCTCCCAGGTTTTGATGCTCAACTTTCACTTGTTGACAATAAGGACACTTTCCCACAAATTTTGCAATATCATTCTTCATCCCATTCTATCCTACCGTAAGTCGCGGTACATCTTGGTGGCTCCCAGGTGATTGGAATATAGGGAACTATGGGCCTCTGATAAGATTTTCTCTTTCAAGTCATCAACATCGGGAACACACAAATGACATTTATATTAAAGTACACCATCTCCTCCTTGGGAGAAAGACTCAACAAACTTTTTAAGAACTACTTCTTTAAACTCAACAAAAATAGGATCAAAACCTTTCTTGGCTTTCACATTTGATACAAAGGATGATCTTGAACCATTATGAACAATAACACCACCTTTATTGGAATCAACCACCCGAGCACCCAATCGGGCCTATCAATGACCATTACAAACCAATTCCTTCTTATATACCCCAATATGATCAACACTACTCATTGTTAATTGACCAAGATAATCTGCCACACCACATTCACCTTACCAGGGTGATAGAGGACACTCATGTCGTAATCCATTAACAACTCAAGCCATTTTCTTTGGTGAAGATTTAGATCCTTTTACTTGTACACATATTGTAAACTTTTATGGTCGGTAAAGACATCAAATGGACACCATACAAATACTGCATCCAAATTATTAGGGCAAAAACCACAACCACTAGTTCTAAATCATGGGTAGGATAGTTTTTTCATGAGTTTTAAGTTGCCTTGAAGCATATGTAGTAACCTTCCCATTTTTCATAAGAAGACACCCTAATCCAATCCTTGAAGAATCACAATAAACAACAAACCCATTAGACCCTTCAGGTAAAGTCAACAATGAAGCAGAGGTAAGTCTATCTTTCAATTCTTGGAAACTCTTCTCACATGCATCTGTTCATAACAACATAACTGAATTTTGGGTCAATGCGGTCAATGGAGAGTCAATCAAGTAAAACCCTTCGGTAAATCTTCTATAATAACCAGCCAAACCCAAAAGCTTCTAATATCCATAGGGGATAGAGGTCTAGGACAACTCTTAATCACATCCGTCTTCTTGGATCTACGTCAATACCCTTACCGGAAATAATGTGACCAATAAAAGCCACTGATCTCAACCAAAACTCGCATTTACTGAATTTTGCAAAAACTTGTTTCTCCTTGAGGACTTGCAACACAATCCTCAAATGATCGGCATGCTCATCCTCATTCCTTGAGTAGATCAAAATGTCATCCATAAACACAATCACAAACATATCAATATATTGTCTAAATACTCTATTCAACAAGTCCATAAATGTTGGTGGAGCATTAGTCAAACCAAACGGCATCACTAAGAACTCAGAATGACCATATCGAGTTCGGAAAGCCATCTTCATAATGTCATCTTCCTTCATCCTCAATTGGTAATAATCCGACCGGAGGTCAATGTTAGAGAAGTAACTCACACCTTGGAGTTGATCACACAAATCATCTATCCTTGAAAGATGATACTTATGCTTAACGATAATCTTGTTAAATTGCTAGTATTCAATGCACATACGAAGTCAACCATCTTTCTTATGAACAAACAAAATTGGAGCTCCCCATGAAGAGTAACTCGGTTGGATGAATTTCAACAGTTCTTTCAATTACTTAAGTTCCACCAGGGCCATGCAGTAATGAGGTATAGAGATAGGTTGCATATCTGGAAGAAGGTCAATACCGAAGTCTATTTTCCTTTTGGGAGGAACACCGAGTAAATCATCGGGAAACACTTCTTGAAACTCATTCACAATAGGGTTTGACTCAGAGTAGGGGTTTTGGAATTCGTATCTCTAATCCAAACAAGATGATACATGCTACATGAGAAATCATTTTCTAGCTTTATGACAAGAAACAAATTGACACTTAAGCATAGAATTTACCCCTTTCCACTCTAGAACGGGTTCACTTGGAAACTAAAACTTCACCACTCGTGTTCTATAATCAACAGAAGCATAACAACAATGGAGCCAATCTATCCCAAGAATAATATCAAAATATAACATATAAAGCTCTACAAGATCAACATGAGTGACTCTATGGGATAAGGAAACGGGAAAATTTTTGTAGACTCTCTTAGCAAAAATATATTAACCGATAGGTGTAGAGTTATTAAAATGGTCTAACAACACATCCAAAGGAACATTAAACCTCATAGCTACATATGGCATTACAAAAGACAAGGTAGCACCAGGATCAAGCAAAGCATAAGCATCAAGATGAAAGACTTTCAACATAATAGTAACAACATCGAGAGAACCCTCTTGATTATGCCGATTTTAAAGTGCAAAGAATAAGTTTTTATTTGAAGCAACTTGATGAATCCATGATTTGGACTCATTTAAGGTTTATTTTAATAGATTTAGTGTCCTTGAATGCATATTTTGTCTCAATAATTGATGTAAATTCTTGAATTTCATGTATTTGGACTTAGGGATAAAGCATAAACACTACTGAGTGAAAAGGAACAAAGCAACTGAAAGAACAAAGAAAAGAAGGCCTAAGGATCGCCTAAACCACTGGGTGAGTCGCCGAATGGCCTTGGTATCACCTAATTTTCCAGTGTGCCAAGCCCTAAAGGAGAAAATCAAGTCGGTGATAGAAAGGAGCAGTCGGCGAGTTGCCGAACAGTTTTGCGATGGAGTACCTTATTGCCCAAAGTTACAGGACCTCTAGGATGCTGAAGACAAAAGAAAAAAGGTGATACAAATGACCAAAGGAAGGATCGCTGAATGGATCGGCGATCCCGACCTATTGCATCGACTTGTCCTTCACAGCACACTTTTTGACAACTATAAATACTTGTTTAAATTTTTATCTTAATATCTGATATCATAATATTATTCAGTTTTTGAAGTTTAGAGTTTAGAACTGAGTAGAGAGACAATCTTTCCTTAGCTTTAAAGATTTGATGATTTCCGTCTCTAAGAAATTGGAAGTGGGTGTTGAAGATTCTTCATCTTAGACCTTTGTAAAGACTATATCAATCCTACCCAGTTGATGGAAACACAACTCGGTAACGATTTTTACCTTTTTACTATGTCTAGCTAAAACCCCAATTCTTTGGGTGTGATTATGTGATTATGGGTTGAATTAACTACTGTGTATTGTTAATTGATAGTTTATTTGCTATTTAAAAGTGATTTCTTTCAGTAATTGTGGGTGAATTTAACGAGTTGTAGTTGCAAATACAATCTTAACTTCGTGTTTTTGGCTTGCTCGAGAGAGAGGTTTTAAAACCAAAATTATTGAATTGATGGTCTTTGGGTATTGGGTTGTCATGGGTTCAGCTCGAGAGAGTGAATTCTAAACCCTTTTCCACACATTCAGCTCAAGAGAGTGAATGGACTAAAGTGAAGGTTGTGCTTCATTTCCACTTATTGGTGTTCGAGAGAAACCAATTTGATTTCGGATAAATTGTTCGAGAGAAATTTTATCCCCACTAAAGTCTAGTTTATTTACTGATTTGCAGTTGTTTACTATTAATTGTAATTACCCGATTGTTTACCTTAGCCCATAATCCTATCACATCCCAAGAATGCCATCTTTATATTCGTCTTTTTGTTTTATTTGTTGTTTTAGTTGATAATACAAACAAACCGCCTTTGATATTTGACACTTGTGTCACCCTATAATTTAAACCATGTTTTTCTTCGTAAATATTTTTAGATATGATTGACTAGAGCATATTTTTGCTTTTCTATTGATTCTTGAGTACGAACCACTCCCTTGGGACTCGAACCCAACTCACTAGATGGGATATATTACTATTGAACGATCGCTAATGATTAGTATTGGATGAAGCATCTTTGATAGCGTTACACATCTTTCATCAAAATGGCACCGTCGCCGGGGAGTGGTGTTACTTGAGAAATTTTAGTTAAGTTGTATTTTTGTTCTCCTTAGTTATAGTGACACTTACTTAATTTTTAGATTTGTTTTACTTGTTTGTGTGTTGAAAACAGGAAGTATGACCGTGAACGACAGCAATGGCAGCCAAGTAGGTCATCATGATTACATCAGAAGCCTCAACGATGTCAACGAGCCTCATGCTAATGACCCCCATCTCATGGGCGGTATTGGTGCCATTTACTTACCTCCGGTCGAAGGGAATGTGGTGTTTCACATCACGAGTACTATGTTGCAACTCTTGCAACTAAAGGGGCTTTTCAGTGGTTTGGCTTATGAGGACCCTCATGAGCACATTAGAAACTTCGTGGATGTATGCGGACCATTCTCCTTCAAGAATATCTCCCAAGAATTGGTCCGATTGAGGTTGTTCCTATTCTCTTTAATGGGAGAGGCATGCCAGTGGTTGACTGAATTGCCACGTGAATCAATCACTTCGTGGTAGGAGTTGGTTGCCGCATTTAATGTGCAATTTTTTCCTCCTTCGAAGATGAAGACTCTTCGGGAGAGCATTCAGAGCTTCAAGCGTCAAGAAGGCGAGCCAATTCATGAAACTTGGCTGCGATTCAAAAAGTTGGTGCTTCAATGCCCAACACATGGCCTGCGTGATAACGTGTTGCTGCAGTATTTTTACCGGAGTATCGACTCGGTAAATAAGGGCATTGCTGACCAACTTTCTCCGAGAGGTTTGATGCAGCAACCTTATGTGATAGTGTCTTAACTCTTAGATGGCATGACTACCATAAACAGGGCGTGGTACACCCGTGAAGACAAGGTCTCCGCTCTCATATTCAAATTGATGAAGGAACAAATGGAGAAGGACCAAGAGAGGGACCAGAACATGGCCAAGATCATGACACAATTTCACATTTTATCTAAAAATGTCATGGGAGCTGGTGCTTGAAGTGTCAATGTCGTGGGTGTAGGGTGTGCTAATTCGGATGAGTCCAAGTTTGAGGCCTTGTATAATGAAGAGGTAAATTTCCTAGCCAACCAAGGCGGTGGTTATCGTTCAAATTACCCGAGGCAGGGAGGTTACCAAGGTTGGAGTAGGGATGAAGGTTGGAAAGATCGAGATCGTGAATGGAGGGATCGTAATCCAAATTGGAAGGATGGGGAGAAGGATAGGTATGTGCCTCCCCACGAGCGCCAAAAGCCAAAGGATTTGGAAGGTGGTAAGTCTGAGGATATGCTTTCTCATATCCTCAACAAAGTTGATTGGTCGGACAAGATCTTGAAAGAGATGAAAGAAGACATGTTGACCCTTAGCCAGACCGTCACCTTCCATTCAGTGTCGATCAAGTAGTTGGAGACCCAAATGGGTCATATCTCATCTCATCTTAAGCCGAGACAGCAAGAAGGGTTGCCTAGTGACAATATGGTCAACCCCAAGAATGAGGTTTGAAGGTGGACTTGCATCGTACCCCGACGTTAACTAAGGCGCTGCTTGGGAGGCAACCCAAGTTTTATTCTCTTTCTTTTTAAGTTTGGAATAATGGTGTGTTGATTGTGCAGGTCAAAGTGTGGAAAGTGATTGAAAAGTACAGGTTGGCGAGCAAATGGTCTAGTCGGCACATCGCTGAAGAAATCGGCGACCCCAACCCAAACCACCATTGGACTCAAGAAAATTTTAAATTTGAGTCTATAAAACTCGGTGAGCCCAAGAGCAACTTGGAGAATCGCCGATCTGGTTGGCGATCACGCTCTATTCTGCCGTTTGGACCCCCACATTAACTGGAGGTTCTGTAAAACTCGGCGAGGTAAGAGCCCACTCAGTGTGTTGCTGAGTGGGTTAGCGAGCTAAGCTTATGTCACCGAGTGGGCAAGAACTGGATGGTTTTTAAAAGGCCAAAGGTTTAAACTTCCATCTCTTTCACTTTCCCTCACTTTTTATCTTCCCAAACTCACACCCGCAGTCTAGTTTATATATTTTTGCACTTTTGGAGTATTTTAGTCATTTATTTGTACTTGGAGTTGGATTGCATTGCTGCCTAGCATTTCAATCTTATCTTAATCAGCATAAAAGATTGGTTTTCCGAACCCCGAGTTTACTTTTATCAAAATTGTACTCTTATGCCAATGACCTTATCGTATTGACGTGTGTTGGGCCCCTCTGATAGTGTTAATGTGTTTGAATCCTTATTTTAATTTGATGATCTTGCCCGTATTGTTTTAATTGTTGCAATCCCGTATTCTTGTACTTTGAATTGATTTAAATTTGGTGGGGTTGTGCTTGCATGTTGTTTATTTTGGTTGGGTGAAGTCTGAGTAACCTGTATTTGTGCCAAGTGACGTAATTTTCCCAATGATAGAGCGAGTGACGTCCTTCTTAAGGGCAAAAGTTGTCAATTGGCCAAATTTGGCAAAATCGGGAGAAATTTGAATATCCCGGGGTGTTGGGTGTTATGGGTCTTTCTTTAATTTAACTAGTGCATGATTTGATTTTGTTTTCAGGGGTTGCAGGTTGAATTCGAGATGATGGGTTGAAAGTAGGCACGTTGGGTCATTTGGTGAGCTGGGTCTAGCTCACCGAACCACTCGACGGTTCACCGAAGTTCCCCATCTCACCTTTAATTTCATGCTTTATGTGTTGTTGGGCTCTGTAACTTTCGACGAGAAGCCTGAGGTCGCCGAAAGCACTCGACGACTCACCAAAAGACTTCTTGATCACCGTTTGTTTGCACCCCTGAACCCTTTTTGCACAATTAACTTTAGGCAAGCCCGATCTAGCTCGCCAAAGCTGTTGGCGACTCGTTGATTGGTTTGGCGAGTCTGTCTGCAGCTATTTTTCTGTGCTTTTATTTAAAGGTTTTCTAACTTTTTCCTGATGTTTTGTAGATATGGTGAAGACAAATATAGACATGCCACCGTGGAAAAGAGTACGGGGTATCACTATCAATGAAGGGGGATCACATCCTCCAAAAGTAGGAAGGAAAGAGCCTCCAACGGGAGGTCAGAGCAGGGGTAAAATGCTCATTTATGATAGGGAGACTACTCCCCGAGGCCCCTATATTCCTCATGGGCCCGTGGATTCTATGCAGCTGTGCAGACATTTCTAGAAGACACATCGGTGGCTGCCCCTAGTGGACCTACTACTTCTGTTGATGTGACTCGGGGCACTGATGCCCAAGATCATAGTGATGCACCGAGCACTGATGCCTCGACAGATGGAGTGACTGTTTAGACAGGATTTCCCTTTACCTCCCTCTCTGTCTTGTTTTGTTTGACTTTTGGATAAGTTTGTTTGTATTTGAGGACAAATGACTTTATTTGTGGTAGGGTGAGGCCCACCTTTTGTGTTACTTTTGTGAATATTGATGTTTTGTTTATATATTTGGGTTTTTGAGCTGAAATTGTGTTTTTACACTGCTTTTTGTGGAAAGTTTGAGCTTGTGGCTCCGTGTTTTTAATTGCAAATGATTTTTGACCCCTTCCAAAAAAATTTGCCACTTCTTGTTTATGTTGAATGTGGTTGTTCTTTTGCGAATTTGAGTATCCATTTTTATCAATACCGATGACTTGAATAGTGCTCATAATCGAACAAAAATGAATGTGCGGCTATGATGACGCCAAATGAAGTTGCATAGCCAATATGTGAACTATTTGCATCTCATTGTGACTAGCCAAGTATCGAATTGAATCTCTTGTGATGAACATTGAACACTAGCGAAAGTGTGGAGTCTTGTTTGACTTTTGTGTCAATGCCTTGTGTGATGAGCTTACCGTGAAGCATGTGTTATGACACCTAAGATATTCCCCGTTGGTCCGGTTGACTAAGTGATGCAATCTCTTGATATGATCTTAGGCAACTTTAAAGAGTGTGAAACAATTTGACATTATACCTCTTTTGTGGCCTACCTTGTGAGTGTGTGAACCCCTTTTGAGCACCATTTGAGCCTTAACCTTTTCTTGAAAAGAAAAAAACTTGATGAAAACATTGTGACCTTTCTTGATCCAATACCCATAATCCTCATGATTTGTGATTTGTTTGAGTAGCCAACTTAGGCCAAAAGCCTAAGTTCGGGGTGTGGTGAAAAGAGAAGGTAAATCAAGACGTGCAAGAAACTTCCCTTTTATCCATGTTTTGAGAAAAATGGAACCCCTCCATACAAAAAAGAGAGAGAGAAAAAGAAGAAAATAATGAAAAAGAAACAGAAAGAAAAAGGTGCAGAATAAAGTTATGAAAATGCAAAAAGAAATGGGGTTTCTAACAGTCCATGGAAAGTGAATAATGGGATGACTTGTAAGCACGAATGAAAAATGCTGAAAAAAAGGAAAGGAAGTGTTGTTCACACCACTTTCATGAGGACTATAGCCATTGAGCCTAAATGACCATCCCTTTGCATTCAACCCCATTACAAGCCTTGAAAAGACTTTTTTGATCTTGAGTGAGCTGAAACAAATGTTGGTTGGAAAATACGGGAAAACCTATGGGTGAAATCATATATTGTGTTCATCTTTGTGAGTGTGAGTGTTGCATCCGATTCCGGAACTTTAAAATGTTTAACCATTGTGTGTGAATATGGAATCATTCTTTGTGTGAGGGCATTTGAGTAACTTTGTTGAGCTTGAACTTGCATTTGAAGCAAGTATTGTGAGCTTGTGATTCTTTGATATTGGTGAGTCACAACTTGAGTCTTTGAGTGCACAATTGATCCTTGCATGAGTAAGTTGAGTCTTGTTGTGTGCATTCATGATTGAGTCTTGCGTAGCATTGTTTGAGACATCCTTGTTGAACTGCTGAATGATTTGGACTCATTTAGGGCATTATTTTAATAGATTTAGTGTCCTTGAATGCATATTTTGTCTCAATAATTGATGTAAATCCTTGAATTTCAGGTATTTGGACTTAGGGACAAAGCATGGATACTATTGAGCGAAAAGGAACAAGACAGCTGAAGGAACGAAGAAAAGAAAGTCTGAGGATTGCCTAAACCATTGGGCGAGTCGCCGAATCGCCTTGGTTTCTCCTAATGTTCCAGTGTGCCAAGCCCTGAAGGAGAAAATCAAGTCGGCGATAGAAAAGAGCAGTTGACGAGTCGCTGAACAGTTCCGCGATGCAGTGCCTTATCTCCCAAAGTTACAGGACCTCAAGGATGTTGAAGGCAAAAGCAAAAAGGCGATACAGATGACCAAAGGGAGGATCGCCGAGTAGATCGGTCATCCTGACTTATTGCGCCGACTGGTCCTTCACAACACACTTTTTGACAACTATATAGTCTTGTTTAAATTTTTAGCTTAATATCTGATATCATAGTATTATTCAGTTTTTGAAGTTTAGAGTTTAGAACTGAGTAGAGAGACAATATTTCCTTAGCTTTGAAGATTTGAAGATTTCTATCTCTAAGAAATTGGAAGTGGGTGTTGAAGATTCTTCATTTTAGACCTTTGTAAAGACTATATCAGTCCTACCCAGTTGATGGAAACACAAAGTGGTAACGATTTTTACCTTTTTACTATGTCTAGCTAAAACCCAATTCTTTGGGTGTGATTATGTGATTATGGGTTGATTTAACTAATGGGTATTGTTAATTAATAGTTTATTTGTTGTTTAAAAGTGATTTCGTTCAGTAATTGTGGTTGAATTTAATGGGTTGTAGTTGCAAATACAATCTTAACTTTATGTTTTTGGCTTGTTCGAGAGAGAGGTTTTAAAACCAAAATTACTGAATTGATGGTCTGTGGGTATTGGGTTGTCATGGGTTCAGCGCAAGAGAGTGAATCCTAAACCCTTTTTCCACACATTCAGCTCAAGAGAGTGAATGGACTAAAGCGGAGGTTGTGCTTCATTGCCGTTTATTAGTGTTAGAGAGAAACCAATTTCATTCCGGATAAATTGTTCGAGAGAAAGTTTATCCCCACTAAAGTCTAGCTTATTCACTGATTTGCAGTTGTTTACTATTAATTGCAATTATCCGGTTGTTTAACTTAGCCCATAATGCTATCACATCCCAAGAATCCCGTCTTTATATTCGTCTTTTTGTGTTATTTGTTGTTTTAGTTGATAATACAAACAAACCCCCTTTGATATTTAACACTTGTGTAACCCTATAATTTAAACCATGTTTTTCTTCATATATATTTTTAGCTATGATTGACTAGAGCATATTTATACTTTTCTATTGATTCTTGAGTACGAACCACTCCATTGGGACTCGACCCCAACTCACTAGTTGGGTTATATTACTATTGAACAATCGCTGATGCTTAGTATTGGATGAAGCATCTTTGATAGTGTTACACATCTTTCATCACACCTGAACCCAAACCACTAGACGGATCTTGCCTACCATCCTTTTCCTTGTCAATTCTACAAGGGCAATATCTCAAGCGGTGACCACATTTTCCACAACCAAAACAATTATTCGTACCTATCGAGCATTTTCTCTGATGGCTCTTGCAACACTTTTGGCATGCGAGAACCAAAGAACCATTTACACAAGCACTTCCTCCTTGAGGACTAGGGTTATACACCTTTTATTTTTTGAAATTTGGAGTCGTAGCATTGGAGGAACCTTGACCAGAAAACCTTTATAGGAACTTAGAACAACCATGTCGATCGGATCTTGAATGTGAGAAGCCATCATCACCAGTCTTTGCCCTCTTTACCTCCCTAGACCTTTCCTAAAGATTTTAATCTTCAATTTTTGGATCATGAACCATTAGACAAGAAATTTCCATTTCCTTAATCATGATAATGGAGGTATGACATTCCTTAACAACCATTTCGGAAACTCCCAAAACAAACTTGTTTATCTCAGCCCTACGTTCGACAACCATAGTAGGAGCATATCTAGACAATCGTGTGAACTTCAAAGCATACTCCTTCACACACATATTCCCTTGACAAATATTAATTAATTCAAGCACCTTTGACTCCCTCATATCAAGGGGAAAAAGCCTATCAAAGAAAGCAACCTTAAACTTCTCCCAATCAAGAGGACCCGCATCGACCACCCTTTCTTCCTTCCATTGGTTGAACCAAACTTGAGAAACTCCCTTAAGTTTATAAGCAGACATTTCAACCTTTTCCACTGACGTCACTCGATTGATCATCAAAACCTTATACTCGTCATTGATGAACTCTTGAGGATCTTCTTAAACCTTGGCACCAAACACTAGGGGATTCATAATAGTGAAGTCCCTCACTCTACTTACCGTTGTACCCATATTTGGGTTCACAGAGACCACACCCTCCCTATTGGATTGAGTTGTCAACGCTTGTGCCAACACTTGAAATGCTACTCAAAACTCCGCATTAGTCACTTGTTCGACCAAAACTTGAGAAGCTTCTTGTTCCATATTATTATTAACATTCCTACTAGTATATGCTCTTCAAATGTATATATCTTGAAAATCATCGAATAAGAATTAAGAGAGAGACATATAAAGTTAAACTCTATTGCACAAATTTTGAATAATGAAAGAAGTGGAAATTCCTAAATGTCTTATAGCTTCTCATTTATAAATGTGGCGCTCTTCAAACTTATGAACAATAATCTACTCGACATGGCTTATGAGACATCCTAGAACCGTTCTAAACCTTGCTCTGATACCAAGTTTATCACAAACCAAAGTATTACCCTAGGTGTAACATGGTGTATAGAACCCCGAGAGGCCCTACACAAGCCAATTAGAATATATCATAATATATAATAGAAATAAAGAATTCAAAATCATAGTCTTATATCATGAAAGAGATTTTGTCATAGCGAAAGTCTAACATAAGTCTCAATAAGCCATCTGAACATTTAAAAGAAAGTGAATGGGACATAACTCATACATCACATACAAAGTCTAGATATGGAAGTAAAGAAAGCAATAATAGTGTCATACTCCTCAAAATATGAAGATTTACCAACTCTTGATTTTCGAATCTTTAATGAGATAAACTAGCTACGAGAATGAGAGGTAGGAGCTTCAAAACCTATAATAATTAGACAATGTAGGTAAAAGTATACATTATAGGGCAATATGCATAAAATAGACATGGTAACATGAATGGCTTAAAACATGTAAGACATGACCAATATTTGAACATTTAATAGCTTAAAGAAACAGTGACATGTAAATCATGAAATATGGTCAATACATTAAAATAAGAGATATAAGAAAAGCTTTGAATAAACATAGTTAATTTGTAGGATATCATCTTTAAATGATCATAAGACTATGAGAGCTATATCACAAAATCTGGTATATCCATCATACCGAAAGAAGGGTAGTCTGCTTGCCAAGGTATTATCCGTACATATCATATTTTGCTAAAGAGGATCCAATATCTAGGTCATTTCAGACAATCCTATGGGGGCATGTAGTATTGAACTAGAGGTCTCTACTAGAGACTACCCTATTTGAGCCTCTACCTCAAAGCCCTCTTGGTGCAAAGTCTAAATCCCAACAAAATAGATAAAAGTAAAATATCATTATAACATCGGAAAGGCAATGATCAATACCAATCCACATCTTTCACATCAAAAACTATAATAGCTCCTTAAATTGTAATTCAACATAGGTGAGAAAACATTTCACCAATATGAATCCATATGTGAGAAATACCTTTCACAATCATGATCATATTTGTTTGTGAGAAAAAATTTCAAAAAAACATCTATACTTTCATTTAAAAGGACTCTATCATCATAAACATCATTTTCATAAGTTATGAATAATTCCTCAAATTCATAGTTTATGGGTTCATAGGTTCATCATAGATTCATTATTGAAAATCATTAATTAGGCATGGGTCAATATAATTTCAACTAAATATCTTGTACTAACATTGAATCATGCATTAGAAGGCTTAATCAACAATACTAAATCATAATTGAATGAAATCCATAAAGAACTATAAAAAAAACCCTAATTTTATCAATTGGATTTTTTATTAAGGAATTGGAAACCTTACGGACCCCATTAGGAATGGACTCCGTGGGTGACTAACCACTTACCTTGCTACTCAAAGCACACAAAGAATGGTGAATTGGAGACTTGAATTGAATCCTATCTTCTTCTTCTTCCTCCTTAGGTTGAGAGGAAATTGGAGAGTGAATTTGGGTATGTTTTGGGAAATTAGGATAATGAGCTGAAGTGGGTAGTTTTAGGACTTAATATATATATATATATATATATATATATGTCCTAGGTTAGAAGAAAAAATGACATAGTATTGGTCTAAAAAAATAAGAAAAAGACCCTAAAGCCCCTTCAAAATAATTGTCGGACTCGATCTACGGTTTTGACCTACGGATTGTAGAATATTCTATGGCCCATACTAGTCAATCATAGACCAAGTACTAGGACTAAAAAATCACTTAACTTTTGATGGGACCTTTATATTATCCATCAAATTTCCTACGATCCATAGACCCTAACCATAGAACTCATCTTGGACCTTAAAATTTTACTAAGTTAGGGACCTACCTACGAGACCTATCTATGACTCGTACATCCTTTGATAGACCATACTAGTGAACTGTAGAAAAGGTTTTGGGAATTGATTTTTAAAATTATTTTTCTACCTTTCTACGAGTCTGGTCTACAGCCCTTAGAAAGACCTACAAACCATAGAATGGTCTCGTAGACCTGAATCTGATGCTGTAATTTAATGCAGTCCTTCCCTTTTGAAATTTGAGATGTTACACAATTGCACTATAAAGGACACTTTAACCACATAAACGGTCCTAACACTTTGATTTCAGCTTTTGTGGAAACAAATTAAGTCTAGAGGTTAATAGAAGAACCATATCACATGGTGCAAAGCCCCTTTTATCAATATTCTAGTCATCGTACATCTTCATCCTATCCTTGTACAGGACTGAACTTTCATATGCGTTCATCGTAAACTCATCCAACTATTCAGTTGACTTAGTTGTTTATCATATGCATCTCCCAAATCAGGATTAAGTTTATTTAGTTTCCACATGGCTTTGTGCTCAAGTTGTATCGGCATATGACATGATTTTCAAAACATAAGTTGATAAAGAAAAATACCTATGGGAGTCTTGAATGCAGCGTGTACCCATAATACATCATCAAATTTCTAGATAAATTTGAATAGTTGGCAGTCAGTCTTCACCAGGATTGTATTTATCTTATGATTTAATACCTCCACCTATCCACTAAATTAGGATGATACAATATCTTCATATTGTGCCTCACTCCATATTTCTTAAGTTGAGCATGAAACAACATGTTTCAAAAGTGTGAACTACAATGGCAAATGACTGTCCTCAGTGTACAAATTATGGAGAAGATGTTTCACTTCAAGAATGTTGTGACACTTTTCCTTCATTGTTGGGAAGTGTGACTACCTCCACCCACTTGGATACATAGTCAACAACCACAAGTATGTATTTCATTCCATTGGAACTCAAAAATGGTCCCATAAAATTGATGCCCCACACATCAAATAGTTCAATTACTAGAATTAGAGTAAGGGGTAGTTCATGTCTTCTTGAAATACCGCCCTCTCTCTAACTATTATCGCAAGCCGTAGAAAATTCATCAACGTCTTGATAAATAATCGGCCAATAATAACCATATTGTAATATTTTATGGGCATTCCAGATACCACTAGGATTCCCATTAACAGTGGAGGAATGAAATGCCTCTAGTATACTCATCATCTCCACCTCAGGTATGCAGCAACAAATAATCCCATCAGCACAAACACGAAACAAGTATGATTTTTATTAAGAAAAACTTCCTCACATCTGATATAAACTTTTGGCGATGGTGGAAGGACATATCTAAAGGTACCACATCACTCACTAGGCAGTTCGCCAAATATACAAACCATGGGATCAGATCTTGTGACGTAGAAAACACTTGCTACTCTTTAAACTTATCATCAATATCAACACCATATGTTAACTTCAACATTGCTTCTTCTTATAGCCTATACAACTGATCAACTACCTGATTTCAGTTCCCTATTAATCTCTAACCTAAAAGTTAAGTTTTTGCAATAGTAACACCCAACGAATTAATATTGGTTTAGCATCCTTCTTGGTAATAGGGTACTGGACTGTTGCATGATTAGTGTTCACAATTACTTTGGTGTCAACTAAGTAATATATGAATTTTCCTAATTAAAAACTACTGCAAGAAATTCCTATTCGGTCACGGTGTAATTCTTCTAGGAAAAATTTAGAGCTTTGATGACATAGTATAGAGGATGTAAGATCCTTTCTCCTCTTTATCCTAAAGCTACACCAATTTCCACTCCACTAGAATCACAAATCACTTGAAATGGTTTAGTCTAATATGGTGTAATAATCATGGATGTAGAGATCAACTTCTCTTTCAGACTTTCGAAATTTTTCACACATGCATCATGAAACACAAACTTTATCTCTTTTGTAATAGTTTACATAGTAGGTGTGCAATTCTAGAGAAATCCTTAATGAATCTACGATTGAAACTGATATTCCCCAAAAAACTTTGAACACCCATCACAGATATTGGCGGGCAAAATTTTTCGATCACTCCAATCTTCGCTAAATCAACCTCTATATCCTTTTTGGAGATCCAGTGGAAAATAACAATACCTTATTTTTTCATGTAGTAAAACTTCTCCCAGTTAACTACTAGACTACATTCTCTAAATTTTTTCACCACATCACCTAAATGGATATAACAATAATTAGATGAGTCACAAACCACAGAGAAATCATCCATAAATACCTAATAGTGTCCTCTGCCATGTCTGAAAATATGGACATCATACAACTCTAAAATAATGCTAGCGCATTACACAACCCAAATTGCTTCCTTTTGAATGCAAATGTTCCATATAGACATGTGAAAATGGTCTTCTTTTGGTAATTAGTGCAATCATTATCTGATTATAACTTGAACAACCATAAACAAAAGAATATCATCATTTACTAGTAAGACGGTCTATTATCTGATCCATGAATGGCATTAGAAAGTGGTCATTTTTTGTCCATGCGTTCAACTTTTTATAGTCCATACGCACTCTACAACCCGTGGTTGGCCTCACTGGAATGAGCTCATTCTTTGCATTGGGGACCATACTGAATCCTCCATTCTTTGAAAAACATTGAACTGGTCGTACCTACTTAATGTCTACAATAGGATAAACCATACTAGCATCCAACCATTTGATGATCTCCTTCTTGACTACCTCTTGCATAGGTTGATTTAGTCTGCGCTGATGTTTAATATTGAGTTTATAGCCAGGCATGAATTGGATTTTATGAGAGCATATCCCTAGCAAAGTACCTATAATATCCGCAATTGACTAATTAATTGCCCTCTTGAAATCCTTCAACACATAACTCAAAGCCTTCATTTGCCTTTTGTCTAGGTTGGCAACTGTGATAACCGCAGAAATGTAGTCGGCGCCCAAGAAAACATTCCTAAAGTGAGATGGAAGAGCCTTAAGCTCTACAACTAGAGGCTCCTCAAAAAATGGTTTTTTTGGAACTGTTGTTCAAGTTTTCATATCCAAATCTAGATTGTTAGAGTATGTCCATACAACCCTATTCTGGTGAGGGTGTTAACACCCAATTTTGGACCTCCACATTCTAGATTAATCATCAACCTTCTTCAATTTCAAAAGATTTAAAATAATTAATTTCACAAATTTTCAAAAAAATAAAATAAAAATATTTTTCAAGTTTTTAAATAGTCTATCACTTTTTATAATTTTTAATAATAGATATGATTTATATAATTATGTATGAAATAAGCATATCCTATAAATATTCAAAAATCATCTCAATTTGTTTATGTTTTTAGTGTATTTTAAAGTGATGGCTATAATTTTGAATTAATTAGCTTTTATGAAATTTGAAATATTTTTCGAGTTATTTTTATGTAAGTTTTTTCAATTTTATAATTTTAAAAAAATAATAAATATGTTTTTATAGTTATGTATATAATTAGTATGTTTTTATTTGAAAATCGTCTCAAAAGGTTTTAGTTTTGCTTTAAATTTTTGCCAATTAGTTTAATTAATTAATAGTTAATATTTTAAAATTGATTATTATATTTTGATAAGATTAAGAAACTCGTTAGTTAATTATATTAATTCATTTTATTTTACTAGCCGAATTTACTAAATGAATTCAATATGGCTACATTCTTAATCCAATGGTTAATTTAGTAATGCAATTGATCGATTAAAATTGTAACTTATTAGCCAAAATCCTTAACTCCATTTTGAAACCAATTTTGGGCTTTTTCAACAGCCCACTTCTATTCAACTTCACCAATCAGCCCACTCCTTAATACGGAAAACCAGTGCAGCCAAGATAACCCTTCAGCTGACCAACTTTCAGCCATTCCCAGCCCAAATCTGATTTCTCCATAACCAAGCCCATTCAATACCAACCCGACCCAACCCTGCAACGTCTTCTTCTCCAGTAAAAATTGAGAAACAGTGACCCCATACACTTTATTATCTTCTTCATCACACTGAAAATCACGGACAACAGCCAAAAATCATTAGCAGTACCAAACCCGACCCTACCCCTGCATCTTCTTTGCGAGAAATGCGAGAGAAGAAATCCAGAATCACACGCCTCTTCTTCTTCACGAAGAAACTCGTACGTCACCTATCTGCAAACTCATAACCCTAGCAACCTAATCGATCACATCGTTGTTCCCTTTTCCCCATTTTCAGAGATCTTCAAATCTCGTTCAGTGTTGATCTTGGAAATGAGGAGAGAAATTCAAACATTTTGTTCGAATTTCTCCAACGGATTTCCCCGTTAAATCACCCCTTTTCCCCCTATAAATAACCCTCTGCACTCAAGTGATAAGGGACGGTTTTTTAGCTTAATTTTGAAGCAATAGTCGTTTTACACTTGAAAATTTCAAGCAATTCTCTAATCCTAGTTTCTGAGAAAATCTTTGTTCGTAGCTAGTTTTAAACTTCTTGGCTTGCTGTTAGTATTTAAATCTCCCGATAGAAGAATCATTGTCCAAGCTCGTCATCCTAGTCACCGCCCGTAAAGAGGTAAATTGTTTTTTATCTTTGTTTAATGCGTAGTTCTTCTGTGTGTTTCGTTTATGTATTCTTAGCTTTGTTTTAGTCCCTATATGTTGGAATTTGGTTGATGTTTGTTAGCTAATAATGTTTTCTTTCATTTTTTTTATTGTTAGTATTTTACTAAAAAATATCAAATGTGTTTCTCTGTTTAGAGCTACTGGTTTCTAAGTTATTTATTTATCTCTTAGTATTTTCTTCTTTGGCATGATGATTTACTCTTGCCCTTGTTTTCTTCATGGTTGCTGATTGTTCAAAGTTCTAATCTGCTAGCAACCTGTTCGTTATCTCTGATTTAGTGTGAATATAGAATAGTCATGTAGTCATCCTTCTTTTGTATTTGTGTTCGACTTCCAGTATACTCACCTGAAATTTAAATTTATTATTACTTGCTTGAATTTGGCTCAATAACGTCTAAGTTATAGACTTGTTTTTTTGTGAATAACATATGAGTTTTAATTCATCACATCTTTAGTTAATAGTGTTGAGTTGATATTTATCAAATGCTAGTTCACTATTGGTTGCTTAGTATGATTTAATTTTCCTATTGTTCCAAGGTGATTAGAACCTTTGCTCCACTAACATGACAAGTTTTTTTTTTCTGTCTAGACTTCTATTTGATCATACTAGGAGTTTAGTCTTTTTCCTAGCCTAAGTTAATTTCCCAGATTTTAAGTTATGTCTTGTTTTAGTATTAATTGCGTAATTTGTAAATGCACCTATAAATTTGAGGTTTGATGGTTGGGGTCATGTTGATCTTGTAGTAGTCATTACAAGTTTCTCGTCCTTTCACAATTCAGTGTAGGTGAGGTGATATATGCCTTAAGTCTTAAATTATTTATTCTACCAATTATTTTATTTAGAAGTTAATCGTTTTGTTAAATAAAATTTAGCTTTGACTTTGTATATATGTGAATATGTAGGCATGTGATTGTAACCTTTCGGGATGCTGCTTTAAATCTAATTCTTTAGTTGTCATTTTGGTGCTCACTGTGTTTAAATATTAAAGTCAATATGTGACGGTTTCCAAAGCTACTAATCTTTTTAATTCCTCTGTTAATTACTATATATTTCTAAAGTGTTGATTGTTGTTTAAATGGTCCTTATGTCATGATCTATTGTTATGAAGATACCCTTTGATTGAGTTTCTTTATTCAATATGAGAAGTATATATTGGTCATGAAATATTCTTAATTCTCATTGGCTTTAAGTTATAATTTTACTTGTCTTATGATTAATTCCAAAATTTCAAGACAGTAGCTCTTGGATAGTAATGTGTTTGTTGGTTAAATTGTGGTGAAGGACAAATTGTTGAAATAATTATCCTTAAACCCTAGCACTTATTTTATTAAATAATTTACTCATTTACTTATCTTTATCTCCTTTGTTTTCTTATGCATGAATACTCTCCCTCGAGTCTCTTGGACTCCGCCTTTCGCATCTTCTCCATCGAGTCAGCCCTCCTATATATTCGAAAGTTGTTATAGGTACCAGGGCTCCAACATACTTTTGAAAATTAGTTCAAAAGTCCAAGAAATGGGCTGTAGGCATACTGTATACAACATTATACACTGATATGCAGGTTCAGTGCAGCAAATATGTGGCCAAAATGAAAATGCATGTTGGAGGCGTCAAATTGGGTTGTACACATTTAGTATACAGTTCGGTATGCAAGAAGAAGGGCCAAAATACAGCCCATATGCACTGATATATGATCAGTGTATAAACTGATTTTTGAACGCAAAAATGGGCTAAAGCCCATCGTTTTGAACAGCAGGTGGTCAACAATAGAGTTAACTCAATGGGCCAAAGCCCATTTTTGGAAAATAATAGATTTAGGATAGGTTGGGCCAAAAGCCCAAATTGGATTCTCTTCCTTTATCATTTATTTATTTGCATTAACTTTCTAACCTTTTATTTGTTTTGATTAAATTTAATTAAATTCCCCAAAAGATGAACCATATTCTTTATGTTAGTTTATTTTAATATAATTCATTTTTATCAAGTTTTATACTTATTCAAATATTTTGAGTGAAAACTTTCACTTATCTTTAATTAGATTAAAATGATTTCTTGGTTTATCTACCAAGTTGGTTCGAATTATTATTTCTAAAAATGATGTAAATAAATTCTAATTAATCTAATTTTGTTAAAATCCTAATTGACCAAGTTGTTTCAATTAAGGTCCCATTTTCTTAAAAATTAAAAAAGTATTCTTTATTTAACTATTTTATCAAAGTTAATCGAATATTGTAAATTATTATACATTTTATGTTATATCATTGTCCTAAAAATAGTCAAAAATATATTAATCAAGTCGTAGGATAACCGCGTGTTAGCGGGCGCTTAAGATGCCTTAAAAATCTTCTTGAAGTGTAAATAAGAACCTCTTACTCATTTTATCTAAAATTTTAAAGACTTAATCTGTTAGAATCTTTTTAAATTATAAGTTTTCTTAATTTCTTTAAAAAATTAAGTGGCGACTCTTTTCTAAGTATTTTTCTCAAATTGTTTTATAATTAGAATATTTCTAAAAGTGATTTTTCTAAAGATAGTAAAATTACAGCATAACAGAAATGATGACTCTGCTGGGGACTTAATAGGTTCTAACCATAACAGACTTAGGTTAATTATTAAGGTTTTTAACATATGCTTACTTGTTTGCTTTATTTTACATGCCTAATGCTTTATTTTTAATGCTTATGTGATATAAACTACTTATTTGTTGTTGTTTATCTAAAATGTTTATTTGTTATTGCTTTATATAAATTGTATATTTGTTACTACTTTATAAACTGTCATTCCGCTCATACTTCCTCCAATTCTAAAAAATTCACACAATCACACGTACACGCGAGGTGTGTTTTGCGCACCCGCATTTTTTTTCAAAATCCCAAAAGTTAAGTGAGTTGGCATATGCGTGGGGTGTCCGGATATTTTTTGGTGTGACCACATACCCTCTTCACTCGAGTTGTCCACTCGGGAACCTTGTGTCTAGTAAGCCAAATCTTAGAAAACATAAGATAGAGCTAAGCCACCCCCTCAATTTAAGTCATGCTTGCATATGCCTTAGGTAGATCAATCTTGTGTATCGATTCCACATTTAAGAAGTTCACCCTTATGTCGACTGGTTTCACCACCCAACGACCAATGAGCATGTTTTGTGCAAAGTGATAATGATAGACAGATCCAAGCCTAATTTTGACATAGTGAGTTTGGAAATTATGTGTTCATTTTATTTTGATTTGTAGGATGAATTTAGTCCCCCAAGTGCCCAAAATTAGGATGGTCGAAGGTTTCCCGCACAAATTGAAGACCTGGTGGGAACAATTGCAAGAAGGTTGGGGTACCTCCTTATGCTATTCAAGGTTAACTCGGACAAACATGTGATTAGAGCATTAATTCAGGTTTGGAATCCAGACCGTGTTGTGTTCGCATTCAAAGACTTTGAACTAACACCTACATTGGAGGAAATATGTTATTTCACCAGTTTGAAGTATTGAGGAAGACGTCAAATTATTCCACACAGTCAATCAGGGAAGAAATTTCTTCGCTACTTAGGACTGAAAAATGGAAAGAAACTTCGATATTTCAAACAGAATTGGGTTTCTTTGGATTACATATATGAAAGGTATGGACTCTCGGATAGTTACAAAGTGTTCAGGAAAGAATTCTCTTGCACTTATGTTCATTGGCAAGCTAGACATCCTATTGCATTTGTTGTGGTTTTACTAGGGACTTTAGTGTTTCCATGAGAACATGGTAATATTAGCACCTGCATATGTTTTGTGGCTCGAGTACTTTTTGAAGGTGTTGATGGAGAAGAACTCACCCTGGTTCCCATGATTTTAGAAGAAATATTTCAAGCTCTTGGGAAATGTAAAAGAGGGGAAGCAAACTTCTTTGAAGGTTGCAATCTTCTTTTACAAATGTGGGCAGTAGAACATTTTCACTAGCGTAAAAATATGGATGACATATGCTTTAGTAACGCAAATCATATTGACAGTTTTTACGACAGGATGAGAAGGTTTATGTCTCCGGTTGGTACTGATGACTGGTATGGATATTTGGCCTCCTGCACCAGTAACCAAATTCAGTGGAAATATCCATTACTTTCACGTTCCCCGACCTATATAAGATGTAGGAGGTTTTACTATATCGAGCTTATTGGGTTGAAAGGTCTCCAGCTATATGCTCCGGTGTGCGTGGTTCAACAGTTTGGTCAAGTACAAGTAATCCCTCTTCGAGCAAACATGAGGGTTTCTGAAATTTCTTTCGGACTAAACTTTGAAGTCCCTAGAGCCAGAGATATTCTTCATGAATGGAACAATATTCTCACGATGGATATAGTAAATGGGCTAGAAAGAGAAATTCTAGAATATCACGTGTGGCTTCGAGAGCATCCCAATAGCATGAGGCCAGAAGGCGAACAAGGTTTTGAGGATATTGGGACGACGATCTGGATAAGACATTCTCATCTTAGAACCAAAGTGGTCACTCCTGAAATGTGGGCTCAAATGGAAACTATACTACAATATTTGGACAATGCAGGAGCAGGGCCTAGCAACGTGAGAGCGTCATCTTCACTACCTCCACCAGCGTGATTGATAACAAAATTTAGGCCAAGTCTTAGATTTGTCTTTATATTGTGTCATCTTTTATGTATTTTTAGTTTATTCTATCTTTGTTGTACTATTTTATTGGTATTTAATGAATATTTGGTCTTTGTTTTCCAAAGTCGAGTTGTCACAAATTAAAGGCTTGAATCAATCTATCATAATAACGTTATGTTTGACGTTTAGGCCTACCTTTGGCATAAAAATCTCACAAATCTAGGGCGCTATATAAACTGTTTGTCTGCTGCTTGATATAATTGCTTTGTGTTGTGATGTGTCATTTTGTCTAAATCAGAATTAATCCACCCTTGTTTCTTAGAGCACCTTAAGCATATATTAAAATCCACAACAACAAATTTCGTCCAAATTACTTCTGAAGTGTTGTCCAAGTTTCTCAGAAATATATAAACCATCTACTCTAAAAATCTCCTAACTTTTTATTCGTCCATCACAGGAAGGTCTATTTTGTAGAATGTCTGGAAAAGGTGTCAATACACCAATCCCACCCATTGCTTTGGTTAGTGATGAAGAAATTGAAGAATCGATGTTCAGAAAATTTATCGAGACTGAAAAGAGGATAGCCGCAGCCAAAAGGAGACTTGAATACTGGACCAAACTGAATGGATGCTACGAGAGAGAATTATTGAGGTTGACATGGAAAAAACCTTGGTGAAAAGAAATATTGCAAAAGTTGATCAAGAGATAATTAATATCACTAAAGCGTCTGCAAGGATCCCCGAAATTGAATGAGACATTAAGAAACTAAATTTTGGGAATGTTTCCTCCATGAGGGGAAAAGGTAAAATAAAAGTAGGTTCAGATGACGAGAGCACCGGATCATCACCCTACAATTGAAGAGGAAGGAAAGAAGCTTTTGGGTAGATTTAGGTTCATGTAACGCATTTCTCATGTTTGTCATTTTGTTTTTAAATTTTATTGTAATCAAGATCTATGCGAGACTTGAGCCCAAAGGGTATGGCTGGAAACGGAACCGGGAGGTGCCGGTTTCGGTACCGTTCCGTCCCGGTCCGTTATCGGTACAGTTCCGTTTCGGCTTGTACCTGTTAGGACTGGTGTCTAGGGGGTCCGGGAGGGGTAACGGGATGGAAACTGGGATATACCGGTTAGTCCCGGTCCGGTAAATATCGGTTCCGGTCCTAGTCCGATAAATATCGGTTCCGGTCCTGGTCTATTTTTTTTTTAAATCTTAAATATAACCGTTTTGAGAGCCGTTGGGCAACGGGTTTTCGGCCCCACCAACTACTCTTTCACCCCCATAACTCCCCTTTACACCCCCTACCTCCCCAAACCTTTTTTAATACCCCAACCTTCTAAAAACTACATTTTCAACATTTTTTTTAAACTATAAATATCCCCCAATCTTTCATTCTTTTCACTCATAAAAATATTATCTTCTACTCTCTCAACAACTCTGAAAAGTCTCACTCAAGTCTCTAATCTCTAATCTCTTATTCTCGTTAAAATTAAGAATTTGGTCTTTGGAAATTGGAGCTTCAAAATTCAACTTTCAATTTTCGGCTTTCGGTCATACACGTCTACTTTTTTAAGTAAAAGTGGTACATTCGTTCCAACTCACTTTTCATTTAGTTATTTATTTGTTTGCATTTAATTATTTATTTTGTGAGTAATTAGTCTCTTGTCTCTACTCATTTAGTTATCTATTTGTTTAAAACTTTGCATTATATTTTCTTATTATATATAATTTACTCACTTTTTATATTTGAATATGGATTCCAGTAAAAACAATGTTGACAAGGGTAAAACAACCATAGTTGATTTGATCACTAATTTATGAAGCTCAAAATCCAAGAAAAACAAAAAAACCGGTAGTACTTCTAAATCTAATACTAAAAAAACTTCTCAATTAAGAATAAATACGGATGATTATACCCATGCTGATGAAATTGTTTTTAATATTGATAGTAATAGTGGATTAGATCCTTATCATGAACATTTACAAAGATGGTTTCGTAATTCTGATGAGGAATTACCTGAAGATGATGAACATGATGATGTTAATGATTATATTGATAGTTTTGATAATAATGTTGATGAATATGATGATGATGAAATTGAGCCAGTTACGGCTACTACTCCCACTCCCAGTCCCTCTTCCCCTCCTGCTCCCTTTCGTTGTCCTGCTCCCGTTCCCCTGTGCATCTTAGGCCTAAGATAGAACGCGCTCAAAAATCAGTTGTGTGATAATTTATGACTTAGAATGAAGATGAAACACAAACTATTTGTAATAAATGTAAACATAGAATGAATCATAACACTGTAGGAAAACAGGGTGGGACGGAACATTTGAGTAATCATTTAATGTCATGTTGTAAAAATGAATTTTTGCATGCTAAAGTTGTAGCCGAAGCTAAAAAGAATGGTACCACCCTTCCTGAAAATGTAGGAGTAGGGGGCTCTAATATGGTCCAAACACAATTAAATCCTTTTAATGTTTCTAGCTCTAGTATACAACGGGCATATAGTAGAGAAAAAGATCTTGAAGAATTAGCTAAAATGATTGTTGTTATGGGTTTGCCATTTAGTTTTGCTGAAAATCACGATTTTATTCATTATATTCAAATTGTGTATAATCCACATTTTAAAGGTTTTACTAGAAATACAATTAAAAAGGCTATCTTTGATTATCAAGCTCAACATTTTCAATATCTTCGTTGTTTATTTTATTATAATAATTATAAAATAGCTATTACTTCTGATATGGGCCGTAGTGTAAATGGTAATGATTATTTCGCTATTACTGCACATTGAATTGATGAAAATTGGACTTTGCAAAAAAGAATTTTAGGTTATAAATGTTGTGAAATGCATAAAACCGATAGTTATATAGCTAAAACAATTATAGATGTTTTACAAAACTATGGAATTTGTGATAAAATAAGTAGTGTCACCTTAGATAATGCTTCTAATAATAGATCTGCTGTTGAAATACTAAAATCGTCTCCTTGCCCTATTTATATTGATGGTTTTCATATTAGGTGTGTTGCACACATATATAATTTGATTGTTAGAGATGGTATAACAATGTATAATGATGGTTGCATAAAAGTTGAAACTGCATGTCATTTTATTTTTAAATGTCAAGTTAAGTCTAGACGTAGAGATTTTGAAAATCATTATCGTGAATTTAATCTTCCACCTAGAAAAATTTCAAAATCAGTGTGTACTAGATGTAATTCTTTATATGAAATACTTGAAGTCTCTTATGAATATAGGAAACCTTTACAAATGGTTTGGAATGCTCATAATTCAAATATGTCATATAGACTTGATGATAATGATTGGAATGACATAAAAGAACTTATAGAATTCTTAAAAGTTTTTTATTTAACTACAAAAAAAATATCTTCACTTTATTATCCAACTATTTGCTCTGTTTTACCTAATATTTGTGCTATTTCTAGTAAATTTTATAAATTCAAAAATAAACCAAGATTTGAAGAATCTGTTAAGAAAATGATTGAAAATTTTTAAAATTATTTTATTCCTACTCTTCAAATTTATTTAACCTCTTGTTTGTTAAAACCACATTACAAAGATGAAGGTGCATCACAAATGGTTGATAATATATATTTAATTTGGGTATTGATAGTGAAGATGACGAAACACCTAGTTGTCAAGATGTTAAAGACAGTATAAAAATTGAAGCTAGAAAATTGTATGACTTATATAATTCTAATAGCATGAATGTAGTAAGTAATGAAGAGCCTCAAAGTTCTAGGAGTAGATATAATGAAGATGATCTTGATGATATGATAGATTGTTATCTTGAACTTTATCATAATGACATAAATAATTTTGATGCATATATTAATCAAAATACAAAACCTACTACTATTGATCTTCTAGAATGGTGGAGCAATCGCGGCCAGGGATTTCCAAAACTTCAACCGGTTGCTCGAGATGTGTTAGCTATTCAAGCATCTTCAGTAGCTACAGAAGGCACTTTTAGTGCAACAAGATTTCAAATTAGAGAGCATATATATTCATTAGTAGCAAATAGCTTGGAGATATTGGTACTATTTAGAGATTGGATTAATGGCGAGAGAAGGAGTTATGGTCATCCACCTTTACCGACCAAATTTGAAAATGACGTTGATGAAATAATGCAAGATTTTAGTGACGGCGACATTGATCCAATGGAGGAACTATCTAATCAACCAATTTCAGAGCATGTTACTAGAGAAATGTTAAATGATTTAAAAAAAGATTTCCTTGGTAGCATGAACTATTAAATTTAAATGTCTATTAGTATGAGTTTGATAATTCGAGGTCTAATTCAAATAGAACCCTTCCTAGAACGTGACTGTGTAGATTAGATTTTTTAATACTCTACTAATATTTTGTAACTCAACTTGTACTTTTTAATTAATATTAATAAAAGTATAGGCTATTCGCCTTAATTTCTTTTTATTATTGTCTTAAATTTAAATATTCAAACTTTTAAAGTGTGAAATTTAAACTTTTATAGTTTTATAGTTTTAAAGTTTGAATTTAAATTTTCAAACTTTTAAAGGGTGAAATTTAAACTTTTATAGTTTCATAGTTTTAAAGTTTCAATTTAAATTTTCAAACTTTTAAAGGGTGAAATTTAAATTTTCAAACTTTTAAAGTGTGAAATTTAAACTTTTATAGTTTTAAAGATTGAATTTAAATTTTCAAACTTTTAAAGTGTGAAATTTAAACTATTATACTTTTAAAGTTTGAAAGTTTGTATTTAAAACTTTAAAAGTTTAAAAGTATAAATTTTTAACTTTAAAATTATAAAAGTTTTAATATTATTTGAGTAATGTTCCTATTTTTTAAATTTTAATAATTTTTTTTTAAAAATATAGCCGTTGGGATCCGATTTTCGGTTCGAGACGGGTATACATTTTATTTCCGATATTACCGGGTTCGGTCCGTCCCGATTCCGGTACGGTTCCGACCCGTTGTGCCCGGTTCCATTCCAGTTCCGATCCATCCCGATCCGATTGTCCTGGTTTCGATCCGTCTCAGTTCCGATCCCGTTGCCACGCTTACCATAGGGGGTACGTAGGCAGCTCTTTTCAAGCCTAGTATCTCTATCAATTTCGGGAAGGTACGTTTAAGTTATCCTATGTAATTCTAACTATGTTGGGGGATACGTAGGCAGCCTACTTAATGCTCGGTCTCTATCTTTTCAATTTTTATTCTCCCTTATTAGTGAATGCTTCTGAAGAGTTCCACCTACAAAAGCATATGAGTGGAATAAATTAGCAAGATTCTATGCAAGTCGATCTTTCCAATTCCATTACAAAATGATTTCTTTCCATTTGAGTCCTCCCATTCACCTGAAATATTTCCGTGGATTAATCTGCTTGAATCGAAATGACACTTATGTGTTTATTTTTATGTCATCTTATTTGCATATCTCTTTAAAAACAAAAACTAACACATATGTCTTTTGAGTTGTTCTTCTCTACACGTAAAGACTGATCTGTGTTGAAATCAAAATGGCCGACCATCCCTACTTTACAAGATCTAAAGCAATCATACCATCCTTCCCTAATCATTCTTCCGATAAAGGCAAAAGCAAAATGACTGGTACTTCTAAAGAAACAAGAATAGTGGAATGACCATCAGAAATGCTGAACTCACTTATCAAAGTGAGTTGATCTCTCAGTTAATGCAACGAATTGCAGACATAGAGGAAGAGCTTCAACAGACCAAAGATCTGGCCAAACTGGCCATTGCATCGAATGAACCCCCCTCCTCAAAACTAGAAGACCTCCTCCTTTTCCATCACTAAGTTCTCCATTACCCAACTATTTCCCTACCCATACCACATGACCCTTCATTTTCACCCCTAATCCTCATATCATTGACTTAGCTGTATCCAATGCTCTTTACGCCAACACTTCCTACCAAACACCACCACCATTACCAAATCAGATCCAAACACCTAACACTAATCATTCCCAAAACTTCACACCAAGCCACCAAATCCCACCCCCAATCTCCAATAATCCACATGTTTTTCCTAGCCAGCCTGCATACCCTTTCATAACATTTCAAACTCCACCAGCCTATATAATCCCTGAGCCATGTCCTAGCTTTCCCGTTCAACCGGAGCTGGATCACTATGAAGAAATGGAGAAGGAGGGGAGGTTGAGAGAAGAAAAGTGTGAACAAGAAATGAATGTTATGAAGGATGCCATCTCCGAGGCAGTAAAAAGTGTCCAATCTTTGAGGAAGATAACAAGACTTGAGTATGAGGACCTTTGCATGCACCTTGACTTGGAAATACCCGAAGGTTACAAAATTCCAAAAATTTGAAACCTTTAATGGTATTGGCAATCCCATGGATCACCTATGAGCTTATTGTGACAAACTCGTGGGTATCGGGAAAATGATGCATTAATTATGAGGTTGTTTAGTCGAAGCCATAGTGGGGAGGTGTTAGAATGGTTCATATCTCAAGAACTCCGTCAGTGGTCTACATGGGGGGCTCTGGCCAAAGATTTTTTTGGAAAGATTCCAGTTTAATGTCGAAGTTGTCCCTGATAGATATTATTTGGAAAAAATCAAGCAAAAGACCACGGAGGACTATTATGAATATGCGTGCCACTGGAGGAAAGAAGCTGGAAAGGTACAACCTGTGTTGACTGAAAACGAAATAACCTCTACTTTTATTCGAGCTCAGGAGCCCAAGTATTACTAAAAGATGTTGCCTATGATGGGACAGATGTTTTCGGAGCTGATCAAAATGGAGAAGCCATGGAGGATGGCCTCAAGTCTGGAAAGGTTACAACTCTCAGTGCTTTGCAGGCCGCTAACAAAGCCTCGCCATTTATGGCCACATGATCCGCTAGGAAAAAGAAAGAAGACTTGTCTATTGTATCTTTTAGCCCGAGGCCAAGGCCACAAAGGTATTTTGGGTCAGGAAATTCCAACAGATTCCCCACCGCAAACAATTACCAACCACCTCCACAAGCTCCAATCCCAATCTACTATGCACAACATAACTACCCAGTACCACCGCTTGTCTACCAAAATCAACCACCAACCTACCAAAATACACTACCAAATCACCAAGCCAATGCACTAGTCTACCAAAATCTCGAACAAAACAACCCAAATGCCAACAATCTACCCCGCCCTAACCTCAAAAGAAAGCCTCTTAGATTTTTCATTCCTTTGGAAGAAACACGTACCAACTCTTTAAGCAACTAAGATCGGCAGGATTGATCCAACCAATAGACGCAAGGATAATTAATCCCACAACAAAGTTCTTCCGAGCTGATCAACGTTGTGCTTACCATTTTGGAGGGGCAGAACATGATAAAGAAGAATGTATCAATCTGAAACATAAGATTCAAAACTTGATCGATAACAGAGTCATCACTCTCCAAGCCTCTGCCCCTAATGTGAACCTTAACCCATTGTCGAATCATGGAGGAGCTACCACCAACATGATTGAAAGATACAAAGATTGGCTTGCTAATGAGACTGAAATGACCCCAAAAAAAAAAAAAAGTTCCTAAAAATGTGCTTCGGAAGTTACCGGAAACTTGTTTTAGCTATATCTAAGAATCCGTTTCCTTTTTCGAAAATACAACTTCATATTCTTGTTTAGGGGGTCAAATTGAGTTGGAAATGGGTCTAACCCAAATTTTAGAGCAACCGTATCAAAATCCGAAATTTCCAAGTGAAGCTTTTTTCGAGGGTCTACTTTGGAGGGTCATATCTCCTAGCACACAAATAATTGGGTGGCCCATAACATATCTATGGAAAGCCCTTTGCGTTAGATACCCAACGCACTTCGTTTCACCTCATTCGGAGTTTGGATGAAGAAGTTATGCCCATTTTCGTAAACTCTGTCCGGCAGGAAATGCAATTTCCAGTGAGCGTTTTTACTGTTCACCCGCCTCATTTTTTTTCTAAGTGTTGGACCATTTTTCCAAAGGGCATATGTTATTTCCTATATAGCATTAGTTCAATTCCCATCTCTAAAACATTTCCCAAAACACCTCTCCCATACTTAGACACATTTTCTCTCAAGTTCTCTCAAGAACCCTAATCCAAAACCTTCCTCAAGATTGAAGAGACTCTTGCTCCAAGTTCCAAGCTTCCATTGAAGACACTCTCAAGACCTTCATAAAAATTCAAGGTATGTGGTGTTGAACTCATGGGTCCTTCCACCCATAGTGCCTAGACCCTATTCTACTCACTAATTCATGGTTTAAGTTAAGATTCATAAATTAGTCTTGTTCCTTGTAATAATTTCCTACACATTGAATTTTAAACATGAAAAGTGATTGTTTTGAGCATGTTGTGACTCTAGAACTTGAATCTAAATTTGGAATGGATGTGGAGATTTTCATGTGGTCTTGTGGGTGTTAAAAGGTGTTGTTGTAGGTTGTTCACTGGTTTGGCTGCATAATTACTACCCTATTTTCCATGCTCTTTGATTCCATTACATGCCTTCAAGGTGTTTGACAAAATGTCCAACTATGGAGAATTGGTGAATTGATGCTTTAAAGCTTGAGTTATGAGATGTATGGCATTCCAGAGATGTGTTGATGACAAACTAAGCTTGTGTATATGTTCATTCCATACGTGAGATTGCATTAGAGCCTAATGGGAATTTCCTATATAAAGTGTTGCATGACCATTCCTGGTCCGGGGGAAAAGAACCGGACAACCATGTGAGAGGTTTATATCTCACCACCTAGGATGCTTGGGGTGTGACCAACATCAACCATGTGTGAGGTTTATATCTCACCACCTAGGATGCTTGGGGTGTGACCAACATCAACCATGTGAGAGGTTTATATCTCACCACCTAGGATGCTTGGGGTGTGACCAACATCAACCATGTGAGGGGTTTATACCTTGCCACCAGGGTGTCCGGGTGTGAACGGCATCCCCCATCCTAAGTTGGGGTTATAGATTGGTTGGATCATGCATACACATATGATATCTACTATTAGTATAGATTTACTTAAACATGTTTTGACTTCACTTTGATCATGCATCCTCATATTGTTATTCATTATGCCTATGAAACTATTTCTTGCATTTCGATTGTGTCCTTGTCTATTGTTGTAGGTCACCCCGCATACTTAGTACATTCCAAGTTCTAACGCATATTTTGCCTACATGATGTCACCATGTAGGGATCGGAGATACTCTTGATCCTTCTCTCCATTCACGTGGCTAGTACGGTGCTTATCCGAGTTTGTTGGTGAGTCCTCAATGATTCGAGGGCTATGTTATGTTTCCTACTCCTATGTTTTGAGACTTTAGCTTGCAATTGTATTTTGACTATGAGGGGAGCCGGTAGTATGTCATGGCCCCCGTCCTATCTATGTATGTAGAGGTGTGCGTTGGACAAGTATTTTGTAAACGAGCTTGACTCTTGTTCTATGATGTCATTTTGAAATGGTTTGCCCTTAGTCCCTATTTCCCGTTATTTAATGTTGAATGTACTTCCGCGACCGATAAAGTGTGATGACAAGTTTGAGAGGCTTGTTTGGGGTTCCTTCGGGTTCCTCATTCGCCATGTCACGTCTAGGCCCTAGGCTTGGGTCGTGACAAGCTTGGTATCATAGCACTAGGTTGTTAAATCCTCGGAGTCCAACACACCGCGTTGAGTAGAGTCCTAATCATGGTTGTGAAGCGCGCTACGACTATGAATGGGAGGCTACAAAACGTTTTAGGAAAGGTTTCCCTTCTTCATGTTCTATGTCGTGCTTAGAGTGCAATAAGGTGATTCCTCCCTATCGCTTGTTCTTTGGATTGCTAGATCATAATGCCAAACATAAGGGGAAGACGGGCCCGATCATCGGAAGAGCCACCCACCAATGGTGAGCTCTGTGATGCACTCACCATGCTTGCACAAGTGGTAGCTAACCAAGTGCAACAAGGAGCCCAAGCTCCTCAAGCTACCACCCCGAGGGAAAGGGTGAGAGATTTCATGAGGATGAACCCTCCGGTCTTCCATGGTTCAAAGGTGGATGAAGACTCGCAAGAGTTCATCGATGAGGTATGCAAAATCTTGACCATTATGGATGTTGGTGCTTGTCAGAAGGCGGAATTGGCGGCCTACCAACTCAAGGGGGTTGCTCAAATTTGGTGTGATCAATGGAAGGGTGAGAAAGGTAATGGCTATGTGGTGTTGTGGGAGGAGTTTAAACTTGCTTTCCTTAATAGGTTCTTCCCTCTTGAGCTTAGGGAGGCAAAGTTGGTGGAGTTTATGAACTTGAAGCAAGGAGCTATGAGTGTGAGGGAGTATGCCCTCAAATTTGTCCAACTCTCCAAGTATGCACCTCACTTGGTGGCCGACTCTAGGTCGAGGATGAACAAATTTGTGATGGGTATATCCGACTTGGTTAGTGAGGAGTGTCGGTCCGCTATGCTCATTGGAGATATGGATTTGTCTCGGTTGATGACTTATGCCGAGCAAATGGAGGAGGAGAAGTTGAGGAAGAGAAGGGGGCACGAGGCCAAGAGGGCTCGATTGGAGAATAGGTTCCCTAAGGGTGCTAGATTTCATCAAGGCCGAGGAAACCCTCATGTCAACCGGGGATTTGCTATCAATGTTCCTAGACCTCAAGGGGGAGGTGAAGTGGGTTCTATGGATGTATGCCCTAAGTGTGGGAGGAAGCATGGTGGTCCTTGCATGAAGGGTTCGGGTGCTTGCTTTGAATGTGGAGAAGTGGGTCACAAGAGGTTTGAGTGTCCCAAGATCCGCTACAAGGTCTGAAGTGCTAACACTACTCCTGTGGGTAGAGGTGCTTCTCAAAGTGGTGCCCCAAGGGACAATCGATTTTATGCTTTGCATGGTAGACAAGGTGTTAATGAGACTCCGGATGTGGTGACCGGTATGTTGCAAATCTTTGATCTTGATGTTTATACTTTGATTGATCCGGGTGCCACCCTTTCTTTTGTTACCCCCTTAGTTGCTAGAAAATTTCATGTCGAGTCGGAATTGTTGCATGAGTCATATGAAGTATCTACTCCCATTGGTGTCTCTATTGTTGCTAGAAAAGTGTATAGAAATTGTCCGGTTTGCATATTGAATAAGTTGTTGCCTTGCGATCTTGTTGAGTTGAACATGGTGGATTTTGATGTTATTCTTGGGATGGATTGGTTGCATGCATACTATGCTTCTATTGATTGTAGGACTCGTAAAGTCAAGTTCCGATTTCCTAATGAACCCGTCCTTGAGTGGGAGAGCCGGGATGTTGTGGTGAAGGGGAAATTCATTTCTTGCATTAAAGCCCATAGGTTGATTTCCAAAGGGTGCTTGTACCATATTGTGAGAGTCAATGATGTGGAGTCTAAAGTCCCTCCTATTGAGTCTATTCCGGTTGTTAATGAGTTTCTAGATGTCTTCCCAGAAGACCTTCCCGGTGTCCCTCCCGAAAGGGAGATAGATCTTGGTATAGACCTCCTTCCCGATACTCAACCTATTTCTATCCCCCCTTACCGTATGGCCCCGGCGGAGTTGAAAGAGTTGAAAGAGCAATTAAAAGATTTGTTAGAGAAGGGGTTTATTAGACCTAGTCATTCTCCCTGGGGTGCTCCGGTTTTGTTTGTGAAGAAGAAAGATGGGTCTCTTAGAATGTGTATTGATTATCGACAACTTAATAGGGTCACCGTCAAGAATAGGTATCCTCTTCCAAGGATTGACGATTTATTTGACCAATTGCATGGGGCTAGTCACTTCTCTAAGATTGATCTTCGGTCAGGATATCATCAAGTGAAGGTGAGGGAGTGTGATATTCTCAAGACGGCCTTTCGTACTAGGTATGGGCACTATGAGTTTGTGGTGATGTGTTTCGTGTTGACTAATGCTCCGGCTATCTTTATGGATTTGATGAATAGGGTTTTCAAACCCTACCTTGATTCTTTTGTGGTGGTGTTTATAGATGACATCTTGATCTATTCTCGGGGTGAGGAAGAGCACAAGGGTCACTTGAGGGTTGTACTCCAAAGATTGAGGGAAGAGAAGTTGTACGCTAAATATGAAAAGTGTGAGTTTTTGTTGAAGGAAGTTACTTTCTTAGGCCATGTGGTGTCGGGGGATGGTATTAAGGTGGATCCTAAGAAGACCGATGTTATTAGGAATTGGCCTAGACCTTTGACCCCGTCGGATATAAGGAGTTTCTTGGGTTTAGCGGGTTATTATAGGAGATTTGTGGAAAGGTTTTCTTCTCTTGCTTCTCCTATGACTAAGTTGACTCAAAAGAAGGCCAAATTTGTGTGGTCGGCTAAGTGTGAGGAAAGCTTCCAAACTTTGAAAGAAAGGCTCGTGTCCGCTCCTATTTTGTCACTTCCGGATGGGTTAGAAGGTTTTGTTGTTTATTGTGATGCTTCCCGTATTGGTTTGGGTTGTGTGTTGATGCAAAGTGGTAAGGTTATAGCCTATGCTTCTAGGCAACTTAAGGTTCATGAAAAAAATTACCCAACCCATGATCTTGAATTGGCCGCCGTGGTTTTTGCTTTAAAGATTTGGCGTCATTATTTGTATGGGGTGCATGTTGATATCTTCACCGACCATAAGAATCTCCAATATGTGTTCACGCAAAAAGATCTTAACTTGAGACAAAGGAGGTGGTTAGAATTCCTTAAGGATTATGATATGAGTGGTCACTATCATCCGGGGAAAGCTAATGTGGTGGCGGATGCATTGAGTAGAGTGTCCATGGGTAGCTTGGCTCATGTGGAGGAAGGTAGTAAAGAGTTGGCTAAGGAGGTCCATCGGTTGGCCAAATTGGGAGTTAGGTTAGAAGGAGTGGATAGTGGAGGAGTAGTTGTTGTTGATGGTTCAAGGTCTTCCTTGGTTGATGAGGTGATAGTCAAGCAAGATCTTGATCCTTCTTTGGTAGAATTAAAGACTTCGGTGAGTAGTGGTAAGGTGGAGGTTTTCTCCCAGGGGGGAGATGGTGCCCTTAGGTACCAAGGTAGATTATGTGTTCCTTGTGTGGATGGTGTGAGGGAAAGAATCCTTGATGAGGCTCATAATTCTTTTTGTTTTATTCATCCGGGGTCAACAAAGATGTATAGAGACTTGAGGGATGTGTATTGGTGGGGCGGTATGAAGAAGAACATTGCAAAATTTGTTTCGGGTTGCCATAGTTGTCAACAAGTCAAGGCCGAACATCAAAGGCCGGGTGGCCTAACTCAAGACATTAAGATACCTACTTGGAAGTGGGAAGAAATCAACATGGATTTTGTAGTGGGCTTGCCCAAGACTAGAAGAGGCTTTGATTCGGTTTGGGTGGTGGTTGATAGGATGACAAAGTCGGCTCATTTCCTACCGGTTAAAACTACTTACGGGGCTGAAGAGTATGCCAAGTTGTACATTCATGAATTGGTAAGGTTGCATGGGATTCCCTTGTCTATCATCTCGGATCGTGGTGCCCAATTCACTTCTCACTTTTGGAAGTCATTCCAAAGGGGTCTTGGTACAAAGGTAAAGCTTAGCACGGGCTTCCACCCTCAAACGGATGGCCAAGCCGAAAGAACAATTCAAACCTTGGAGGATATGCTTAGAGCTTGTGTCTTGGAGTTGAAAGGTAGTTGGGATGATCATCTTACTTTGATTGAATTTGCATACAACAATAGTTATCATTCTAGTATCGGTATGGCTCCTTTTGAGGCACTTTATGGTAGACGGTGTAGGTCACCGGTTGGGTGGTTTGAAGTTGGAGAGGTGGCCTTGTTGGGTCCGGATCTGGTCATGGATGCTCTTGAGAAGGTAAGGATGATTAGGGAGAGGTTGAAAACAGCCCAAAGTCGTCAAAAGTCTTATGCCGATGTGAGGAGACGGGATCTTGAATTCAAAGTGGGTGATTGGGTTTGTTTGAAAGTTTCTCCAATGAAAGGTGTGGTTCGTTTTGGTAAGAAGGAGAAATTAAGTCCTAGGTATGTCGGTCCTTATGAGATAATAAGAAGGGTTGGTAAAGTAGTCTATGAGTTGGGGTTGCCCAAGGAGATGGAATTAGTTCATCCGGTATTCCATGTATCGATGTTGAGGAAATGTGTTGGTGATCCTAACGCTATTGTACCTCTTGAGGTTGTGGGTGTTGTAGAAGATAACTTGACGTATGAAGAAGTCCCGGTTCAGATCTTAGATAGACAAGTTAAGAGGTTGAGGAACAAAGAAGTAGCGTCTGTTAAGGTGCTTTGGAGAAATCAACAAGTGGAGAGTGCTACTTGGGAGGCCGAAGCGGACATGCAAAGGCGTTATCCTTATCTATTCAAGTCCACTCAAGCCTAAGGTATTAAATCAAGTCCTTTGTACTCCATTGAGTCTTACATTTCAGCCCCTGAATCATTCATGTGCATATATGTTTAAATTGATGAGTTATGGATGCTTAAACTAAGTTTTGAAATCTTGAAGTGATGTTTAAATAAAAATTTTGCATCTATGTTGGGGCTGATATGTTCTTACTAAGTCTTGCCTTGTACGTCTCTTCCATATTCGGGGACGAATGTTCCCATGGGGGAGATATTGAAATGACCCCAAAAAAAAAAAAAAGTTCCTAAAAATGTGCTTCGGAAGTTACCGGAAACTTGTTTTAGCTATATCTAAGAATCCGTTTCCTTTTTCGAAAATACAACTTCATATTCTTGTTTAGGGGGTCAAATTGAGTGGGAAATGGGTCTAACCCAAATTTTAGAGCAACCGTATCAAAATCCGAAATTTCCAAGTGAAGCTTTTTTCGAGGGTCTACTTTGGAGGGTCATATCTCCTAGCACACAAATAATTGGGTGGCCCATAACATATCTATGGAAAGCCCTTTGCGTTAGATACCCAACGCACTTCGTTTCACCTCATTCGGAGTTTGGATGAAGAAGTTATGCCCATTTTCGTAAACTCTGTCCGGCAGGAAATGCAATTTCCAGTGAGCGTTTTTACTGTTCACCCGCCTCATTTTTTTTCTAAGTGTTGGACCATTTTTCCAAAGGGCATATGTTATTTCCTATATAGCATTAGTTCAATTCCCATCTCTAAAACATTTCCCAAAACACCTCTCCCATACTTAGACACATTTTCTCTCAAGTTCTCTCAAGAACCCTAATCCAAAACCTTCCTCAAGATTGAAGAGACTCTTGCTCCAAGTTCCAAGCTTCCATTGAAGACACTCTCAAGACCTTCATAAAAATTCAAGGTATGTGGTGTTGAACTCATGGGTCCTTCCACCCATAGTGCCTAGACCCTATTCTACTCACTAATTCATGGTTTAAGTTAAGATTCATAAATTAGTCTTGTTCCTTGTAATAATTTCCTACACATTGAATTTTAAACATGAAAAGTGATTGTTTTGAGCATGTTGTGACTCTAGAACTTGAATCTAAATTTGGAATGGATGTGGAGATTTTCATGTGGTCTTGTGGGTGTTAAAAGGTGTTGTTGTAGGTTGTTCACTGGTTTGGCTGCATAATTACTACCCTATTTTCCATGCTCTTTGATTCCATTACATGCCTTCAAGGTGTTTGACAAAATGTCCAACTATGGAGAATTGGTGAATTGATGCTTTAAAGCTTGAGTTATGAGATGTATGGCATTCCAGAGATGTGTTGATGACAAACTAAGCTTGTGTATATGTTCATTCCATACGTGAGATTGCATTAGAGCCTAATGGGAATTTCCTATATAAAGTGTTGCATGACCATTCCTGGTCCGGGGGAAAAGAACCGGACAACCATGTGAGAGGTTTATATCTCACCACCTAGGATGCTTGGGGTGTGACCAACATCAACCATGTGTGAGGTTTATATCTCACCACCTAGGATGCTTGGGGTGTGACCAACATCAACCATGTGAGAGGTTTATATCTCACCACCTAGGATGCTTGGGGTGTGACCAACATCAACCATGTGAGGGGTTTATACCTTGCCACCAGGGTGTCCGAGTGTGAACGGCATCCCCCATCCTAAGTTGGGGTTATAGATTGGTTGGATCATGCATACACATATGATATCTACTATTAGTATAGATTTACTTAAACATGTTTTGACTTCACTTTGATCATGCATCCTCATATTGTTATTCATTATGCCTATGAAACTATTTCTTGCATTTTGATTGTGTCCTTGTCTATTGTTGTAGGTCACCCCGCATACTTAGTACATTCCAAGTTCTAACGCATATTTTGCCTACATGATGTCACCATGTAGGGATCGGAGATACTCTTGATCCTTCTCTCCATTCACGTGGCTAGTACGATGCTTATCCGAGTTTGTTGGTGAGTCCTCAATGATTCGAGGGCTATGTTATGTTTCCTACTCCTATGTTTTGAGACTTTAGCTTGCAATTGTATTTTGACTATGAGGGGAGCCGGTAGTATGTCATGGCCCCCGTCCTATCTATGTATGTAGAGGTGTGCGTTGGACAAGTATTTTGTAAACGAGCTTGACTCTTGTTCTATGATGTCATTTTGAAATGGTTTGCCCTTAGTCCCTATTTCCCGTTATTTAATGTTGAATGTACTTTCGCGACCGATGAAGTGTGATGACAAGTTTGAGAGGCTTGTTTGGGGTTCCTTCGGGTTCCTCATTCACCATGTCACGTCTAGGCCCTAGGCTTGGGTCGTGACAGAGACTACCAGTGAAGTAAATATTAACTCGCTCATACCAACAGTGACCTCATTGACCATAAAGGGACATCCAAAGTTTGTGGTAATGACTGCACCTCATCAGGCATTTGCTTTGGCAAAAGAAAGAAGCAATGACCAACCCAAAGAAAAGTTTGTTGTCCAGGAGGCTACAACTCAAGGGATGACATGTTCTGGAAGATGTTATGTCCCAGAAGAGCTTACTTAGGAGACACGAAAAAAGGAGAACCAAAAAAGGCCGATGTGAGGCCAAAGACTCTAGCTTAAATTTCTGTTTGGGCTTTATTAATGAGTTATGAGTACCATCGAAAAGCACTATTGAAGGTACTTGATGAAACGTATGTACCGACAGGAATAGGTTGTAAGAATCTGGCCACTATGGTAAGTCATGTCATTGAGAGTCATCAAATCTCTTTCCGAGAAGAGGAGTTGCCACTCGAAGGAGTGATGCACAACCATGATTTGTATATCACCGTCAAATGCAAGGCCAAGTTTGTAGCTCGAGTATTGATTGATAATGGCTCAGGGCTCAATATCTGCCCATTATCAACCCTTACTCAACTAAATTATGATGTAAGGAAAATCCGTCAAAGTTGCATGAATGTAAGGGCGTTTGATGGTTCACAAAGAGATACCATGGGAGAAGTAGACTTGTGTACCCAAATGGGGCTTGCAGAATTTGTCACTGAATTCCACGTGATGGGTATATCTACAAGCTACAACTTATTGCTAGGAAGACCATGGATTCATGCTATTGGAGCAGTCCCATCCACATTGCATCAACTTTTGAAGTTCATCTGGGAGGATTATGAAATCGTTATCCATGGTGAAGGGAGTGATCGTAGTTACCTTGGTTTCTCCATTCCACTTATTGAAGAGTCTTCTCAGGGTACTGACTTTCACATAGTGGAGATGATGAATGCTGCCTTTGAAGATACAACACCACAAGCACCAATGCCGTCAGTATATAAATTGCTTGCCATGACTATGCTAAGAAGCGGTTTTGAACCTGGGCGTGGGTTAGGCAAGAATTTGGATGGCATATCTGAACCTTTTCCTATCCCACTTAAAAATTTCCACTTTGGCATCGGTTATATCTCAACGGAGGAAGAATTGTTTGAAGCAGAAACAAGGAAGAAGCATGACTGTGATATACCGAAACCTATTCCAGTATTGTACCAGTCATTTGTTGCTAAAGCTTTAAAGCCTGAGATTGATGGTCTAGTAGAAGGGATGGGAATATTGTTTGATGAAGAAGATTATGTTGTGATCTCGGCAGAATGCACCACAACACCCACCATCCGAGATGTCGGACCTGAAGAGATGTCGGACCTAAAGAGATGCTACAGAATTGGATGGCCACTCCACTTATGATCCATCGAATGGCTTAGTAGACAAAGACAAGATTTGAAGTTTTACTTTTGAAAATTGGTGTTGTTCGGATGAGGCCCGAAACCACCCTTTATGTCACTTTATTTTCATCGTAATATTTAAAAAGGAAATGACTCACATTGACATGAGTCATGACCACAGGTTGTACGCCATTTAAAAATTCCAATGAAAGCCTCATTTATTTTAAATTGATTATATTGTCTTTGTGAATTACTCTCCAATATATACATTTAAACTCTTTCTATCTAACATGGTTGATTTATTGTTCTTTTCAATAAAAATGAATCTAAACCTGCCAATGTCATGACATGTCACGAACACGGTGAACCAAGTAAGGTCAATGAAGATGAATGTGAAGAATATGATGAGGAAACTATGATGCCTGAACACCTTACCGAGGACTTGAGGTAACTTTAAGACGATAAAAAGCCCAACCTGGATGAAACAGAGACAATAAACTTGGGAGAAGACGAGTCAGTTAGAGAAACCCGACAGTAAACTTGGGAGATGACTACTCAGACAATACATTGATGTGTTTGCATGGTCTTATGAGGATATGCCGGGGTTGAGCACCGCTATTGTTTCCTATAAACTGCCTATCAATCTAGAATATTGCCCAGTATAGCAGAAAACAAGAAAGTTCAAGCCAGATCTGAGTTTAAGGATAAAAGAAGTCATGAAGCAGATTGAATCAAAAGTCGTTAAAGTGACTAAGTATCCCACTTGACTGGCTAGCACTGTTCCAATGGTGAAGAAAGATGGAAAGATCGTGATATACGTAGATTATCGGGATCTCAACAAAGCAAGTCTAAAAGATAATTTCCCCTAGCAAAATATCCACATACTCATCAATAATTATGCTAAGCATGAGTTTCAATCTTTTATGGATTGTTTCACGGGATACCACCAGATTTTAATGGATGAAGAAGATGCAGAAAAACTAGCATTCATTACACCTTGGGGAGTTTACCATTATCGAGTGATGTCGTTCGGCCTCAAGAATGCTGTAGCCACTTACATGAGAACTATGACCACCATTTTCCATGATATGATCCATAAAGAAATTGAGGTGTATGTGGACGATGTCATCATAAAATCCAGCGAGAGCTCGGATCACCTGACACACTTGGAAACTTCTTTAAAAGGTTACATAGGTATGATTTAAAGTTGAACCCAACCAAATGTGCATTTGGAGTACCTGCATGGAAGTTATCAGATTCATAGTTAGCAGAAGAGGTATCGAGCTTGATCCTTCCAAGATCAAGGCAATTCAAGACTTATCTCCTCCAAAGACTAAGAAGGAAGTAATGAGTTTTCTGGGGAGGCTAAATTACATCAGTCGATTCATAGCTCAATCAATGGTGATATGTGAGCCCATATTCAAGTTACTAGGAAAAGATGTGCCAACCAAATGGACCTAAGAATGTCAGAAGTCTTTTGACACCATCAAAAGTTACCTTTCGAATCTACTAGTGTTGGTGGCACCATGTGCAAGCAGTCCTTTGCTATTGTATTTATCCGTCTTTGACAATGCATTCGGGTGTGTGTTGGGACAACATGATGAGACCGGAAGAAAGAAGAGAGCTATATACTATTTGAGCAAGAAGTTCACATCTTATGAGGCCCGTTACACCCTTTTAGAGAGAACTTGTTGTGCTTTGACTTGGGTTGCTCAAAAATTGAGGCACTATCTGTCGGCTTATAAAACACATCTCATTTCGGGGATGGACACACTAAAGTACATATTTCAGAAAGCAATGCCCACAACAAAGCTAGCAAAGTGGAAAATGTTGTTGAGTGAGTTTGACATTGTGTACATGACTCAGAAAGCAATCAAGGGACAAGCCTTGGCAGACCACCTTGCTAAAAACCCAGTAGATGAAGGATATGAACCCCTTAGAACTTATTTCCCTGATGAAGAAGTATTGTTTGTAGGGGAAGACATATCAGAATCATATCCTGGGTGGAGAATGTTCTTTGATGGAGCAGTGATCTCTAGAGGATCAGGAATTGGAGCGGTGTTGATATCTGAATCGGGGCAACATTATCCAGCAACAACAAATCTTAGATTTCGATACACTAATAACATGGATGAGTACGAAGCATGTATTCTTGGCATTAGAATGGTTCTTGACATGAATGTTCAAGAATTACTGATAATTAGTGATTTAGATTTGTTGATTCATCAAGTGCAAGGAGAATGGGCCATGAAGAATCCTAAAATCTTACCTTACGTACAATTGGTATGGAGGTTATGCAAAAGATTTAGGAAAACCGAGTTCAGACACACCCCGAGAATACAAAATGATCTTGTCGATGCCCTCGCAACCATATCGTCCATGATACAACACCCAGAAAAGAGTTATATTGATCCACTTGAGATAGGTTTAAAAGAACAACCAACACATTGTTCACATGTGGAAGCGGAATGGGATGGGAATCCATGGTATATCGATGTGAAAAAGTACTTAGAAGCTGGCGAATATCCGGAAAAAGCAACAACTATTCAGAAGAAAAAAAATCTGAAGAATGGCAAACAACTTCTTTTTGAATGGAGAGGTTTTTATAAGAGGACACCCGATCTAGGATTACTGAGATGTGTGGATGCTGCAGAAGCCACAAGATTGCTTGAAGAAGTGCACACTGGAGTGTGTGGGACGTACATGAATGGGTTTACATTAGTAAAGAAAATCTTAAGGTTGGGATACTTCTGGATGACTATGGAAAATGATTGTGGCTGATTTGTCCAAAAATGTCATAAATGCCACGTACACGGAGATCTGATCAAAGTACCACCCCACGAGCTCAATGCGATGAGTTCCCCTTGGCCATTTGCAGCATGGGGCATGGATGTTATTGGACCGATTGAACTTGCTGCCTCCAATGGTCATAGTTACATTTTGGTCGCCATTGATTACTTCACAAAGTGGGTTGAAGCAGCTTCCTACAAAGTTGTGACAAAGAAAGTTGTGGCCGATTTTGTTCACAACAATTTGATATGTCATTATGGAGTTCCAGAGTCTATCATCACAGACAATGGAGCAAATCTAAATAGTCACTTGATGAAAGAGATATGTGAACAATTCAAAATTACCCACCGCAATTCAACTACATATCGTCCTCAGACTAATGGAGTTGTGGATGCTGCTAATAAGAACATGAAGAGGATACTAAGAAAGATGATTAACAACTACAAATGTTGGCATGTAAATTTCGCTTATGCTTTGCTAGGTTATCGCACCACAATCTGAACCTCAACTAGAGAAACTCCTTATCTATTGGTATACGAAACAGAAGCAGTGATACCAGTTGAAGTTGACATACCATCTTTAAGGATTATTCAGGAAGCTGGATTGAGCGATGCCGAATGGGTTCGTGATCGATATGAGCAGTTTGCATTGATTGATGAGAAAAAAATGAGCGTCGTTTGTCGTGGCAAGTTGTATCAATAGTGAATGACTCGCGCTTTCAACAACAAAGTAAGAGTTCGAATATTTGAGGTAGGCCAATTGGTGTTGAAACGCATTTTCGCTCATCAAGACCAATATAAAGGGAAATTTGCACCTAACTGGCAAGGACCGTTTGTTGTCCACAAAGTATTATCAACAGGAGCTTCGGTTCTAGTAGAGATGGACGGTTGGGTGTAGTGCAAAGCTATCAATTCAGATGCCGTCAAGAGATACTACATTTGAAGGATTATACTTCTTTCCTTTATTTCCTTGTAATTGCAGTTTGCTTGTAATCATTGTCACATTATGTTTTGAAACATTCCCCTTGTACCTGAACTACGTTCGACCTGAATTCTCAAGAATGAGATATGTAGGCGGTCTATGTCGGCCTCGGTTGTTTCTTTATCAAATTTTCTATTTCTGTTAGCCCTCAAGAGGGGAACTACGTTTGACCTGATTCCTGCCTCAACGGAATACGTAGGCGCCACAATGGTTCGGTCATATCCCAATAAGATTTCCATTTCCCTTCATAATGGAAACTAGGACAAATTTTTTGAGAGGATCTCAAAAATTCTACAAGAAGAGTTATTTCCTACAAGCAACGGTCAAATATAATATCGAAATGTACAATTGGGACATAATCATGAGAAAATCTCAAAAAAATTGCAAGATATCATGACTTTCGTGATCACCATCAGATTTGTTTTTGAAGCATCTAACTGAGACATAATTTTTTAGAAGGACCTCAAAAATTCCATCAAGGATACTCAGACCTTCGAAGTCAACCTCAATTGCCTCAAATTGACGTGTTCTTAAAGGGTTTTAAGTTCCCAGCAAGCTACCTCTCATGTCAAAATCTGAGACAAAGGATGTTATGTTCGTGTCGTGACAGTTAATTGGCAGAGATTTTCTTTAAAAACAATTTTTCAAAAACTTCATACCTAGCAAATGTTTTAATTTAAATATGATCTTGTCTTTTGTCTACGGCGATTCGTAGGGTCAACCAAACTTCCAAAGATAGTGAGAGAAGGAGCAAGGTAACTTGAAGAAACCAACACAGATCAGTGTTCCAAAACTAACATTTTTTGTGTGTGGATGCAGGGTATAATAAGATCATCAAAGATAATATATTTATCAACCAACTATTTCAGGAGAACATATCAGCAAGTATATGATAGTGAGTGAAACATCCCTGATTGACCTAAGAGTACGACATTCATAGTCAAATCTATCATATTCTAACCGCCAAGAGGGCCATTGAATGTTCAAACCGCCGAGAGGGCCATTGCATATTAAAACCGCCAAGAGGGCCATTGCATATTCAAACCGCTAAGAGGGCCATTGCATATTCAAATCACCGAGAATGCCATCATATTCAAACCGTCAAGAGAGCCATTGCATGTTCAAACCGCCGAGAGAGCCATCATATTCAAATAGACAAGAGGACCATTGCATATTCAAGCCGCCGAGAGGGCCATTGCATATTCAAACTGCCGAGAGGGCCATTGCATATTCAAACCGCCAAGAGGGCCATTGCATATTCTAACCGCCAAGAGGGCCATTGAATGTTCAAACTGCCAAGAGGGCCATTGCATGTTCAAACCACCGAGATAGCCATCATATTCAAGCCGCCAGGAGGGCCATTGAATATTCAAACCTCCAACAGGGCCATTGCATGTTCAAACCGCTGAAAGGGCCATTGCATATTCAAGCCGCCGAGAGGGCCATTGTATATTCAAACCGCCGAGAGGGCCACTGCATAGTCACACCACCGAGAGGGCCATTGTATATTCAAACCGCCAAGAGGGCCATTGCATATTCAAACCACTGAGAAGGCCATCATATTCACACTGCCAAGAAGGCCATTGCATGTTCAAACCGCCGAGAGGGCCATCATATTCAAGCAGCCAAGAGGGCCATTGCACATTCAAACTGCCGAGAGGGCCATTACATATTCAAACCGCCGAGAGGGCCATTGCATATTCAAACTATGGAGAGGACCATCATATTCAGACCGCCAAGGGGCCATCATATTCAAACTGCCAAGAGGGCCATCATATTCAAACCTCCAAAAGGGCTATTGTATATTCAAACCATCGAGAGGTTCATTGCATATCCAACTGCCGAGAGGGCCATCATATTCAAACCATCAACATATTACATTAGTCTATTTTACTACTTCGATATTGAAATAAGAGTACAGTGAAGAGTCATGTCGCAAATATGACATACATGCTTTATTTGCTTTACGTCAAACTTAAAGAAGTTGCCGTCAAATATTAAAAGAGAGCAATTAAGTACCAACATGGTGCGGATGACATTAAAAAGGATTCAGCACAACGCGGAACTTTTTCTTAGCAGAGAAATGGAACATAGTCCAAAGAAGAGTATCAAACTCTTAGGACGCGGGCTGAGGATCGACTTCCACCACAATCAAACCACACCCCTATCAAAAGGCATATGGGCATTTCATTGGGTTTATTAGTTCCAATTTCACATCCGGAAAACTTTCCACTCTCACCGGAGGCAGCTTTCTAATCTGAGTGACAATGCACCAAGAGCTTTGGAAATTATGTCCGTGTAAATTCTTAATTATGGGTGTCAGGCACGCCACATTAATGGCTAAGAGGTTGCAAGCCTCTTTTTCATACTCGACTTACTTGTCACTCTTCCAGAACTGAAGGTTATCTAGCATAATAGAGTTCCTTTCTAACCGATTGAGTCGAACTATAAACAGCCTGATTCCTAAGGTTTAAGGATATATAGGCGGGCTCAATGTTTAAAACTCGCTTGTATTCTGACATTCTCTCTTAAATCTTATTCCCGAGTAATCTGATCTCTTCATAATTTGATATCGAGATAGCTTTTGAACCCTTCGATAATCATGCATCAAATCAAGCATGTCGAACTACAAGTGGCCTGAATTCTCATATAACCTGAGATATGTAGGAAACCTGATACCAAGGTTCGACATTAATTCCTAAAGTCCGTACCAAAATCCCTTTCCTAAAGATGAAGATGTGGTCGGTCAAAATTGGATTCGTCAATTTCATTTGCCTCAAATTTGTTTCATCAATCGAAGTCAAATGAGGGACAGTTGTTGACACCCAATTTTGGACTTACACATTATAGATTAATCATCGAGCTTCTTCAATTTCAAACGATTTAAAATAATTAGTTTCACAAATTTTCAAAAAAATAAAATAAAAATATTTTGCAAGTTTTTAAATAGTCTATCTCTTTTTATAATTTTTAATAATAAATATGTTTGATATAATTATGTATGAAATAAGTATATCCTATAAATATTCGAAAATCATCTCTCTTTTTTTATATATTTTTAGTGTATTTTAAAGTGATGGCTATAATTTTGAATTAATTAACTTTTATGAAATTTGAAATATTTTTTAAGTTATTTGTATGTAAGTTTTGTCAATTTATAATTTTAAAAAATAATAAATATGTTTTTATAGTTATGTATATAATTAGTATATTTTTATTTGAAAATCGTCTCAAAAGGTTTTAGTTTTGCTTTAAACTTTGCCAATTACTTTAATTAATTAATAGTTAATATTTTAAAATTGATTATTATAGTTTGATAAGATTAAGAAGCTCGTTAGTTAATTATATTAATTCGTCTTATTTTACTAGCCGAATTTACTAAATGAATTCAATATGGCTACATTCTTAATCCATTGGTTAATTTTGTAATGCAATTGATCGATTAAAATTGCAACTTATTGGCCAAAATCCTTAACTCCATTTTGAGACCAATTTTGGGCTTTTTCAGCAGCCCACTTCTATTCAACTTCACCAATCAGCCCAACTTCCTCAATTCCAATTGTTCTCCAACTTTCAGCCCACTCCTTAATGCGGAAAACTAGCCCAGCCAAGATAACCCTTCAGCAACCCAACTTACAGCCATTCCCAAGCCCAATTCGGATTTCTCCATACCCAAGCCCAATTCTGATTTCGCCATACCCAAGCCCATTCAATACCAACCCGACCCAACCCTGCAACGTCTTCTTCTCCAGCAAAAATCGAGAAACAGCAACCCCATACACTTTCTTTTTTTCTTCATCACAGAGAAAATCACGGACAGCAGCTGAAAAACGCGAGCAGTACCAAACCCGACCCCTACTCTGCATCTTCTTTGCGAGAAATGTGAGAGAAGAAACCCAGAATCACACGGCTCTTTTTCTTCACGAAGAAACTCGTACGTCACCCATCTGCAAACCCATAACCCTAGCAACCTAATCGATCACATCGTTGTTCCCTTTTCCCCCATTTTCATAGATCTTCAAATCTCTTTCACTGTTGATCTTGGAAAGGAGGAAAGAAATTCAAAAATTTTGTTTGAATTTCTCCAATGGATTTCCCCCCTAAATCACCCCTTTCCCCCTATAAATAACTCTCTGCACTCAAGTGATAAAGGACGGTTTTTGAGCTTAGTTTTGAAGCAATAGTCATTTTACACTTAAAAATTTCAAGCGATTCTCTAATCCTAGTTTCCGAGAAAATCTTTGTTCATAGCTAGTTTTAAACTTCTTGGCTTGCTGTTAGTATTTAAATCTCCCGGTAGAAGAATCACTGTCCAAGCTCGTCGTCCCAGTCACTGCCCAAAAAGTGGTAAATTCCTTTTTAGCTTTCTTTAATGCGTAGTTCTGCTGTGTGTTTCGTTTATGCGTTCTTAGCTTTGTTTTAGTCCCTATATGTTGGAATTTGGTTGATGCTTATTAGCTAATAATGTTTTCTTTCATATTTTTTATTGTTAGTATTTTACTGAAAAACATCAAATGTGTTTCTCTGTTTAGAGCTACTATTTTCTAAGTTATTTATTTATCTCTTAGTATTTTCTTCTTTGGCATGATGATTTACTCTTGCCCATGTTTTTTTTCATGGTTGATGATTGTTGAAAGTTCTAATCTGCTAGCAACCTATTCATTATCTCTGATTTAGTGTGAATATAGAATAGTCATGTAGTCATCCTTCTTTTGTATTTGTGTTCGACTTCCAGTATACTCACATGAAATTTAAATTTATTATTACTTGCTTGAATCTGCCTCAATATCGTCTAAGTTATAGACTTGTTTTTTTGTGATTAGTAGATGAGTTTTAATTCATCACATCTTTAGCTAATAGTGTTGAGTTGATATTTATCAAAAGCTAGTTCACTATTGGTTGCTTAGCATGGTTTAATTTTCCTATTGTTCCAAGGTGATTAGAACCTTTGCTCCACTAACATAACAAAAAAAAAAGTTATATCTAGACTTGTATTTGATCAAACTAGGAGTTTAGTCTTTTTCCTAGCCTAAGTTAATTTCCCAGATTTTAAGTTATGTCTTGTTTTAGTATTAATTGCGTAATTTGTAAATGCGCCTATAAATTTGAGGTTTGATGGTTGGGGTCATGTTGATCTTGTAGTAGCCATTACAAGTTTCTCATCCTTTCACAATTCAGTGTAGGTGAGGTGATATATGCCTTAAGTCTTAAATTATTTCTTCTGCCAATTATTTTATTTAGAAGTTAACCGTTTTGTTAAATAAAATTTAACTTTGACTTTGTATATAAGCGAATATGTAGGCATGTGAATGTAACCTTTCAGGATGCTGCTTTAAATCTAATTCTTTAGTTGTCATTTTGGTGCTCATTGTGTTTAAATATTAAAGTCAATGTGTGACGGTTTCCAAAGCTACTAATCTGTTTTATTCCTCTGTTAATTATTATATATTTCTAAAGTGTTGATTGTAGTTTAAATGGTCCTTATGTCATGATCGGTTGTTATGAAGATACCCTTTGATTGACTTTCTTTATTCACTATGAGAAGTATATATTGGTCATGAAATATTCTTAATTCTCATTGGCTTTAAGTTATAATTTTACTTGTCTTATGATTAATTCCAAAATGTCAAGACAGTAGCTCTTTGATAGTAGCGTGTTTGTTGGTTAAATTGTGGTGAAGGACAAATTGTTGAAATGATTATCCTTAAACCTTATCACCTAGTTAGTAAATAATTTGCTCATTTACTTATCTTTATCTCCTTTGTTTTCTTATGTATGAATACTCTCCCTCGAGTCTCTTGGACTCCTCCTTCCGTATGTTCTCCATCGAGTCAGTCCCCCTATATAGTCGAAAGTTGTTACAGGTTCCAGGGCTCCAACATACTGCTAAAAATTAGTTCAAAAGCCCAAGAAATGGGCTGTATGCATATTCTATAAAACATTATACACTGATATACAGGTTTAGTGCAGCAAATATGTGGCCAAAAATGAAGATGCAGGTTGGAGGCGTCAAATTGGGTTGTATACATTTAGTATACAGTTCGGTATGCAGGAAAAAGGGCCAAAATACAGCCCATATGCACTGCTATACGATCAGTGTATACACTAATTTTTGGACGCGAAAATGGGCTAAAGCCCATCGTTTTGCATAGCAGGTGGCCAATATCAGAGTTAACTCAATGGGCCAAAGCCCATTTTTGGCAAATAATAGATTTAGGATAGGTTGGGCCAAAAGCCCAAATTGGATTCTCTTCCTTTATCATTTATTTGTTTGCATTAACTCTCTAACCTTTTATTTGTTTCGATTTAATTTAAATAAATTCCCCAAAAGATGAACCATATTCTTTATGTTAGTTTATTTTAATATAATTCATTTTTATCAACTCTTATACTTATTCAAATATTTTTAGTCAAAACTTTCACTTATCTTTAATTAGATTAAAATGATTTCTTGGTTTATCTACCAAGTTGGTTCGAATTATTATTTCTAAATATGATGTAAATAAATTCTAATTACTCTAATTTGTTAAAATCCTAATTGACGAAGTTGTTTCAATTAAGGTCCCATTTTCTTAAAAATTAAAAATTGTTCTTTATTTTACTATTTTATCAAAGTTAATCGAATATTGTAAATTATTATACATTTATGCTAAATCATTGTCCTAAAAATTAGTCAAAAATATATTAACCAAGTCGTAGGATAACCGCGTGTTAGCGGGCGCTTCAAATGTCTTAAAAACCTTCTTGAAGTGTAAATAAGAACCTCTTACCCATTTTCTCTAAAAATTTAAAGACTTAATCTGTTAGTCTTTTTAAATTATAAGCTTTCTTAATTTCCTAAAAAAGTTAAGTGGCAACTCTTTTCTAAGTATTTTTCTCAAATTGTTTTATAATTAGAACATTTCAAAAAGTGATTTTTCTAAAGATAGTAAATTACGGCATAACGGAGGGGATCCATATCCTTGCATTCTGCAATGTCCTCCCAATTAAAGTTCATGATCACCATCGCCAATGTTTCAATACCCAATCTCTCCTCAATATGTACCTTTGGTTTCTCATCATCATCTAGATCAATCACTGAAAGAACCTTCAAGTCACTAGAGTGATTCACAAACTAACAAATATTGAAACTAACCTCTTCATCATTTAGCTTGCACTTCATCTGCCTTTTTTCCATATTAACTTACGCACGTTCGATCGCAAAGAATGGTCACCCTTGGATGATGGGGACGTCAAAATCAACCTCACATTCAAGAACCACGAAATCTTGTGGGAATATAAAAGCCTTAACTTTCATAACGACATCATGGAGAATGCCTACCAACTTTTTCACTATACAATTTGTCGTAAGTAGCTGCATTGTAGTCGGTTTGGGGGCTACCAAGCCCAATTAATGGAGCACTAGTAGTGGCATCAAATTTATGCTAGCACCCAAGTCACATAGATATCTAGTAAAATTTAATAGTCCAATGGTGCATGGAATTGTAACAAGCCATGATCCTTTTTCTTCTGCACAATAGAGTGAGTGGCTATGGCAATCCAATGATGCAACTTATGATCGGATTCACAACTCACCACCCTTTTCTTATTCACCAGATCCTTCGTAAACACGGCATATCGAGAAGTTGTTCAAGTGATTAACCAAAGGGGCTTTTACTGAAATTATTCACCAAATCTTTCGTAAACACGACATCCTTGGTTGTTTGTTGAAATTAAATCCTAATTTTTATTGGATCTTGGTCTAATTTGATGTGGGTGAAATCTTATTAACCAAGGGTTGCTCCGATTGCATGATTTTTCCCAATGATAGATGGAGTGACGACTTTCTGAAGGGCTAATGATCGATTTGAGCAATACTTTTTTATATATGGGGGAAGTCTGAGTACTCGTGGATAGAAAAACATGTGGATAGGTTGTAAATTTTAAAGAAACTACATATTGTTGCGTATTGTGGTTAAAATCAAGAAAAAATAGGCACTGGGGTGAACACTGTTTGTTTGGTGAGCTTGTCTTAGCTCGCCAAGGCAGTTAGGCAAATCGTCGAATAAGATCTTGATCGTATTCCTTGATTGAATATGTGACCTGAATACTGTTCCATTCGGTGGGCTTGTCTTACTCCGCTCACATCCACTCGGCATATTGCCAAGTGGGAGTGGGCATAGCATTTCATACCTGTTCTTTTTAATTTTGCACTTTCACTTTTGGCGGACTTATCCTAGCCTGCCGAAACCAATTCGGTGAATCACCGAGTTGGAGTTTACTCCGCCCAATCTGCTTGAGTTCTTTGAAATTTTGGCTAGCTCACTTGAACTCGCCCAACTTGTAAAGCAGATTGCCTTCCCAGTAGGCGAGCAAAAGTTGTTGAGCATATGATCATGCCACTTTATGGTACTTGAGGTTAAAGAAAGAAGCAAAACCAAGACTAATTCAGTGGGTGTTTCTTCTTCAAGAATTTGATTCTGAGGTGAGAGATAAAAATGAGTGTGAAAACCAAGTACATAGCCACCTATCAAGGCATGAAGTAGATATTGAAGTGGATGAGGGAATATACATTGACAATGCTTTCCCTGATGAATCGGTAATATTGATCTCATAAAACTCAATAGTTGGTATGCTGATTATGCGGACTTCATTTTATGTTGGCTATTATCGGAAGATTTGAGTAGCCATCCTAAGAGGAAATTATTATTTGATGTGAAGAGGTATGTATGGGATGAATCCTTCCTTTTTAGTGAATGCTCTGACAGTATTATCCGGCGTTGTGTGCCTGAAGTGGAGATACAAGAGATACATGAAGCCTGCCATGCTTCACCGACTGGGGGGACATCATGAAGGCATACATAAAGCTTCTAAAGTGTTACAATGTGGTTACTATTGGCCCATAATGTTTAGAGATGCCCATACCTTTTCACAGTGTTGTGTTCATTGTCAAATGTAATGGAGTATCTCTAGGACGCATGGGCTATCGTTGTCACAAATTCTTGAGATCGAGCTATTTAATGTTTGGGGGATTAATTTAATGGGGCCTTTCCTTACCTATTTTTAACTCTCTTTTATCTCTGCACCACTGACAAAATTGACACATAAGATAGCAAAGTTCCAGTGGACCGGGGCATGCGAACAGAGATTTAAGGAGCTAAAGAAAAGGCTTACCACTACACCTATCCTAACTCTTCCAGATGAAATGAGGGTTATGTTGTTAATTGTGATCCCCCCAGAATTGTCCTAGGTTGTGTTATTATGCAACATGGTAAGGTTATCGCATACACCTCTAGACAGTTGTGGAAACATGAGCAGAATTATCCTACTCACGATCTTGAGTTGGCCACAATTGTCTTTGTCTTAGAAATTTAGCAGCATTATCTATACGGGGTTCATATTGATATTTTCACCGACTACCAGATCCTTCAGTATTTACTTAAGCAGAGGGATTTGAACCTACGACAAAGGAGATGGCTAGAATTGTTAAAGGAATACGTTGTTAACATTTTATATCATCTGGGAAAATCTAATGTTGTTGTTGATGCACTCAGACAGAAGTACATAGGTAGTCTATGTCACACTGAAGCTGATAAGGCTGAAATACATAAGACCTTGACCAACTAGTTAATTTTCAGGTGCGCTTGGTAGATGTAGGGGTGGATGTGTGGTTGTTTAGAAAATGGTAGAATCTTTCTTTGTTACTGAATTAAACTAGCGGAAACATGAACAGCTTGAGCTTAGGAAACTAAGGGAAAGAATTCCACAGTAGCAACAACCTTTATTTGAGCAAACTAAAGATGGAGTCCTTAAATACCATGGTTGCTTATGTGTACCGACGGTTGGAGAGCTCCGTAAAATGATTCTTTCAAAGGCCAATTATTCTAGATATGCAGCTCACCCTGGAGTGACAAAGATGTATAGGGACCTTGATAAATCTATTGGTGGAATGGAATGAAAATGACATTGCGAAGATGGTAGCTGAATGTCCCAAGTGTCAACAAGTTAAAGCAGAACATCAGAGTCTTGGAGGCCTAACTCACTATATTGAGCTTCCATTATATATGATAAATATGGACTTTACAAGTGATTTGCCTAGGATTCCACGGAGGTAAGATTCTATTTGGGTAATTATCGATAGGCTGGCGAAATCTGCTCATTTCTTGCCAGTTAGGACAACAAATTCAGCCAAAGATTATGCCAGGTTTTATATTCAAGAGATTGTTTGCCTTCACGAAGTTTAATTATTTATTATCTCGGATCGATGGGCTTAGTTTACAACACATTTTTGGAGATCATTTTAGAAGGGTCTAGGCACTGAAGTAAATCTTAGACCATTTTTCATCCATAAATGGATTGACAAGAAGAACATACTATTCAGAGTGTTGAGGATATGTTATGTGCATGTATGCTGGATTTTAAAGGAAGTTGGGATGAAGATCTACCTCTTATTGACATCGCTTATAATAACAACTTTCAAGCAAGTATACAGGGCCCCTTACAAAGTACTATATGGTTGGAAGTGTAGGTCACCGATCGGTTGGTTTAAGATCGGGGAAGCAGAGTTTCTGGGTCTCAATCTAGTCCAACAAGCGATGGGAAAGGTTAAGCTTATTAGAGATCGACTGCATACAACACAGAGTTTGTAGAAGTCTTATTCAGATGTTCGACAACAATACTTAGAGTTTGATGTAAAAAGATTGGGTTTTCTTGAAAGAATATCTAATGAAGGGCGTAATGCGATTAGGAAAGAAAGGGAAGCTCAGTACTTAGTATGTTGGACCATATAAGATTATTCGAAAGATCGGTACAGTGGCATACGAGCTTAATCCATCATGTATTTCATTTATCTATGTTGCGGAAGTGTATTGGATATCTTTCATGTATTATACCCATTGAGAATATGTAACATGTCAAATTCAAAAAGGTAGAAATTTTAGCTTTTTCAGGATCGGGTGCTAGTTCCGAGAAGCCACCCACGGCCCGTGGACTGACACACAGACCATAGGTTGGCTCGTGGTTAGCCAGTCTAGATTCTTAAGATTTGTCAAAATCCTTTACTTCTATGATGGTTCACTAGGACAGTCTGTTGACCTATGCACGAGTCATAGGTAGGTTTCGTAGGTATGTTCCAAACTTAGAAGAATTTTGAGGTCAATATTTGGGACCTACGACTATGGTCCACGGTCCATAGGTGGGATCCATCATTCGGGTCCCAAAAATCACGGTCTCTGAACTCCATCGATGATCAACCAGTACGGTCTGTGGTCTGACCAACAGACCGTAGGTTGGGCCGTCGACGGGGGTCTACAATTATTTGATAAGGACTTTTAGGTCTTTTCCTAATTATTTTAGCCTAATACTATGTCATTTTACCCTCTATTAGAAGCCCTATATAAACGTTTCTAACCCTTAAAATCTTCCCAATCAATTCATTCTCTTAAATTCTCAAAAGAAGAACATGTCATCCTCTCAAATATTTCTCTCTCTAGAAGTTGAAGAAGAAAGTTGAGGTTTCAAGTCAAGTCTCCAATTCAACCATTGAAGTCAAGATTTTTGCATTGAGGTATGATAGTTTTCATCTATGGAGCCCTTTCCTCCATAGAGTTCCTAAATCTCTCAATTTTGAAGTTAGAAATTCCCAATTTAAGTTAGGGTTTTCTTCAATGTTATGGGTTCCTTTTTATATTGACTTAATTGATTGACTTATGAAGTATTATGCATGAATTGAGGTAATTCCATAATTTTAATATGAATTACCATGAATCCATGCTTAACCCATGTTTTCTATATTTTGACGATTGAAAGTGGGGTTTTCAACTATGAAAGGTGAATTATGCAAATATGCATGTTCTTATGAAATTAATGAAATAATGATATAAGTTTCTTTGACAGTAAAGCATAAATGTTGTGAAAGGAATTTCTCGTATAATTAGTGTTCTTAAGGTTGAAAGGTCTTCTCATCTAAAATGAACCAATGTTAAGGAGCTATTCTAATGTTGAGGCAAGAGGCGATTGCCCACGTCCTCTAATGAAATGACAAGAGGCGATTACCCATGTCCTCATAATGTAAGACAATAGGTGATTACCCATGTCTCGTGAATGTTAAGATAAGATAAGATTAATGAACACTCCATGGAAGTTTAGTTTAATACCGAATGGACACGTGGCGATTACCCATTTCCCATAAACTATGTGCCAACATAGGTTGTCTAGATAAACATTAGCTAGTGGATCCACATAAGCTAGAAGTTCATGGTCCTTACCTAGGCAAGTAGGACACCCTTTTTGGTGTGGGAGACACAAGATTCCTTGTTATAGCTCACATGGTCTTAAATGTCTGTTAGCGCTACTTCCCACAAGTTATGATGAACTAAGGCCAACTCAAAGGTATCTAGTATGTTTAAAGGAGATTTACTTTCATTGACCTTGATTATGAAATTATGCTTTTAGCCTCTTATCATATGTTTTTATGCATTGCTATCATACTTGGTATATTTTTGTACTAACACATACTTTTTCCTACGTTTCCCCAAACGTAGGGTCCGACACTCCAGATTCACATTTTCGTGGCTAGGGATCTCATAGTATAAGTTGAAGATTAGTGAGGCCTCATGTTTGGAGGATCATGCCTTTATTTAATATTATCTTTACATTTCAGTTTTGAACTTGATGTATGGGCTACGTCCCGATCATTCTTATGTACTAGATGGCTTTGAGACATTGTTAGACTTCCGCTTCATTTTATAAAACTCTTATGTTTTGAAATTGTCTTTTAAATTCTCTTGAATTTCTATTATCTTGTATGACGTATGCTAAGTGGCTTGTGTAGGGCCTCTCGGGGTCCTATACGTCATGTTACACCAAAGGTCTACCTTGGGTCGTGACAGAATATTCGTGTTGTGAAGATTTCTCTTTTGCAGAGGTACCAATAACTATTTTAGATCGACAAGTAAGAAATATTTGAACTAAATATGTAGCTTCTGTGAAAGTGTTGTGGGGAAATAACAACGTCAAAAAAAAGACTTGGGAAGCGGAAGAGGAAATGAGGAAGGAGTACCCCCAGTTGTTTACGACTTAAGGTGAGTCACATTTTGATAATAGACAATTATTTCTTCACAACAATTTAATTGGATTTTAAATAACTTGAAAGTGCAATTTATATATCTTCTTACGAGATACCTATACGAAGCTTAGTAGTTGGAATTTTTAGAATTTGACTTTAGGTTTGCGACTGTAACAAGTATAGACTCGCAAATAAAGTGTTATGGGAAAAAATTCAACCAAAGAATTGTCTAGATCCGTTCGTGGGTGAATGTTCATAAGGGGGATAGAATTTGATATCCCATACTTTTTTCTTTATTCTTGCATAATATATGTGGCTTAGTATGACGTTGTTATATGATAGGTATACGAATTGGTAAAGTTTATTGGAGATTAAGATTGCAAATGGCTGGCAATATCAAGGAACTAAACTAAAGTTTTAGGTCAAAGGAATCCCTCAAACAATGGTTCAGGATTAAATAAATGGTTCGAGTAACATGTCGCCTATTTGAAAGGTTTAAATTAACCATACCTTAGGGATAAACCTATGATTTTATAAAATTTATGAGATATTATAATAGAACAATAATCGTATGTTAAGTTTTGAAGTCAAGAGAACTAGCGAAACTAACGTCGGCAAAAGTTATCAAAATTTCTCTAGTAAAATTTGATGAACTTTGGGTCAAATGTCTTGGATGTTTTCTCCCAATATATATAAAGAGTTACAAGTCATATGACCTATCAAATCAAAGGTATACGAGTCTAGTTTGCAATGCACAAAATCACACATCAAATAGGCATTGGAGTAAAATTTTATGAGCGTTTTACTGTGGATTGCCTGGGCATAACCCGTGTCGCGAACCAGGTCGGGTAAAAAATATGGTATGTCGGTTACTCGACTTTTTAACCCATAAAAATATTTTTTACACTTCCTAACTAGAAAGAAAGTTGAAGAGAGGGTTCTAATAGAGTTCTTTCATGATGAAGGTTAGTTTTAATAATTTCTACCATTGAAGGTTGCCCCTATGCCTAGAAGCGTGATCTCTACACGTGGCAATCGTTTTCCCCTTATATTTGCTGCGTTTGGAGATAGTTTTTGAAGATATAAAGTGGTAGTTATTGGTATTTCTTCAAGGTTTACACTTGGTTTTCTAAGGTAATCATTTCAGGAGTCTTTTATGATTGTTTTAACGAAGTTCTATGGACTTTTCGTCAAGTTGGAGCCATATGGTAAATCTGTCGATGTAAGCTCAATTATAAATTGTTTATAGGTGCGTACAAGGTGTGTATATATATTGTTTGTGAAGCGTAGGACGTAAGGAACAACTTTCGTGAAAAAAACTACAGGCATTCGAGCCTTCATCTGAAAGGTATGTTAAGGCTAAACTCTGTCCTTTATTTTAGCACGACTACTGGAAATTCCTAAAACGCCAAATATGATATTTTGCTATAATCTTTATAGAAAGACCTTCTGAGAAAGGTATTGGAATTTCAGCTGAATTATTTTCATGATTCTATTATTTTAATATTCCACTCGTTCGGATAAATAGTGTATTCGACATCTTCATGTCATTTTATCGGTTTCCTTGAGTATATGTCCACGTGATTAATTTGTATTCTTCTTTGGGTGGTGTTACTTAAATATATTATGGGACACATTTATTATTTGTAACCAACCCTTTTTGCCTGCTAAAGATTATTATGAAAAATCATTAAAGTAACATACGATTTTCAAAACTATCAAGCATAACTTAAATGTTTAAACTATAAGAACACTTGATTTTTGAAATACTTTCTTTTATAAATTATCTAGTAACCAAGTATGGGAAATAAGTAAAGCACCTTAAACTTTTTATTAACATCTTCAAGGTTATGCTATCATTCTAAAAGTTGAGTTAAGTTTTCAAACTTATTGAGAAAAACATATGAAGTTCCATGAGACATATACATGTCAAAAAAAGTGATTACAGGGTTATGAGAACAAGAGTACAAACGGGCAACGATTGGCAACATGAAAACGGTAACATATATGCATTATGAATTCATGACATGACATGCTATACATTCTACTCCCGAGCTATAATTGGGAGGTATGTGGCCTATTGTCTATATTTATACGTATGAGACAGCGATAGCCACAAGTTGGTGAATATGATGTTGGTTAGCTCCCGGGAAGCACAACCATGCTAGCATTTGGTTGGGTATGTCATGCATTTGCATCTATATATATATGTATTCACGACATGCGACTATACGAGCATAACATGCATATATAAATAGCAGGAGGTCAAATGTTAGCCATGGAGATTATTTGAGTTTCAGTTTCAGGTGGTATCTCTTTTACTCTTTTACAACATATACTTATTATTCTACTTTCTGTTTGACATACCAGTACATTTTTATTCATACTGACATCCCATTGCTTGGGGACAATATTTTTATTTGTCTCTTGCGAGCAAGTTCAGGCAGAGACTCTGATCGACCCACCCGCTAGGATTCGGTTTCAACTTTGAGTTGGTAAGATCCATCTTATCTTGGACTATCAGAGGATAGTTACTTTTGTTGTACAATTTGGGTATAGTCGGAACCTTGTCCCGATAGTCCTTATGTCATTCGTAAAGGCTATTGTGGACACAGTATTTTGGGTTTTCTTTTGTAGGTTTCAATCTCCAACCCATAGGCTTGACATGTATATATGTGTGTGTGCAAGTAGGTATGTCTTCGGCGTCATTGGCTAGCTAGTACATCTTTATATTTGGCTTGTCTACAATTGTTTATATGGTTCATTGTCATTCAGGTCATGACCTTCATGGTACAGACTTCACATTTCAGATGTTGTGTTGCCCGGTATTTTTTGCCCCAGGTTTTAGTTAGCTAGTATGTTTCAGTGGCTAACTCAACCGAATATGGTATCGAGTGCTAGTTACGGTTCCCTATTTTGGGGGGTGACATTTTCATTCACATGGGCTAATCAAATCTTCATTGGGACTTGAATATACAAGGGCAACCAGCTAACCCATCTTTTGTTTGAGTAACTTAATGGATGATGAATGTGAGATCATGGTAGTGGAAAATGTTGAAACGTCACTCTTCATTTCTTGCAAAATTATATTGGACCATTCCACTTTATCAAGAATTTTTGTTAATAAGTCCTCAGTCGGAGTGCTCACTGGGTCATGCAAGTCATGAAGTGATGTATACTTTAATCTTCACATTCATTTCCGTACCAACTTCCCAAATATTTTCGGTCCAACCTTGATTTAAGGCAAGCCTTGGCTTGACCAAGAACCCTCCAATTTTTCACCCCTTGAGTAAAACTTCTAATCATACACATTCCGGGATATGACATTTACTGAATTTTCTCTACTTCTGATGACATGCTCAAACAAAATATCAAGTTGAGCTTTCAATTTAGCAATGCTTTTGTCATGCTCCTGGTTTATCTCCTCTTGCTCTTAAAGTATTCCCATGGGAGTGACACATGATCTTCATTAGTTTACCAAGCTTTATTGATTTTCGTTATTTCATCAAGAAATCATGAAGCCATCACAAATGGTGGTCTAATGATACTTGATATATCGTGAGTTTACGTAAGTTTTGATACGTTTCACTTAGAGTTTGTGTGTGTCTTAGACCATTTTGTTATTAGAAATAATGTTTTATGTATAATTCTTGAAGGAAATAGGCTTGGATGCAGTTGATGAAGATGCGAGCTGAAAATTGCTAAAGTAGCCATCGACGTACCGTGGATGGGCAGTAGTAGGTCTTGGCCTGGGAGATAAGTTTCAGTAACTCAAACCACGGAGTGCCAGGACGGACCGTAGTCCAGTCCATGGACCGTAGGTGGTGTATCGTAGGTAGAACATTAGGGAAGTCTGACAAGTGAGTGTGGAACCACAGAGCAAGACAACGGACCGTAGGTCGACCAACGGTCCGTCCTGCACGTCTTTCATTGACAATCTGAGAGTTGAAGGTTCCAGTTTCTAATTAAAGTTTCTAAGTGTTGAACCACGGAGGGTGACCTACGGACCGTAGGTCGTGCCGTCAACAGAAGTCGCGTCCTGCCAATTTATTTCCTTATTTTGTTTCCTATTTTATTTCGGATTTGTTGTCTATAAATAGGAGTTATAAACCTCGTTTTTGGGGGTTAGACAATATTGTAAACTCTTAGTTTTTGGTGTTTTGGAATTAATTTGCAAACTCTTAGCAATTTGATTTTCGGAATTCGTTTTATATAATTTTCTCTTTGAATTTCAATTGAAGATTTTGGGTTTCATCAATTCTTCTTGTAAGTTCATGAATTGTTTTTACCCAATTATGAATTGTGTTCTTTCAAGAATGAGTAGTTAAATCCACAACTAGGGTTGTGGGAACCATGATCAATTAACAAAGTATGAATAATAGTTAAGTAATTCTTGAATAGTGTTTTTGCATGTATTGTTAATTCTTTCGTTTAGTAGACTTTTTAACGGTGCACAACGTTAGAACTCGACTCGTTGCTACTTGCCAGACCAATGAGGTAGTTAATGAGAAAAGAATTAACAATAAAGATTTAGTGGATGCTATCTAATAGTCTAATTTCAATTGGAGCGAGGGTGAAAACTAAGACATACATTGATGTGATGTCTATCTGGGGTAAAGGTAAGGTTTAGTAAATTATACACTCGTAGCTGGACCAAGGTGCGTAGTGAAATTCCCTAATTGGAGGACCAATCACTTAGGGATACCTAACTTACCAACTTCCCATGTAAAACACTATGAAAGAATTACTATTATTAGGATTACTGCGTTAAGAGATTGTGGGGAACACACATACCCTAGTTTGTTTCTCATATTGATAACTCAAAGTTGAATCTTGCTTACTTGTTACTAAATCAACAATCTGTTACTTATTTACAAACTCCCCCTCCCCCCATCCCTTTAGTTACTTGTCTCGGAAATAGTTTGACTAAACAAATAAAATAGTGAGTTAAGTTTAAGTCTAAACCATATTTCTCGTGGGATCGACCTCAACCTACAAGTTGGGTTCTTTATTTGACAACAATTGCTTATACTTCTTTAGGGAGGTGTAATTTGAGCGTATTAAATTTTGGCGCCGCTGCCGGGGAATTTGGCTTTTAGATTAAGTTTAACTACATTATTGAACTTTAGTTAAGTATTTCCTGATTTTTACATTTTTTTTTGTTTTCTACAGGTTTCTACTCTAGTGTATGCCATGTACACGGAGTCGAGGTGAACCATTGACGCCATACGATCCAGGGTTGAGTAAAACTTTGCAAAAAATGAATAACCAAGGGGTACTAAACAATCCAATCGGAGAGGGTCTAGGTGATGGAGTTGAATTGCTGCCTCCTAGGGTTGTTAATGTGAACGCTCAGGTACATGGTGGTAATTTACTCGGAGATACAGAGAGGGTGCAGAATCAGCCAGGACAGAGGCTTTGTGATGACTACCGGGTTGACTATAATACATTTTAATCCAAAGGGCCTATTGTTCTTCCTCTTCTACCTCCAGGGAATACATTTGTGGTGACCAACAATCTTATGTAGATGCTTACAATAAGAGGTTTTTTTTTCTGGTTTAGGTTCAGCAGATCCGCATGGTCACATGGCTAAATTGAGAAGTGTCTGTAAGAGTTTTGTGGGGCGACCGGAGTTGGACATGGATGTCATAGGTTTGAGAGTTTCCCTCTATCATTGACCGGTGATGCTGCGGTGTGGTTTTCTGAGTTTCCATATAATTTGATTCATTCATGGGACCAATTGCATAGGGTGTTCATGGAGAGGTATTTTCTGGTGTCTAAGAAGCTAAATCAAAAAGATAAACTAAATAACTTTGTAGCACTACCTGGAGAGTCTATGAGCAGTTCATGGGATAGGTTCACTGTATTCATAAGAAGTGTTCTTAATCACCACATGGATGATGAGTCACTGAAGGAGTACTTCTACAGAGGATAGGATGACAATGGGAAAGTTGTTCTACATACTATTGATGGAGGATCATATGATGAGTACACTTTTGAGGAGATCGCTGAAAAACTGGAGAAGATTTCTTGGAATAATAAGGCATTGAGAACTAGAAAGGTGAATATTGGTAGAAATACATTTGCAGTCCAAACTGCACCTAGTCAAGTCAATGATGATATTCGTGAAGAGATGACTCAAATGAGGACAAAATTGGGTTTGGTACTAAAGCATGTGAGTGGAAGTTAAGAAAAGGCGAATGCGGTAAACTACTTAACTAGAACTCCACCACCACCAGTTGAGGAATGTTACTATGAGGAGGATGCATGTTTGGTTACTGATTAGACGGGGAGTTTCCAAACCAACGCCCAAGGTTCCAATTCAGAAAAGGCGCCAAGGTTGGAACTATGGCCATTACAACCGTGAGGGAACTTATGTCTGGGATGGTAACTACAATCATGATAACAACTACAATCATGATAACAACTACAATCAGAACAACTATGGCAACATAAATGATTGAGTCAGGCCATATGTCTCACCTGGTAGAGAATTTGGTAGTAGTATGAATCGCATTGAGGATATGATGCAGAAGATGATGAAGAGGTTTGATGCAACTGATGAAAATGTGAAAGAGATGCGTACTGAGCTGTCCGGGATTGGTCAAAAAGTTTATGCTCATGCAGTGCCGATCAAGCAACTTGAGCAAGAGTTTAGTCAGTTGTCTGCCACAGTGAATCTACGCCAACCAGGCACACTTCCTAGCAACACCATCCAAAATGTGAAAAATTATGACTCGCAGAGGAAAACAGACTATTGATCCCCCCATTCCATCTGAGTTTGAAAGAGTGGTAAAGATGCAAATGAGATTGAGGTTACTGGAGAGACCAAAAATGTTGCAGAAAAGGAGGCTGAGTTGACTCAGAAAGTTGTTCCCATGCCTAGAACTCCACCTCCCTTCCCAAAGAGATTAGTGCAAAAATCTGAAGAAGGAAAATACCGTAGGTTCATAACTATGTTGAAACAACTTTCCATCACTGTCCCGTTGATACAAGCTTTGGAGCAAATGCATGGGTATGCAAAGTTCATAAAGGACTTGGTGACTAAAGAGAGGGTTGTCAAATTTGAGAATGATGAGAGGTTGCAGCATTGTAGTGCCATTTCTACGAGGTCACTGGTACAAAAGAAAGAGGATCCCGGAGCTTTCACTATTCCTTGCACCATCGGTAAGATACATTTTGCCAAAACTTTGTGTGATTTGGGTGACAACATTAATTTGATGCCATTGTCGATTTATAAGAAGTTGGGTTTAGGAGTGCCATACCCGACTTCCATGCGTTTACTTATGGCTAATCAAACTGTGAAGAGGCCCATTGGAGTTCTCCAAGATGTCCTTATGAAAATAGGATCGTTCATTTTTTCGATGGATTTTGTGCTACTTGATTGTGAGGTTGACTTTGAGGTCCCCATCATCTTAGGGAGACCATTCCTCGCTATCGGGCGTGCCTTAGTCGATATGGAGAGAGGGAAAATGAAGTTCCAAATGAATAAGGAGGAGGTGACCTTTAACATTTGTAAGTCTATGAAGCAGGAAAGTGATCTTAAATCAGTATCTGTGGTGAGTCACATTCTGGGACAAGATTCAGGAGCGTCTAGTAACGAGAAGTCAGGTGCAGCCTTGTGCAAAGAGAAAAAGTACCATGATCAAAAGACTGAAAAGCGCGAATTTTCTCCCAGTGATCTGGTATTGATATTTAACTCAAGGTTGCGCTGGTTTCTGAGCAGATTCAAGTCCAAGTGGACCAGACCATTCAGAGTGACCCAAGTGTCCAAACATGGAGCGGTTGATCTCAAGAAAAGGAAGGGGACAAGGTTCAAGACCGACCAACGGAGGATAAAAAGCTACGTGGGAAATTTTGAGAGTGTCAATGTAGTGATAGAGGCTTGGCCCCTTGATGAAGTCTGAGTAATCAAGGTGTCTGCGTCGTGCCACGATATTAAATCAACCGCTGCTTGGGAGGCAACCCAAGATGTACAATCTAGCCAACTATAGGATTTTCTTTTTGATTTAGGAGTTTTCTTTTTTCTTTTTGATTTTTGTAGCTCTTTAGACTGGTGTTTATTTTTATGTTTTAGTGTTGGCTAGATATAAAATAGGGTCTGTGTCTAAAAAGTATCCAGAAAATATAAAAAGAAAGTCCTAATGGTTGCTATGTGTGCAGGGATGAAATGGAAAAATCTGTAGAAAATAGTTGTGCAGTCGCTACGGACCCCATCGACGGTCAGTTGGTCAATACACGGAACGTGGATGGCGTTCGTAGATCCTATGCAAATTTTCTAATTTTTCTAAGTGTCAGAGTGACCTACGGACAAGACCTACAGTCTGTAGATCGATCCACAAACCGTCGATGGGATCTCGTGGGTCCAACCTAGGGTTCTTCCTGACCCCAACCCGGACCCCTCTTTTATATAACCTTTCATTTTAAAACCATCCCCCATTCCAAAATTCCCTCCTAACCATTTTTCAACCCTCCAAATACCCATATTCATAAATCAATTCCCCAAAATAACTCCCAAAATTGATCCAAATCCTATATCTCCCCTATTCTCTCCCAAATCATTCCACCTCTCCCATTTTCTTCCCCAACGATTCCAAAGTCCGGGTTCGGTGTCGAAGGCTTGCAAAGGTTTGAGGATTTTCATTGCACTTACACACTCACTAACTTCGATCACTTGTAAGGTACCATGGCTCCAAAGCAAGTTGTTACCTATACACGAGGGGGCAAGTCTAAGTTAGTCGCCCCTTCCCGACACATGATAGAGGTGGACAGTGATACTGAGTACATCCCACCGGCCACAAGGGTCTCCCCCACTGCACCCCACACTACTAGGAACAGAGCCTAGCAGGTTATATCTGACGATGTCACTGCCCCAAAGTTTGAGAAGGGGGCCATACAGATCGGAGCACAGGCTGACTCAGAGTCGCAATCCGACTTTAGTACTAGTGGCAACACTGATTCTTCCTCTGATGTCGATAGCTCAGGCGACATCCCGGTGTCTACTGAGCCTGCCCCTAAGGCCGATGAGCCGAACAAATGGTGCGTTGCGGGCCAGTTTCATTTGTATCAGAATGACATTATGTTGAACGATCATCGGAGGATAACTCTGACTGTTACTGAGGAATGCAAGGTCCTTACAGGCAGCCTTCATACTGCACCAACTATTCAGGAGATCTTGAGGAGACACAAATTTGAATGGATGGCACGGAGCCTCAGGACCTGCAGTGAGGCAATGACCAGAGAGTTCTATGCCTCCTATGCTACCACCGTCCGAAATTCAATCTATAAACAGGCCAAGCCCGTAGCACCGACTCCACTTTAGTCCACTTTGGTGCGGGGGTTCCCAGTCGACATCTCAAAGGCCACCATTCTCCGGATTATATATTGCCCATCCCACACTCTACTCATTAATACAAAAAAATATGACTACAATATAAGCATTTTCCAGAGCGGCTCTTTCCAGAGAGATGCTGAAAAGAGGGAGACATTTTTGAGGTGGTTGGCACGTCATATTGTTGCAGATAGGGAGCGCGCTGAGTGGGTTAGGACTTCTATCCTGGGTATTAGAAAGGCTGCAGTGAGCTTTGTTGTGAAGTTCTTCTGGTTATTGGTTCGGAATAGACTGTCCCTGACTTACGCGGATAATATGTTTACATGTGACCGGGACATGATATTGCCTGCCATTATGCTGGGTTTGGAGTTTGATGTTGCCCAGAGATCCATGAGAAGGCCTTCAAGGCCACCACCACTCTGCCTTTCCTGTGTCTAATTTTCCAGCTCTGCAGGGATGTTTGTGTTCCCGTTTGGCCATGTGATTGGTTGCTTGATGCTACCAAGAATCTGGACATTGGCCTCATTCGGGATGATACCAACCTTGCTGCACCTCGAAGAGAGCCACTATTTGAGGTATTGTCTTTGGGTGATGATATTGTTGCAGATGTTGAGCAGATATAGGCTGATGACATTGCCATTCTATCCCCTACAGCAGATGTCCATGCTCCACCCTCTTCGGCCACTAGTCAGACCCCGAGCTCCTCCCGAGGCACTCCATCTTCAGGGTCCACTGTCGTTCCTCTAGCCCGAGTCCAGAAGCTGGAGACACAGATGGCCACTTTGCTTCAACATATGAAGGCATGGATGCAGCGTTCTAATGCAGAGTTCGAGGCGACGATGGAGCATAAGGCTCAGAACGTTCATAAGTGCCTGGATGCTTTTGATTTGAGAGTCCTGGAGAGGCCAGCCCCGACCATAGATGTGACCGTGTTCCGAATGGAATTGGCTAGCCTTCGTGCTGATGTTGCTTCCCTACTAGGCCCTGCTGAGGAGGTACCAGAGTCTGCCCCTGCGGTACCGGAGGATGAGGTGGCGATGACTGCTCTATTCGGCGATACTATGCCACCGTTATTTTCTTCATGTGCAGCTGGAAAGCGCCACTACTCCGACCATACTTCTGATGCTAAGGAGGCTCGAAGATTGAGGAAGAAGGAGCGCCAATAGTATGAGGAGGCTGAGAGACAATCTATACTTGATGAGGAGAGGAGACAGTAGCGGGCCCGTGAAGTGGATGTTGGACCATCTGGCATTCCGAGCAGTACTAATGGTGCTCCCATGGTTGGTGAGGGCGCTACTGATGGTGCCCCTAGTGTTGATCCAGCGGGCTTCGAGAAACCGGACCCATCCGCTTCTTGAGAGGTCTTCGGCGCATTTGTGCCACAGGTTTGCTTCACCCTATGCTTTACTTTGGATTTTTGTTCATTGAGAGAAATTTCACCTTATTTTGTTGGGCGTGGGGCAAATGGAAAGTGAGTGATAGGGTGAAGTCTGAGTAACCCAACTCATAATCCTCCAATGGGGTTTTCTTTCTTGTGTTCACTTCCCCTAAAGGACTATTGATATACCGTGAGTTTACAGTATTTCTAATACATTTAACTTACAAGTTGTGTGTGTCTAGGGCCTTTTTGTATTGGTTTTTATGTGTTTTTATCATATTTTGCAGGAAAGATGTTCAGGCGCGAAATTAAAGAGACAGCTGAAAGAAATGCAGAAAAGGGAATCTACGGAGGTGATCTATGGACTGTAGGTCCATTGAAGCTCCGTAGATGGTGGTCGTAGATCAGCAGCCAAGGCATGGAAGGCAAATCAGGGAAATCTAACCAAGTGTGGAATCACGATGATCATTGACGGTCCGTATATTGATCTACGGACCGTACTGTTGATCCGTAAATTGATACTGCGAGGGTTCCAATACCTGATTTTTAAAGATTCTAAGTGTGGAGCTACAGAAGGGGATTGACGGAGCATACTACAGTTCCGTCGTTTGCTTCAGAGAAGCTGATTTTTGGAAGTTGAAATATTTTCTAAGTCATGGCTGACGGAAGGGACCCACGGATTGTAGATCCATTGACGGTCCGTGAGTCAGTCTCATGGAATGAAGACGCGTGCTTGTAACAAACGTTCCTTATTTTGTTTCCCTTTTAATTTAGGACTTGTTTTCTATAAATAGGGCATGTAAACCTCGTTTTTGGGGGATAGAGATTATTATTCTATTCTAGTTCTTGACTTGGGAGATTAACTTGCAACTTTAGCAATTATTAATTTCCTAAGATCGTTTTGAAGATTTTTGAGTTGCAATTCAAGTGGAATTTCTGGGTTTATTATTCTTCTTACGTAAGCTCATAATTCTTTCATCTAAAACAATGAGTTGTGTTCATATGATTATGGGTAACTAAACTCCACAACTAGGGTTGTGGGAACCATGAGCGATTAACAAAGTATGAATAGTAAATAAGTAATTCTTTAATAGTGTGGTGCATGCATTGATAATTCTTTCGTTTAGAAGTCTTTTTAGCGGTTGCAAACGTTAAAACTCGCCTTGTTGCTACTTGCCGGACCAAGGAGGTAATCAACAAGAAAAGAATTATCAACATAGATTTAGTGTGATATTATCTAATAGGCTATTATCGATTGGTGTGAAGTAATAACTAAGCCAAACATCGATTATGATGTCTAATATGAGGTAAAGGTAAGGGTTAGTATATTATACATATGTAGCCGAACCAAGGTGCGGGGTGAAATTCTCTAGATGCAGGACCAAGGATTTAGAGATACCTAACTTATCACTTTGCATGTAGTGCACTAGGAAAGGATTGCTATTACTAGGATTACTGCGTTATGAGCTTGTGGGGAACACGTATACCCTAGTTATTTCTCTCATCTTGATAACAACCAAAACTGACTTTTGATTACTGATTATTTATTGAATTCTTACAATTTGTTTCACAAAACCCCCCTTTTTATTTCTTGCTTCTTGAAGTAATTGACTAATTGAATATAATTGTTGGTTAAAGTAAAGTCTAAATCATTTTCCTCGTGGGATCGATCCCAACCTACAAGTTGGGTTCTTTACTTGATAACGATCGCTTATGCTTCATTAGGGAAGTGTAATTTGAGCGTATCAAATTTTGGCGCCGCTGCCGGGGAAAATTTGGCTTTTAGATTTATTTTAACTACATTATTTAACGTTAGTCAAATATTTCCTAATTTTACTTTTTCTTGTTGTTTTTGTCTCTCTCAGGTTCTGACTCTAGTGTATGCCAAGTACACGGAGCTAGGGTGAACCACTTACTCCGTACAATCTAGAATTGAACCAAATTTTGTGAAGAATGAACAATCAAGGAATTTCAGTTAATCATATCGGAGTAAATCTTGGTGATGCAGTAGAGTTACAACAGCCAAGAGTAGCTGGTGGGGAAAATCAGGGTCTAGCTGAAAATCAATTGGGAGATGCAGTGAGGGTGCATGGTCCACCAGGACCACAACTGCATGACAACTACAGGGGCAACATCAATATTGCTGACTCTGATGGACCTCTAGTCTTACCCCCTTTGCCTCCGGGGCACACATTTGTGGTAACCAGTAGCTTAATGCAGATGCTTACAGCGAGGGGCTTGTTCTTAGGGTTTCCATCGGAGGACACATATGCTCAAATAGCGAAGATAAAAGTGGTCTGCAAGAGCTGTGTGGGTCGACCAGACTTGGATATGGATGTCATCGAATTGCTAGTGTTCCTTCTATCACTGACAGGCGATGCTACTATATGGTTCACTAAGATTCCTTATAACTCAATCTATACATGGAACCAACTGAGAGATGTGTTCTTAGCAAGGTATTATCCAGTGTCCAAGAAGCTCAATCACAAAGATAGGGTAAATAATTTTGTGGCATTACCTGGAGAGTCTGTGAGCAGCTCATGGGACAGATTCACTTCGTTCATAAGAGGTGTTTCGGATCACCGTATTGATGATGAGTCACTGAAGGAATATTTCTATCGAAGTCAGGATGACAACAATAAAGCAGTGCTTGATACTACTATTGGAGGATCGTATGGTGAGTGCACATATGCGCAGATTGTAGAAAAATTAGAGAAGGTCTCTCGCAACAATAAAGCATGGAGCACTAGGAGGTCAGATAATGGGAGAAACACATTTGCCATTCATACTACGAATAATCAGTCTGCAGAGGAGATTCGTGAGGAGATGGCTCAGATGAGGACCGAGTTGGGATTGGTATTGAAGTATGTGAGCGGAGGTGCAGAGAAGGTAAATGCTATGAATTACTTGACTAGAATGCCACCACCAGCTGAAGAGTGACACTATAAAAAAATGCTTATGCAGTGAATGATCAGACAGGGAGTTTTCGACCTAACGCTCAAGGATCCAACACGGAAAATTGTTGCCATGGTCAAGGAAACCAAGGTCGGAACTATGGTAATTACAATTGAGAGGGTCAATATGTCTGGGATGGAAACTTCAATCGCGACAACAACTACAACCGGAACAACTATGGCAACAGAAACGATTGGGTTGGACCTTATGTTCCCCTTCAAAATTGGGAATCTGGTACTAAGGAAGCTGGAGGCAATCTAGCGCGTATTGAAGATATGATGCATAAGATGATGAGAAGGTTTGATGCAACTGATGAGAATGTGAAGGAGATGAGAAACGACTTGTCTGGTATTGGTCAAAAGGTTGATGCCCATGCAGTGTTAATAAAGCATCTAGAGCAGCAGATGACTCAGTTATCTAGTACAGTGAACCCACGTCAACCAGGCACTCTTCCTAGCAACACCATCCTGAATCCAAAGAATGATGGTCATCGTATGGCAATTACTACTCGAGGGGGTAAGCAAACCATAGATCCACATATGCTGTCTGTGGTGGATGCTGAGATTAGAAAATAAGATGATGTGGTGGAGGTTAGAGAAGAGTCTGAGACTGCGACAAAGCAAGAAGCGGAGATATCTCAGAAAGTGGTCCTTATACCTAGACCTGCACCACCTTTTCCACAGAGGTTAGTGAAGAAGACTGAAGATGGTAAATATCACAGGTTTATTATTATGTTGAAGGAACTTTCTATCAATGTTCCTTTGATAGAAGTTTTGGAGCAGATGCCTGGGTATGCGAAGTTTATGAAAGATATGGTGACAAAGAAAAGGTCTGTGAGTTTTGAAGATGATGATAGATTACAGCATTGTAGCGCTATTGCTACAAGATCTCTTGTGCGGAAGAAGGAAGACTCTGGTGCTTTCACGATCCCATGTACTATACGGTTGTTACACTTTTCTATGGAATTGTGTGATCTTGCTGCTAGCATCAACCTCATGCCCTTGTCTATTTACAGGAAGTTGGGTCTAGGGGACCCAAAGCCCACTGCAATGCGGTTGCTACTGGCTGATCGAACTGTGAAGAGGCCCATTGGTGTACTCTATAATGTGCTAGTGAAAGTGGAGTCTTTCATTTTTCTGGCAGATTTTGTGATTCTTGACTGTGAGGTTGATTTTAAGGTTCCCATCATCCTTGGGAGACCATTTCTTGCCACAGGGCGTGTGTTGGTTGATATGGAAAAGGGACAGATGAAGTTCAGACTGAACAATGAAGAAGCAACTTTCAATATTTGTATGTCCATGAAGCAGAGTGGTGAGCTCCAAACAGTATCTCCTATAACTTACAAAGTGGAAAGTGGGACAAAAGTGCAATTGAAGAGTGACTAGGTGTTGAGGCACTAGCAACTGTTATGATGAATTTCGATACTGATGGTATTGAAGAGTATGATGAGTTGGTAGCCGCACTCGATAGGTGTGAATATCGGTCCAAACCAAAGAAGTATGAGTTAGACATGAAGAATCACGAGTCGCCACCCGTAAGACCATCTATTGTGGAGGCACCAAAATTGGAGCTTAAGGCTCTACTACCACATTTGAGGTATGTATACTTGGGCAAAGATAATACTTTGACAGTCATCATTGCGGCAGATTTGAATGCGAGACAAGTACAGTGCTTGGTGACTATGTTAAAGCGGTTCAAGCGAGCTATTGGGTGGACTATTGTGGATATTATTGGGATTCCTCCCGGTATTTGCTCTCACAAAATCCAACTCATGCCAGATCATAAGCCCAATATCAAGCACCAGAGAAGATTAAATCCACCTATGCAAGAGGTAGTTAAAAAGGAGATCATCAAGTGGCTGGATGCGGGAGTTATTTATCCCATTGCAGATAGTAGTTGGGTGTGTCCTGTGCAGTGCGTGCCTAAAAAGGGTGGTATTACTGTGGTTCCAAATGAAAGAAATGAGCTTGTTCCAATGAGGCTCATTACTAGATAGAGAGTTTGTATGGATTATCGGAAGTTGAATGCGTGGAAAGAAAATGACCACTTTCCTATGCCATTTATGGACCAGATATTGGATAGACTTGGAGGATAGGGTTGCTATTGTTTTCTTGATGGGTATTCGGGCTATAATCAGATTTCTATAGATCCAAAAGACCAAGAGAAGACCACCTTCACTTGCCCATATGGGACTTTTGCTATCAAACAAATGCCATTTGGGTTGTGCAATGCTCCAGCAACCTTCCAACGCTGTATGATGTCGATATTTTCTGATATGGTGGAGGACACTATTGAAGTGTTCATGGATGGTTTTACAGTTGTGGGTGATTCTTTTGATCGTTGTCTAGATCATTTGGCGAGGTTCTTAAATGGTGTGAAGACTGCAACTTGGTGCTGAATTAGGAGAAGTGTCATTTCATGGTTAAAGAAGGTATAGTGTTGGGTCATCGAATTTTAGAGAAAGGTATTGAGGTTGATAGATCTAAAGTTGAGGTAATACAAAAGCTTCCTCCACCCATTTCTGTAAAGGTGTTAGAAGTTTTCTTGGGCATGCAGGTTTTTATAGGAGATTCATCAAAGATTTCTCAAAAATTGCACATCCATTGTGCAAACTGCTCGAGAAGGAGTGTAAGTTCTATTTTAATGATGCTTGTCTTAGAGCATTTGGAGAGTTGAAGGAGAAGTTGGTTACTGCACCTATCATTATTTCACCGGATTTGGGACAACCGTTTAAGGTAATGTGCGATGCGAGTGGAGTGGCGCTTGGTGTAGTATTGGGACAGAGGCGAGAGAAAATTCTTCACCCTATTTACTGTGCTAGCAAAGCTCTAAATGTGGCCCAGAAGAATTATACTGTGACCAAATAAGAACTTCCTGCGGAGGAGAGTGCATTCAAGAAATTTTGATCCTACTTGCTTGGTACTAAGTTCATAGTGCATACTGACCATTATGCATTGAGGTATTTGATGGTGAAAAATGATGCAAAACCAAGATTGATTAGATAGGTATTCTTGCTGCAAGAGTTTGATTTTGTGGTAAAAGATAGAAAGGGGACTGAAAATCAAGTTGCCGATCACTTGTCCAGATTAGAGGAAGAGGCTATGCTAAAGCTTGGAGATAGGGCTGAAATTAATGAAGCTTTTACAGATGAACAGGTATTGGCTGCTTCTCATGATTTGATTACTTGGTTCACAGACTTTGCTAATTATTTGGCAAGCGATATTGTGCCCCCTGATTTGTCTTTTCACCAAAGGAAAAAGTTTATGCATGATGTGAAGAAATTCTTTTGGGATGAGCCTTACTTGTATCGTAGTTGTGCTGATGGGATTATTCGTCGCTGTATGCCCGAGGTTGAGATGTTGAGTGTACTTGAAGCGTGCCATTCATCACCTGTTGGGGGGGCATCATAGTGGTATTCAGAGTGCATATAAGATTTTGCAGTGTGGGTACTAGCGTACCATCCACCCAGATGCTCATGATTTCACCAAGTCTTGTGATCGTTGCCAAAGAGAGCGAGGGATTTCGAAGAGGCAAGAGCTCCCTATGAATCCTATATTGGTGATAGAGTTGTTTGATGTATGGGGCATTATTTTATGGGTCCATTTGTGAGGTCATATGGGATGAAGTATATTCTTGTTGCGATTGATTATGTATCGAAGTGGGTGGAAGCAAGTGCGCTCCCCAACAATGAAGGTAAAAGTGTCACCGCATTCTTGAAAAAGAATATCTTCTCCAGATTTGGTACACCGAGGGCTATTATTAGCGATGGAGGTTCTCACTTTTGTAATAAGTTGTTCCAGGCACTACTTGAAAAATATTGTGTCCGTCACAACGTAGCCACTCCTTACCATCCGCGGACTAGTGGGCAAGTTGAAGTGTCCAACAGAGAAATCATTTCTAAGTGTAAGAGTGATCTACGGTCATCATGTACGGACCGTAGATCAACTCATGGACCGTAGACGGGGTCTTGTGGGTCCAAACCCTAATTCTGTCTGACCCAACCCGGACCCCCTTATTTAAAACTCCCCTAATTTCAAATCATTTCCACTTCCCTCCATTCACTCTCCAACCGTTTCACCATTCCATAACCTCCCTAAATCACTTCATAACTCCTCCATAAAATCATCCCTTCCATTCTACCATAATTTCCACAATTCCTTTCCATTTACGAATACAAATCATTCCATATTCCACAAAAGGGTCCGGTGTTGAGTTAGTAACGAAGAGGTGCTTCTTTGGTCTTGCTAAGCTTATTGTCGTCACGCAATCACCCCACTCCTCGTTGCTTGTAAGGTAATAGGCTTTCCCCTCACTTTGAATTTCGGTTCATAGACTGAATATAGAAAGTCAGGAGTTGGGTCTTGACCTTGGGTAATTGTTAGATGAAATTGCATGATTAAATTGGAAGTTACAATACCATTGGAACGATAGATAGTGATTGTTGCCTTGTTGTATGTGATTATAAGTCTACATGTAAGTTTTGACTTAGGGTTCCAAAGTTTGTCTTAAATACTTGTTCAAATGAATAATCGGAATCCTAAGAATGACAAACTAGCATGATTCAATGTTGAAATGCATGGTTAGACTAGGATATTATTGAAAATGGTCTAAGATGTGGACTTGCAAATAAAGATTGGCTAAAATTTGGCACAGATCGCATCCACGATACCCCATCTACGGACCGTAGATCAATATACAGATCGTAGATTGGGTTCGTGGGTTGATGCACTCGAAAATCTCACCAAGTGTGAAACCACGGATGTGAACTACGATTCGTAGATCAATCTACGGACCGTTCTGTACATCTGTGGTTTCCATCTGTGACCAATATTGTTGGCCCTCTGATCCACAGAAGGGTTCCATGGATCGTGGATTAGTCTACGGACCGTAGGTCTCCTCCGTGGATGACCAGTGTTGCCCCTGTCTGAAATTCTCTTAGGACTTTGTCACTGTTCTTTTACAGTTCTAAAATATTTGTTAGCTTGTTTATGGTTAGTTTTGGCACTAATATCGCCTCCACAGGTACGATGGCACCCAAGAAGCTAGTCACCTATGCAAAACAGGGCAAGTCAAAATCTGTTGCTCCTAGCTTTAGGTTAATTGATGAGGACACGGACATAGAAAAAAAGATCCAGCATACGCTCCTCCCAATACAAGGACTTCCCCCAAGGCACCCCGAGGCACCTCCCAGAAGGTGATCACCGACGTAGTCACTGTCTCCCAGTTTGATGAGGAGCAAACACTGATCGGGTCACCAACTGGGGCTTCTTCCAGTTCAGCTACTGGGTCTGCATCTGGCTCCGAGTCTGCCCATGCTTCGGGCTCTGAGTCCAGCCATGCTTCAGGGTCTGAGTCGGCCCATGCTTCGGGGTCCAATGACAAGTCAGCCACAGGGTCTAGCCAGGATGACCAAGCTGCCTCGTCTGATGAGGCCACTAGCTCAGAATCTATACCAGCACCAAGGAATGAGGATCCTACTCCAGTGGCCGGCGAGCCAAACAGATGGTGTGTTGAGGGCAATGGCAGATTTATCGGGATGCCAAAATGAGAAATAACAAAAGAAAGATGGCCCGACTTATTACAGAGGAGCGCAAAGTCTTCACGTGGAGCTTGCATACTGTCCCTGATATCCACCATCTTTTTAATCTTCACAAGTGTGATTGGATGGCTCGAGACCCTGGGACTTATAGGGAGGAGATTGTGCGAGAGTTCTACGCCTCTTATGCTGCCACTCTCCGTGGCTCGATCTCCAAGAGGTCAAAGCCCATTGACCAAGATCCTCTCATTTCCACTGTGGTCCGAGGTTGTCTCGTGGACATATCACATGCCACCATTATCTTCTTTCTCTTTGGTCCGACCACAGGTCACTCTTGGTCACTAAACACAACGGAGTTTGAGTACAAATGGGACATCGTGCGGAGTGGTGCTTTCCAGAGGAATGCTGAACAACGAGAGGTTGCAATACTATGGTTGGCTAAGTACATTGCTGCATATGGCGAGCGTGTAGAGTGGGTCCCCGCACCTCGGCTAGATATTCGAAAGACCACAGTGAATTTTGTGGCCAAGTTCTTCTGGTTGTTAGTACGTAATAGAGTATCGCCAACAAAAGCTGACAACCAACTCACATGGGACAGAGCGATCATGGTTGCAATACTGGTACCAGGAGTGGAGATTGACTTTGCCCGCATGCTGCTGGCAGAGATTCACGAGAGGGTATTCAATACCTCCACTACTTACCCCTTTCCATGTTTGATTTTCCAATTGTGCAGGGACTCTGGAGTGCCGATCTGGAATTGTGATAGGTTGATCCACCCCAAAGGGACTTTCGACACAGGCCTCATTCGAGATAAGGAAAATGTGGCAGCACCTCGTAAAGAGCCCCAGGTTGATGTACCTCCATTGGGCGCAGATCTTGCAGAAACGATGGGGCAGGCACAAGGTGGTGATCCCGTTATACCAGATCACTCTGATACTGTCCCGACCTCCTCTTCCCAGGCCGCTAGTATGGCTCCTAGTTCATCCTGATCCACACCGCAGCTAGGAGCTACTATTGTTCCGTTGGCCAGAGTACAAATATTAGAGGCTCAGATGGCCACACTGCTGCATCACCTCCAGCCGTGGATGCAAAAGTCGATAGCCGAGTCCGAGACCAGAATGGAGCGAAGGATGGAGGGCATGATGGATCGGAATGTCGAGGCTGTTAATAAACGTCTTGATGCCTTTGAATTGCGAGTCCTTGAGCGATCAGCCCCGGCCATAGATCTATCAGCGGAGGGTGCGTGAGAGTACTGCAGGGGCATCGAGTTCTGCCCCAGTTGTAGAGGTCCCGTCTGTTGTGAGGGACGTTGTGAGCACCACTGATGGTGCTATGATGGATGACATGGGCATTACTGAGAGTGAACCTACTATTGTTCCAGCGGGCTCCGGGAAATCGGACCCACCCGCTCGTTCATGATTCTTCGGCGCTATGCGCCACAAGTTTGCTTCACCCAGTCCACTATCTTTTACTGTTTTTGTATGCATTGGGGACAATTGCATCTATTTTTTATTGGAGGTGGGGTAAATGGATTGTGAGTGATAGGGTGAAGTATGAGTAACCCAACTCATAAATCTTCTTTTGGGGTTTTCTTGCCTGTGTTATTTTTCCCCAAGAGACTATTTAATTTCTGTTGAATCGGCATATGTTAGGATTGTATGTATAGAAGCATGAAAAAGAATGATGAATCATGATGGCTTATAAAAAAACATACCAGTCAAAAGTTTGTGATGTGTGCTAGAATTGGTAGGCAAAGATAAGTTGAATGCGTTGGCTCTGAGTATGACATGATAAGGAATCAACTTGATTGCATGACTTAAGCTGAAACTTGAACTGGGTAATCTAATAATCTGATAATGAAACTATGTGCAAAGTGTGTGAGAATAGTTGATTATTCAAACAGTTTTGGTGCAAAACTAGAACTTGCCCGGTTAGTCCTGCTAAGACAATTCACTCTAGAAGCTAGGAGGTGATCATAGGCCCTTGTTCTGATAAGTCCACAAATTGCCTAAATGAAAGATGCAACCAAATGAAATAAATGTTCCCTTTGATCCAAATGCTTTGAGCCTAAAATTAGACCATTTCTTTCTAAACCCCGAATTCACCTTCCTATAAATCTACTATGTTGGCCCTGGTCCCTCCTTGGACATGTGCACCTCGACTAAGGTCAAAAGCCTAAGTTGAGGGTGGCTAATGTAAAAGATAACTTCAATCTTGGCCCTGACCCAAATTTGGGTATTGTGCACCTCAACCAATGGAAAATCCATAATTTGAGGGTTGCTATGAAAGAGGAAACTGAAAGAAAAAAGGGTATGAAAAGAGTTTGATGTTGAGAAAAGAGAGGAATGGATGTGACTTGTTGAAAGCTAAAGAATAAGCATAAAACGCAAGAAAGAGATAAAAGTGAAAAATAAAAAGATCTACAAAACCTAAAGTCACATCCATGGTTGAAGAAAATCAAGGGAAATAAGGTAAAACAACATGATGACAAAAATAGGGCACAAAAAGGTTGAAAGCCTGGGGTAATGTCAAGGAGGGCAGAAAGTCACTAAGAAGTACCAAATGTATCACACCTGACCCTGAGCCTAAGTTACAAGCCAAGAAAGTCCTATAGTGATCCTAGAGTCTAATTTGGGGAGTCTAAGCAGTGAAAATAAGGGCAAGCCTATGGTATTGAGCACTAACTGTACTTGAAGTTGTTTCTGAGTGAGAGTGTTGAATGAATCCTTGTACTCAAAGTCATAGTCATTGTGTGAAAGAAAAAGGATTTCGTTTGAAGTAAGGGCACTAGTTGCATTTTTGGAAAGTTGGTACTTCGGTGAGAGTAAAACAGTGTATGTTGTGTGTTGGTTGGTCGATCGTTGTCATGGTTTAATCCACATGAATTAGCTTATCGAGTCTAAGAGAACAAATTTTGCACCCGAAAAGTGAGTGGGATAGAGAGCCATGTGATTTCTTGGGCTTGAAATGCTTGCTTTTACACAAGTGTCATTTAGAGTATTAGTGCGTCGCTTGAGGACAAACAACGAATTTAAGTTGAGGGTGTTGATATACCGTGAGTTTACGGTATTTCTAATACATTTCACTTACAAGTTATGTGTGTCTAGTGACTTTTTGTATTGGTTTTTATGTGTTTTTATCATATTTTGCAGGAAAGGTGTTCAGGCGCGGAATTAAGATACAGGTGAAAGAAATGCAGAAAAGGGAATCTACGGAGGTGATCTATGGACCGTAGGTCCACTGAGGCTCCGTAGATGGTGGTATTAGATCAGCAGCCAAGGCATGAAAGGCAAATCAGGGAAATCTGACCAAGTGTGGAACTATGGTGACCATTGTCGGTCCGTAGATTGATCTACGAACCGTACTGTTGATCCGTAGATTGATACTGGGAGGGTTCCAGTACCTGATTTTTAAAGATTCTAAGTGTGGAGCTACGGAAGGGGATTGACAGACCGTAGATCGATCTACGGTCCGTACTGCACTTCCGTCATTTGCTTCAGAGAAGCTGATTTTTGGAAGTTGAAATATTTTCTAAGTCCTGGCTGATGGAAGGGACTCACGGATCGTAGATCCATTGTTGGTCCGTGAATCAGTCTCGTGGAATGAAGACGCGTGCCTGTAACAAACTTTCCTTATTTTGTTTCTCTTTTAACTTAGGACTTTTTTTCTATAAATAGGGAATGTAAACCTTGTTTTTGGGGGTTAGACATTATTATTCTATTCTAGTTCTTGACTTGGGAGATTTACTTGCAACTTTAGTAATTATTAATTTCCTAAGATTGTTTTGAAGATTTTTGAGTTGCAATTCAAGTTGAATTTCTGGGTTTATTATTCTTCTTACGTAAGTTCATAATTCTTTCATCTAAAACAATGAATTGTGTTCATATGATTATGGGTAACTAAACTCCACAACTAGGGTTGTGGGAACCATGAGCGATTAACAAAGTGTGAATAGTAAATAAACAATTCTTTAATAGTCTGGTGCATGCATTGATAATTCTTTCGTTTAGAAGTCCTTTTAGCGGTTGCAAACGTTAAAACTCGCCTTGTTGCTACTTGTCGGACCAATGAGGTAATCAACAAGAAAAGAATTATCAACATAGATTTAGTGTGATACTATCTAATAGGCTAGTGTCGATTGGTGCGAAGTAATAACTAAGACAAACATCGATTATGATGTCTAATATGAGGTAAAGGTAAGGGTTAGTAAATTATACACACGTAGCCGGACCAAGGTGCGGGATGTAATTCTCTAGATGCCGGACCAAGGATTTAGAGATACCTAACTTATCACTTTGCATGTAGTGCACTAGGAAAGGATTGCTATTACTAGGATTACTGCGTTATGAGCTTGTGGGGAACATGTATACCCTAGTTATTTCTCTCATATTGATAACAACAAAAATGACTTTTGATTACTGATTATTTATTGAATTCTTACAATTTGTTTCACAAAACCCCCCTTTTTATTTCTTGCTTCTGGAAGTAATTTGACTAATTTAATATAATTATTGGTTAAAGTAAAGTCTAAACCATTTTCCTCGTGGGATCGACCCCAACCTACATGTTGGGTTCTTTACTTGATAACGATTGCTTATGCTTCTTTAGGGAAGTGTAATTTGAGCATATCAACTATTTACTTTTATGTTGAACCGGCATGTTTAGGAATGTATATGTAGGAGTAAGTAAAAGAATGAAAGTATGATAGCATAAAGAGTATTAAATTGATAGCCGTCCAAAAGTTTGGAAATGTGCTAGATCTTTAGGCTTGATGAGTTGAATGTGGTGGATCTAATATGAAATGTTAATGAGCCAATTTGACCTCATGACTTATGCTAAAACTTGAACTGGGTAATCAAATAATCTGATAATAAAACGATGTGCCAAGTGTGTGTCAGAAAAGTTTGAATGTTCATACAGTATGTGCCAATCTAGAACTAGCCCCATTGGTCCTACTAAGATAATCTAGGCTAGAAGTTGGGAAATGATCATAGGCCCTTGTTCAAATAAGTCCACTCAAGCCTAAATGATTCAACCAAAAGAAATAAATGTTCCATTTGATACAAAAGTTTGAGCCTAATGTAGACCACTTCTTTCAATACACCGAACTCGCCTTCCCTAAAATAATTGTCTTGGCCCCGGTCCCTCCTTGGACATGTGCACCTTGACTTATGCCAAAAGCCTAAGTTGAGGGTGGCTAATTCAAAAAGTTACCTTGATCTTGGCCCTGGTCCGACGTCGGATATTGTGCTCCTAAACTCATGTAAAATACATAAGTTGAGGGTTGCTATGAAAGAGGAAATCGAAAGAAATGGGTATGAAAAGAGTTTGTGTAAAAGAAAGAAAGAGAAAAATAATAAATACAATAAGATGTAAAAGAAAAAGAAGAAAGTGAAAAATAAGAGCAATAAAGTCAAAAGTCACATCTGTGCGAAAGAGAGTCAAGGGAAAGAGGAGAAAAGTTAAAGATGTCAAGAATTGGTTGAGAAAAGAGGTAAAAAGCTAGAGTAGTGTCAAGAAGGGAAAAAAGTAACTAAAAAGTACCCAAATGTACCCTACCTAACCCTGAGCCTATGTTACAAGCTAAGAAAGTCCTATAGTGAACCTAGCGACTAGTTTGGAGAGTCTAAGCGCTGAAAATAAGGGCAAGCATATGGTATTGTGCACTAACTGTATTTGAAGTCACTTCTGAGTGTGAATGTTGAATGAATCCTAAAACTTGAAATTCATATATATTGTGTGTGAAAAAGGATTTCTTTTGAAGTGAGGGCACTAGTTACATTGTTAGAGGATTGATACTTAGGTGATTGTGAAAAGTGTGTGTTGTGATGTATGTTGGTCGATCAATATCATGTTTTGATCCGTATGAGTTAGCTTGTTGAGTCTAGATGAAAAGATTTGCACTAATGTGATGGAACTGATTGAAAAATCCAGGTGATTGCTTGAGTTTGTATATCTACTTCTACATTAGAGTCATTTAGAGTTTAGTGTGTCACTTGAGGATAAACAACAAGTTTAAGTTGAGGGTGTTGATATACCGTGACTTTACAGTATTTTTGATACGTTTCACTTAGAGTTTGTGTGTGTCTTAGGCCATTTTGTTATTAGAAATAATGTTTTGTGTATAATTCTTTCAAGAAATAGGCTTGGATGCGGTTGATGAAGATGCGAGCTGAAAAGTGCTGAAGTAGCCACCAACGGTGCCATCCACGGACTGTAGGTCCATAGACGGACCGTGGATGGGCAGTCGTAGGTCTTGGCCTGGGAGATAAGTTTCAGTAACTCAAACCAGGGAGTGCCAGGACGGACCGTAGTCCAGTCCACGGACCGTAGGTGGTGTATCGTAGGTGGAACATCAGAGAAGTCTGATAAGTGTGGAACCACAGAGCAAGACGATGGACCATAGGTCGACCCACGGTTCGTCATGCAAGTCCGTCATTGATGATCTGAGAGTTGAAGGTTCCAGTACCTGATGAAAGTTTCTATGTGTTGAACCACAGAGGGTGACCTACGGACCGTAGGTTGACCCACGGTCCGTAGATCGTGCCATCAACCAAAGCCACGGTCTACCAATTTATTACCTTATTTTGTTTCTTGTTTTATTTAGGATTTGTTATCTATAAATAGGAGTTATAAACCTCATTTTTGGGGTTAGGCAATATTGTAAACTCTTAGTTTTTGGTGTTTTGGAATTAATTTGCAAACACTTAGCAATTTGATTTCCGCAATTCGTTTTATAAAATTTTCTCTTTGAATTTCAATTGAAGATTTCGGGTTTCATCAATTCTTCTTGTAAGTTCATGAATACTTTTTACCAAATTATGAATTGTGTTCTTTCAAGCATGAGTAGCTAAATCCACAACTAGGGTTGTGGGAACCAAAAGCAATTAACAAAGTATGAATAATTGTTAAGTAATTATTAAATAGTATTTATGCATGTATTGTTAATTCTTTCGTTTAGAAGTCTTTTTAACGGTGCGCAATGTTAGAACTCGCCTCATTGCTATTTGCCAGACCAAGGAGCTAGTTAATGAGAAAAGAATCAACAATAGAGATTTAATGGATGCTATCTAATAGTTTAATGTCAATTGGAGTGAGGGTGGAAACTAAGCCATACATTGATGTAATGTCCAATCTTGGGTAAAGGTAAGGGTTAGTAAAGTATACACTCATAGCCGGACCAAGGTGCGCAGTGAAATTCCCTATTTGGAGGACCAATCACTTAGGGATACCTAATTTACCAACTTTGCATGTAAAACACTAGGAAAATAATACTATTATTAGGATTACTGCACTAAGAGTTTGTGGGGAACACACATACCCTTGTTTCTTTCTCATATTGATAACTCAAAGTTGAATCTTGCTTACTTGTTACTAAATCAACAATCTGTTACTTACTTACAACCCCCCCTCCCCTTTATTTACTTGTCTCGGAAATAGTTTGACTAAATGGATATAATAGTGAGTTAGTTTAAGTCTCAACCATATTCCTCGTAGGTTCGACCTTAACTTACAAGTTTAGTTCTTTATTTGACAACGATCGCTTATACTTTTTTAGGGAGGTGTAATTTGAGCGTATCAATACCACCATGAATAATATGGTCAACCATCCCTTTATTTACCGCATCAGGACTCCGGTAGAAATATTGTAACAATAGCTTGTCCAGAAAACCTTTATTTGGGAATTGTAGCAACACCCTTTCAAAACGCAGCCATGCTTCATGTACGGGTTCTCCATTCACTCTTTTTAGAAATTTTGAATACTATTCCTCAATTTTATCACTTTAGAAAGGGGGAAAGGATCTCTCAAGGAATACTTTAGTCAACTCTTCCACGAGGAGATAACATTTGGCGGCAACTCAATCAACCATCTAGTAGCCTACCCCATCAAGGAAAAAGGTAACAACCTCAACCGCATCGATTCTTGTGAAATCCCCTCAACCGCAAAAGGTCAACACATATTCACAAAATTACAGAGGTGATTGTTGGGATCTTCATTGCCAAAACCTCCGAATACTCCTCTCATTTTGATCAGCTGCAACATTGGTTCGGTTATGATAAAGGTAATATTCTTTTGAATAGGTGGTAACTGAACCGATCCAATCTTTTTGGTGCAATTAGAATTCACCATGTCCCTCTTTCTAACGTCATTATCTTTCCCATGGCGGCTAGAATTGTCACCACTATTTGAATTCATTGGTCCACCTATCAATAGGACACAAAAACAAAAACAAGTGTATGTTTGTTCAACTGCAAGCAAATCAGTACACAATTACATCTAAGAGTCGGGGTCGAATCCCACAAGTAGTGTAAAGGTAAGAATCCAAGAAGTGAATTAGGTATGACTAATCAATTATATTAGATGAGGCAAATGGGTGGATTATTCCAAAAAAAAAAGTAATTTCAAGATCAAGTATGAGCAACAAACTAAACTAAATAGAGTTTAAGCAATTTATATTGATTCTAGGGGTGAGGAGATTGGAAATCGATGTCACATAGGGGTAATATTGTATCGCTCAATAAAGCTAAATGACCATCGATAAGTGTGGTCATCTTCAACAACAACAACAACATACCCAGTGAAATCCCACTAAGTAGGGTCTGGGGAGGGTAGAGTGTACGCAGACCTTACCACTACCTCGTGGAGGTAGAGAGGCTGTTTTCGGAGGACCCTCAGCTCAAGTACATCAAATCCAAGTAAAAGAAGAGGAAACAGTATATAAAACATAACATCCAATAAGAAAAATAGTGTATAATCAACAGATGAGACAATAACATCAAGAAAATACTGTGAGAGGTGGAACGCAACAAACAACATATGGCTATAGGTATCACAGACAAGAACTATAAGTTCAAGGCTAGGACTACTACAAACGCTACCAACCCATACCCTTGCAAGGAAAGCCAACACGCTAACCCTACTAACCTTCAACCTTAATACGCGACCTCCACTCCTTCCTATCTAGAGTCATGTCCTCGGTAAAGTGAAGCTGAGCCAAGTCCTGTCTAATCACCTCTCCCTAATACTTCTTAGGCCTACCTCTACCCCTCCGCGTACCCTCTATAACCAGCCCCTCGCACCTCCTCACTGGAGCGTCTGCGCACCATCTCTTCACATGCCCAAACCATCTCAGTCTCGCTTCCCTCAGCTTGTCCACCACATAGGGCACTCCCACCTTCTCCCGGATAACCTCATTCCTAATCTTATCGCTCCTAGTGTGCCCACACATCCATCTCAACATCCTCATCTCCGCAACATGCATTTTTTGAACATGTGAGTTCTTGACTGGCCAACACTCCGCTCCATACAACAAGGCCGATCTAACTACCACTCTGTAGAACTTACCTTTAAGTTCAGGTGGAACTTTCTTATCACACAAGACTCCAAAGGCAAGCCTCCATTTCATCCAAGCAACCCCAATGCGATGTGTGACATCATCGTCTATGTCTCCACTTCCTTGGATTACAGACCCAAGATACTTAAAACTTTATTTCTTAGGAATGATCTTTGTGTCAAGTCTCACTTCCCCATCTGCCTCATCCAACGCATCACTGAATTTGCACCCCAAATATTTTGTTTTGGTCCTACTCAACCTGAACCCTTTGGACTCCAGTGTTTGTCTCCACACCTCCAACCTCACATTAACTCTGTTTCTCGTCTTATCAATTAGTACTATGTCATCCGCAAATAACATACACCATGGGACCTTCTCTTGAATAGACCGCGTCAACTCATCCATCACCAAAGCAAATAGTAAAGGGCTAAGGACTGATCCCTGATGCAGCCCCATCTCAACTGGGAAATGTTTCGAGTCTCCTCCAACCGTTCTAACCCGAGTCTTGGCTCTACCGTACATGTCATTTTCGCCCTAATATAAATCATCGGGACACCTTTAGCCTCCAAGCACCTCCAGAGGACATTCCTCGGTGTTTTGTCATAGGCCTTTTCAAGGTCAATGAACACTATATGTAGGTCTCTCTTCCTTTCTCTATATTTTTCTACCAGTCTTCGCATAAGATGAATGGCTTCGGTAGTCGATCGTCATGGCATGAATCCAAACTGATTCTCAAAAATGGACACCCTTCTTCTCACCCTCATCTCCACCACTCTTTCCCAAATCTTCATAGTATGGCTTAGCAGTTTGATACCCCTGTAGTTGTTACAGTTTTGGATATCACCCTTGTTTTTATACAACAGAACCATTGTACTCCACCTCCATTCATCAGGCATCTTTGCTATCTTAAAAATAACATTAAACAGCCCAGTTAACCACTCTATACCTGCCATGTCCGTGCTCTTCCAAAATTCCACCGGAATCTCATTGGGTCCGGTCGCTCTTCCCCTGCTCATCCTATTAATAGCACGTATAACCTCCTCGATCCTAAAACACCTACAGTACCCAAAGTCCCGAAGTCTTCCAGAGTGCGCAAATCACCCAACACAATGTCTCCGTCCCCTTCTTCATTTAAAAGTTTGTGAAAGTATCTTCGCCATCTTTGCTTGATGGAGGTCTCTTCCACCAATACTTTGCCTTCCTCATCCTTGATACACTTCACTTGGTCCAAGTCGCGAGCCTTCCTCTCTCTTACTTTTACGAGCCTAAACAGTTTCTTATCCCCACCTTTGTCCCCTAGCTCGACATACAAGCGTTCGAAAGCAGCCGTCTCAACCTTCGTAACTGCTAACTTAGCTTCTATCTTTGTCGTCTTATAAACCTTCTTAAGCGTCCGCTTCTCTTCCTCATCTACGCACTCCACCAACTTTGTGTATGCCGCCTTCTTTGCTTCCACTTTGCCTTGGACTTCCCCATTCCACCACCAATCTCCTTTATGGCCTCCAAAGTTGCCCCTTGATACCCCTAACACCTTTGAAGCAACTTCCCTAATGCAACTAGCTTCTTTATTCCACATGGTGTCCGCATCCCCACTACCACTCCAAGCCCCCATCCCAGCCAACTTCTCGCCCATCTCCTGAGAAAAGGCAGGGGTCAAGCCACCCCATTTAATCCTCGGTCGATCATAAACAATCTTCTTCCTCCTATCCCTCTTAATTTCTAGGTCTATCACCAAAAGCTTGTGTTGGGTAGCAAGATTTTCACTTGGGATAACCTTGCAATCCTTACATAGACCTCTATCACCCTTCCTAAGGAGTAAGTAATCTATCTGAGTCTTAGCTATCGAGCTACGAAAGGTAACCATGTGGTTCTCCTTCTTCAGAAAGCATGAGTTAGTAATCACCAACTCAAAGGCTTTAGCGAAATCCAGAAGCAAAGTTCCACCTCCATTTCTCTCCCCAAAATCAAAGCCTCCATAAACATCATCAAAGCCACTAGAAGTTTCCCCAATATGGCCATTAAAATCTCCACCAATGACAATTCTCTCGGTGTTCGGTATACCTTTAACTACCTCATCCAAATCCTCATAAAAGAGCTTTTTGGCCTCCTCGTCCAAGCGCACTTGAGGTGCATAAGCACTAATAACACTCAAAGTACATCCTCCAATGACTAGCTTAATCGTCATCAACCTATCATTGATCCTCCTAACCTCCACCACTTGCTCCCTCAAATCCCCGTCTACTAAAATACCCACTCCATTTCTATCCCTTGAGCCTCCTGAGTACCAGAACTTAAACCCGTCGACATCCCGAGCCTTGGAACCTACCCATCTAGTCTCTTGGACACAAGCTATATTTATCTTTCTCTTCTTGAGAATTTTCACTAGCTCTATGGACTTCCCCGTCAACGAACCTATGTTCCATGATCCTACCCTCAATTTATGGGGACCCGTAACCCACTTACCACTATTTTCCCTCGTCCTCGGCCTCAACCGAAGACATGACTCAATACCACCATCAGATACCAAATCCACTAGAAAGATACTGAATCTAATGTAAAATCTACACAGGAATACACTTAATAATACTGCAACAGGTGTAAAATCTAAAAGACAAGATAGCAACAACTATACTAAAGGCTGAAGCACTGATCTAAACTATAATAGAAAACAAGAAAGTACTGATCCGGAATATTGAAGATGGAGCCCTAATCTGAACTAAAATGCCAATCAGAAATAAAAATGCAGATAATCAGAGTGTAATGCACAATGCACAATCAGATAACCTTAAAATCTACTCCTATGCTCTTCAAATTATTGAAAGTACGGTGTAATTACCTACCAAACAATATTAACTTACCTAACAAGAATGCTTTCAAAGTAAAAAAAAAAACACAAAATTTGCAAGAGAGGGCCCAGAAAATAGATTCAGATCAAGAAAGAAAGAGAGACAGGATAGATAGAACCTGGTCAGTGAAGATGGAGGGCTTCGGTAGTCTTTGGGCAATTTTCTGGCCAAATCTGGTTGGTCTCCGGCGACAAACAGTAGCACTACTGGTGCACTGTTGTTTGGTTGGTAGCTCGCCGGAGTCAGAGCTGGCTCTTGCTGGTTACTGTTGACCGGAGTTGTTGCTGTCGTGGGTTGTCGCTGGCTGCTGATGTTGTCCGGTGGTTGCTGGTGGTCCTCGTCGGCTGCTAGACAGACGAAGAGGAAGAGGAGACGGAGAAGAAGAACGAAGGAGAGGGAAAGAGAAAGAGAGAGAGAGGAGCAGAGCAATCTCATTGAAGCTGCCGCCTGGTCGGACCAGCGCTGGTGCTCGAGATGGCGCTGGTGTCTCTCAGTTTCGCCGGCGTCGACGGAGAGAAAGAGAGAGGAGGGCTGTAGTGCACTAGATTAGAGCTGATCGATTGCTGAGTGACCGTACCAGCATTCACTGATCGGTGCATATCACCTCGATCTCGGCGCGTGAGGTCGGAAATCTCAATCCTCGTCATCTTTAATAATGATAATCTTCTTTGGATCTCATAACATTAGTTCATAAAATCTCCTTTCGGTCTCATTTATGTAATTTACAATTCAAGCAATTACCTTGCTTTTACAACTAGATTCAGCTAGATTGCAAACATTGAGCTAATTATCCAGTCTTATTGGTCTCTTTCACGCACCTATTTGAGATCTGAGATAGGATTAAGTTGGCCACCTTAACCCATAAATTAATCACATGCTAACAACTCAAACTTATGGTGGAAGGCAATAAAATAGAGCAATACAAGAAATCAACATTCAACCCCATCACAAAAAGTGTAAAAATTATACCTATTATGATAGCAATCATGGATGTGATGAGATTAAAAACATATATACAACACCCAATTTGATTTCACTCTCCAATAGTCAATTACAAGAGCATTAATTAAAACCCCAAAATAAGAGAAATACTCAATATTTTTCTCTCCCTAAGAGTTTCAAGAGTAAAATCTGTTTAAATATAGGATAGATCCATTTTTCTCTTTTCCAAACTATTTTATACTTTCCAAAAAGATCTGCATCCCATTCGGCGACATTAGTCAGGGTCACCAAACTCACTCGGGGAATTGCCATTTGTATCATTCAGTTTGCCTTTGACTAGCTCCAGGCTTCAGTTGTTTGAACTCGAATGGGAGAACTCGATGGAACACACCCTTCATGATCGGTGAATTGCCGAGTGTCACCTAGTATGCCTAAGATTGCCTTCAGTTTTGCTCTTCAGTCTGTCACTTTCGGCGATACCACTGGGTTCACCTTTAGCAATTTGGTGAATCGCCTATACGACTCTACTTATCCCACTGGCTTTAACGCTTGAGCTCTAAACATTGTCCATTTCAGCGAAGTTCAAACGTTTGGGTAGTTCGCCCTTTTGATTAGGCGAACGTCAAGTTTGGAAATTCTACTGTTTTCCATGTTTTTGGCCTTTCTTAAAACTATTTATCTTTTCCTTGTCCCTTAGCCTTCATAGTTGTAAATCATCCAAATATCATTCGTATATGACATAATTAGACATTGAGGACTCTAATTTATGACCTAAATAGACCTTAAATGAGTTTAAATCTACCACTCATCATTTCTCATGTGAGCCTACTTCATTAGGTTTCTCCCGTCCACTACCAATAATATATCTCACAACAATGCTAAATTCAGTTCTCATCTAGGCTACCTCCTGACTCAGCTCATAATTTCTTCTCAATATATCCTAGAATAAACCTACAACAAAAGTACCCTTAGAAGTCTTTGTTTCCTTTGTGTGTCAAGCTCTATTGGTTTTCGTAACTCCGTTGAGTGTCTCACCTACTTCCTCAAAAGTATTTTTCTAGAATACTCCTCTCGTGATAGTGTCTTCCACTACCTTAGTATTAGAATCGGATGTTTTGTAGAAGATTTCTAGGAGCGAATAGTCGAGTATCCTGTGATTTGGCACTTTTTTAGATTCTTTGTAAACCGCTCACATGTCTAATATAAAGCATCTCCGGGTACCTACATCAAGTTACATATTTCATATTTCAGCAACAACTTCTTTGATGGTGGAAATAATTTCTCTAGGAACGGTTCTCGTAGTTTTCTTCATGTAGTAATTAAACTATCCAAGATTTTAGCCAACCTAATTTTCTTCTCCTCAAGAATAATGGAAATAATCGTAGTGCGATGGCATCTGAGCTCACTTCAATTTGGTTGTCGTTACTTTTACGATCACTCACAAAATTCCTCAGGTGCATATGGGCATCATCATTCACTTTGCCCGTGAATAATCCTCTCATGTTCGGCACTGCTGTTCAGTAATCTGAGTTGTCTCCTATTGATATGTCAGGTCGTCCTCCTTAGCCTTAGTTCTCAATGGTTTCTTTCGTTGTTTCATGACAACTGTTGTTGGCAATTGTTCTTAGAGTTCTTAGAATTTTAGGATCAAATGGAATCAAGGGTTTTCCTTGACTCTGTGTATTTGTCATGCACAGTGATCAGCATACTAAAACAAAAATAACAGAAAAAACTAAGTAGGGTAAAAATGACTAATAGTCAAATTAAATAACACAATTAATCTAATTCAAAAGTCGTATTCCCTGAAAATGGTGCTAAATTTTGATGTGCCCATATTACACCACCAAATAGAAGTATAAAGTGGTCGGTATTTAAATACAGAACCTAAAAAAGATTAGGATCAATCCCACATGAAATATGATCAAGATTCAGTTCAGGTGTGATTATTTATGTTATTAATCGAATTATCTCTCAAGAAGGGGGGTAACTAGCAATGTCATTATTTTTTGTAAAAAAACAAGTAAACAAATACTAATGAAATGAGTTATTAATTAATAAGAGTTGAAAGTAGGGTTTTGTGATCCCCGTGAAGTCATAACTTAGTAAGAACGGATATTAGTAACCTTTGATGATGCATGCAAGATTGGTAAGTTAAGTTCACCTAAATGGTTGGTCCCCTAAAAACGTGAATATTACCATGTAACTTGGTCCTTCCACAAGTGTACTTTACTTTACTAACTGTTACCTTTGATCTCAAATAAGTTATACCTAGCCAAGATCAAGCTATTAGATGATGGTTAGTAGCCTCGAATCTCTGTTGAATAATCTATTTTCCCATATGTTACTCCCTTGAACCGGCAAGTAAGAATAAGGCATGTTCTAACACTGACCACCATTAAAAATAAGCAAAATGAAAGGGTAAAACAGTACATGTATGCACATTCAAGGAATACTAGATATTAGGTTTACTTCATTATTTCTTCCTGGTTCCCACAGTTCTAGTTGTGTGTTTAGCTACTCATACTTGTATGATCTAAATCAATGATAATTAAACTTCAATATGAATATTCAAAATCACGAATTTTGAATTAAACTTCAAAGTATAAGTCCAGAATTAAAGTGCAGAATCTCTTCAAAATTTAATAACTAGCTCAAAGTAATTATTTTCTTGGGTTTCCATAACAAAAACGAACATAAAAACGTAAAATAAAACCTCGAAAAAATATTTATAGACATCAAAAACCTATCTAAAACAAACTAGAAAAACTGACTTTGACTGCTTTTATGAACCAATTCACGGATCGTAGTCCTTGTTACGGCTCGTAGACTCCTTTCATAGATGGCAAACATTGCATAGTCTCATGAATTTTTCCACGGGCACAACTACAGTTTGTGGAAATTATTTTGGCCCATACACCTTCCCTGGAAAAATCAGGTTTTTATGACTCTTCTATGAATTTGAACCACGAACTAATTCTACGGATCATAGAAGTGTTAAATGGGTCATACTGCTAACTCCTTAACTTCAAGGCTTTTTCAAAGTTTCTGAATATCAACTACGATTGCCATCTATGGCCCGTGGATCCAACCACAATTCGTAGAGTGACTCGTAGATGGCCAATATTTGTTTGTTCCATCAGTTTTTCAACACATAGCCACCAAATCCTGTTTTTCTTGCCAAATAACTACAACACACATCAAATCCTAAGTATTAAGCATAAAAAATGCCATAAATCCATGGCACATGAGCTACTTGAAGTTGTCTGCTTGATTGTCAAAGGAAGCTATTGCAGGGCTTTTTAGGAAGCTGCTTACCAGTTGTCTATTTAATTCCAATCTTATCCAGAAAACTGTGTAATGGACATCTACATACGATATAGTAATTAAGAACAACTTCTTTCTGCCCCATATATATATATATATATATATATATATATATATATAAATAAAATTGTGTAAACTTCCGATAACTTATAGCGATAGCTGAAAAGTAACCAAACAAAGTATCAAGTCATAGTTAATCCCCTCTATTTCACATGATAGTCTAACATAGTTAATTAGTATAACCTCATTATATGTATCACACAATTTGTAATTTGATTTTCTATTAATCTGATTCTCTACACAGATTTCCCATATGGTGGCCTGAATGCCTTCCTGGTACTAGTGTTGCATTTAAATTGCATCACATTATGCAGATTGGTAGGGAAGGGATATTTGTTCTCTTCTGCCCACAAATGTAGGACTTTCTATTCATGGACCACAATGGCATTTAGCCTCTTGTTCCTGCATGGACCACAATTGCACTAACACATCTTTCTTCAATATGCAGCACCGCTACAACTCATTTTCATGTATAAGGGTCTTGGGTCCCCCACACATAATTTTTCCATTGATATATATATTTAATGCTCATTTCTGACCAAAAATATTGAGTGCCTAACTTGTAGTATGCGGAACTCATTAGTAGGTATAGAATCTAGAATATATAGTATGATACGTTTATGTGTTGTTCAGGGTTTGGTTAAAAATTGATCTAAATAAAAAAAATCAAATCTAACCAATTAAATAAGTTTATGTTTGATTTGATTTGGTAAATGAAATAAGGGTCAAAATGTCCTTAAAGTATTAGAAATAATTCAAAAATAGACAAAAAAAAATATTCCTAACGCTATATTAATCTTAAATTTGTATGTCCATTAACACCGCAATTATATGACATTTCATAAAATTTTAATTCATGTACTTTGTTATTTGCCCACATACGATTTTGACCCAATTCAAAAGGATCAACTCATCGTGACCAACCCAACGAAAAAGACAAACCCAACTAGGAAATCCTATATTTTTGCGTTCCATTCAGGGTCTTCTCAACAAGTTTGGGGGACTAAAGCCAAACATTATAAAAAGGCCTTTTTTTAGTTGATATAAATATAAATTGAATAATTATAATATATACTAAAGTAATCCTACAAATGAGGTTTGAAGAGGCAGGATATATGTAGACATTATGAAGTAAGAATGCAAATTTTCAATGAAAATTATATAATATAAAGTTGGAATAATAAAACATGACTCAAAATTTTAAAAATATGATGATATTAAAATAGTGTAGCGATGAATTTGATAAGTTAATAAATAATATTAAAATAGTGTTGATTAGTTTTAGTGCTTGAAATTTTAACAAGAGACCAAAAACAAATTTGATCTTTTTATAAAGACACAACAATAGATATCACATAATGTAGAATGTTTGAACGTTTGAGAGACTTAAGAATATTCAATAATGAAAGAATAAAAAATAGTAAAAGGAGAATAAAGAAAAGTAAGTATAAGAACACATTACTGCAGGTTCATGATAATCGTTAAAATATAAATGGGCTAGACAACAAAATAGATAGCCACATGCGAAACTAGAAAGGATACTACAATTAACTAGCCACGTAAGAATCTAGAAAAGACACTACAATCAACTAAAAAATATTCAATTATCAATTATATTTTCTATACAAAAAAATAATTTCAAATTTATCAATACATGAATTTTTTTTAACAATATATATATACACACGCATCTTTGAGAGAAAATGGGGGCCCCAAACAAGCAATTGCTTTAGTGGTCTTATGGTCGAGACTACCCTGGTTCCACCATGGTATTTTTCACAAATGGTGGTTTTGTGGTCAATTGTATTTTTCTAGTAATAATAGGTTTTTGGTTAATGGACTTACTGAAACTGCAGATGGTGCAGCCATCTTAGGTACAACTTAATTATTTTATAAAACTTTTTGTAAAATAAATAGGTTACAATTCTCGAACACAAGGACTAATCTCATAACTTAAAGAACTAAAGCAACAACTTTCTTAGAAACAAGTTCTCTTTGTTGATAATTTGTCACTTACAAAACACTCCTTACAATGGCTACCATTAGCTAAGAATAAATTTCAATTTGTGTGAACATTAAAATGGTGCTTTATATTGTAGGAATAGCCTTTGGCATACACCAAAATAGGATAGCTAGTCTTGGTGTCATTGTCTACTATACTTTTGTTATATCATCTCAATTCCCTTTCCGCACTCCTTGGCTTCTTCTTTTCTCTTCTTTTTTTTGTTGGGCAATCCTAGAAATTTGAATATATTGATTTAATCAAATCATTAAACACTTGTCGTAGAAGACACTGTATTAGAATGTATAAAAAAAGTTTGGGAGGGGGCTGGTAGGGAGGTCAGAATAGGGTGGAGTAAAAAATTATAATGTTTTAAATTTTAAAAAAATAAAATTTTAAATTATTTTTCTTACGGGTCGGGGTAGGGTGAGGTAGGAGGTAGAGGGTGGGGTGAGGTAAAAAAAATAAAATAAAATTATTTTTTAACAACAAACTTTAAATTATTTTTTTGGGATCAGGGGTGGGGACTAGTAGGAGGGGGGGGAGGTAGGAGATTTTGGGGTATGTGTGAGTTAAAGAAAATGAAAATTTTCAAACACAAACTTTTAAATAATTTTATGAGAAACGGGGTAGGGTTAGTCAGGGGTTTAGCGGGGTAGAAAAAGTTTGAAATTTTAAAATTTCAATTGTTTTTTAAAAATAAAATTTTAAATTATTAATTTCTTTTGATTGGGGGATGGGCATGTTTGGGGGTAGGGAGCCCGAGGTAGGGACAAAATAAATTATTTCTTTTATAAAAAGAAATATTTAATGTGTTTTTTTTTAATGGGGAGGGTCAGGGTACGGTGTGAGGTAAGAAAAAAAATGTAATTTGAGGTTGGAGAAGAGTTTTGAAAAATATTTTTGTTAATTTTTGAAGTGAAGTTATTTTTCTTAAATTTAAGGAACACGTTGATTTGGAAAATATTTTTCAAAATATTTAAGCCAACCAAACACGAGATAATTGAAAAGCATTTTCTGGTATTTATTTTCCTTCCTACCGAACACAACCTAAGGGGTCGTTTGGTGTGATGGATAAAAGAAAATAGTCATGGGATAACTTTTTAGTGTCTCTTTATTTTTGTTTGAAATTCGTGTATCGATTCGAGTGTCGAAGTCAAAATCCGAATTGATAGGTTGTGTTTAAGTTTGGGTGTCAGAGGCATGTCTTGGGTCGGATATTTGGTCTCAATTCAATTGTTGAGTCTTGCATAGAAAGTCAAGGTCAGGTCATGAGTAGATCTTTGGGTGGGATTTCAGATCTGTTGTTAGAGTTGTGTGCTAGTTCGCATGTCAGGGTCATGTCCTAATTCGATAATCGAAGTTGATTTTAGGACAAAAAATACTTTCTACTAAAACAAATGTTTAAAATGTTTTTCATTCACAAACCAAACACTAAAAAATATTTTTCAAAAAATATCTTTTTTAAACATGAGAAAATAAGTCATAAATCCACTTATTTTCTAAAAAAATATTTTTCATCAAAAACATTTTCTTTCCACCCTGTTGCACGTAGTGTTACCAAAAAATTTAGAAAAGATGATTGAATTGAGGGGCCTCATCAAGCAGACGTACAATACATAAGGAACAATTTAGTGGCTTTTGTTTAAACTGGGACCACTTGATAACTTCTATACTAGTACTACATATACATATGTATATTAACGATTCATTATCTATTCATTGGTTTTAATTTAAGTTAATTACTTTTCTATTAAGTTTATTATTTTTAGGGATAAGGGTCTGAAAAATATCTCAACTTTGGCCGATATTGTTGTTACGATACCAAACTTTATGGAGGACCTATTACCTCCCTGAACTATTTAATAGTGTATTTTTTACCCGCTGAACTATTTAATAGTGTATTTTAAAGATATATATGTGCCCACGTGGACACATTAATATTTATAATTATGCATTATTTTTTATGTCCTCGTGGACAAATATATATGTTTAAAATATGATATTAAATAGTCTGGGGGGGGGGGGGGCTAATAGGTTATCATTAAAGTTTGGTACCGTAACAATTTCGGCCAAAGTTGGGGTATTTTTCAGACCCTTATCCCTTATTTTTGTATTTCATAACTTTTTTAATCTCAATACTAATTTAAAAGACTATACACATCTTAAGGATTTAACTTCTCTCCAATTTTCTCTTTCTCTATTTTTGTCATGTTTTTGTTTGGATGAGAGATGCATGTCATAACTTTAAATCAATAGTTGAGATTTAATAAATTCAAGAAAAAAATTAATCGTTATTAAGATAATTTATTTATTTATTTGATTTATTTTGTTTATTTTCTTAACCCCACCATTGTAGTTGTACATAATACAAACATATTTTAAAAACTTCTTACTTGCCTTTATTTTTTTCCCCACTTTTTGCATCCCAAATTATTTCTAATCTATTTGAATGCTTCGGAAAATAATTGCAATGTTTGAAGTGAAGATAAATTTGGATTCTCCTACTTTTTTAAAAATATACTACTAGAATTTAGTGTAACTTTGTTTTTCTAGACGGGAACATATTGTAAATAATGTAACAATTAAATATCGAAATATTTTTAAAAAAATAAATTTTAATATAATAAAGAATAATTGAAAATATAATCTTAAGCCTTCAACTTCTCGGATTGCGCTGCCTTGGAAAAGAAAAAAGAAAAAAAAATTAGTAGCTAGAATTATGGGATTGTCTTATATTTTGGGAGTAAAAATATATAAACTATTGGTTAACTTAATCATGGTTAAGACTTATTTTTATTTTATTCAATCACAACCATTGATTTAAAGCTATGACATGTGTCACTCATCCAAATAAGAACTAGGAAAAAAGGAGAGGATTCAAATACACATCTCAATTTAAGAGCACAAGATTCAAAAGTTTCTCTTTATTTTTTAAACGAAAAATGTTTTTTAAAAAATGCCCTCAATTTATTAGAATTTTTTTAAATAACATTTTTCCATCTATTAGATCAAGTATTTCCTTCCTTTCACATGTTAGATAAAAAATTGTCCTTAACCTATTAGAAATGACTCAAATTCACCCATTCTTCTAACTATTAGATCAAAAATATCCTTAACATATTAGATATATATACTAGTTCTAATTATATATGTCAATAGTTTTTTATTGTACTTTCAAAATTATTTAGTTTTCTTTTGATTTGTAAAATAAAGTTTTGAAAGTTTTTGGTTGTTTATCTAAATGTTCCTCTTACCTCATAGAAGTGCTTGCTTTAAATAAACAAAGTATATGAACTAACGTGTGAATTAACCTGAAAGTATATTTTTAAAAATATTATCTTAGTCACAGAGAATGAGAAATTTCATTAAACATGTATGTCCACGAAAAGAAAAAAAAATCTCAACAAGAATTTTTTTTTCTTTTAAGATGTTTCTTATGAAAAAGTATAAATAGTACCACTTTGTTAGGAGCCTTTTACTGTTTAGTGTGTTTTTACTATTTAGCTTTAGTATTCGGTTAATAAAATTCCTATTGTTATGAGATTCATATATGTTACTTGGTTTGGATCATTAGAGTTTGTTGGACTCATGAAACTTAGATTTAGCTTGAGTTAGTTGTGTAACGCTACATATACCCTAGTTTGTTTCAGTAAAAAAACTATTGATCTTTCCTGTCATATTCTCTTTTGTAGTCTTTCCTTCTTTCTTAACATTTGGTATCAGAGCCCTGTTATAGAGTTAGAAGCAGCAGTCTTCGTGGTACTTTTTTCACAGTTACAACATGACATCAGAGAGTTCCTTTGTCCAACCAGCAGAATAAAAATTTGATGGGTACTATGATCATTAGCCAATGCTCATGGATAATTTTATGCGTTCAAAGGAATATTGAGGACTTGTGGAGAATGGGATTCATGCAGCAGTTGAAGGTATAACAGATGCACAACAGAAGAGCGTTGATGATCAGAAGTTGAAAGACTTGAAAGCAAGAAATATTTGTTTCAGGCATCACATCGTCCAGTCCTAGTGACGATTCTTAAAAAGAGTACATCAAAGGATATATGGGACTCTATTAAGAAGAAATATGAGAGTAATACACGAGTTAAGCGTGCACAATTGCAATCTCTTCGCAAAGAGTTTGAAATTCTTCACGTGAATGCCAGGGGAACAATGAATGAATATTTTTCTCGAATTCTCACCATAGCTAATAAGTTAAAAGAAAATGGTGGGGACAAGGGAGATATAAGAGTTGTGGAAGGAGTTGTGGAAAAGATCTTGAGATCCATGACTGCCAAGTTTAATTATGTTGTATGTTCCATTGAGGAGTCCAAGGATACGAGCACATTGACCATTGATGAACTTCAAAGAAACATACTTGAGCATGAACAACGAAATGACCCCTTTAACTGAGGATGAACAAGCCTTAAAAATTTCCCGTGGAGAACTATCTGGTGGTAGGGGTCTAAGCTTTGGAAGAGGAGGCCGTGGAAGGGATAGAGGCAGACTTGACAAGGCTACAGTAGAGTGTTACAACTGTTCCAAACTTGGGCATTTTCAATGGGAATGTTCACAAAGGAAAAAGAGGCAAATTATGCAAAAACTCAAGAAGATATGGTGTTCATGGCATAGGTCGATAATGCCATGGGTGCAGAAATAGAAGCAATAAAAAGAAATGACACTTGGGAATTGATGGATTTACCTCAATGAGGGGAAAAAATTGGATTTAAATGGGTTTATAAGACTAAATTTGATGAAAATAGAGAAGTAAGTAAATATAAGGCTAGTCTTGTAGTGAAGGGGTATGCCCAAAAACATGAGATTGACTACATACAAATATTTGCACATGTGGCGCATATGGAGACAATTTGATTGGTGATTGCAATTGCAGCACTAAGAGGGAGGCCTTTGTACCAACTAGATGTAAAGTTTGCGTCTTTACATGGGGAGTTACATGAAATTGTTTTTGTGGAATAACCTTGTGGTTATGTGTAGAAGGGGAATGAGCAAAAGGTGTATAAGCTAAAGAAGGCACTTTTCGGGCTTAAGCAAGTGTCGCACACTTGGTACAGTCGCATAGAGGCCTACTTCATGAAGCAAGGTTTTGACAAATGTGACTATGAACATATGTTGTTCATCAAGATGAAGATAAATGACATCATCTTAATTGTAAGTTTATATGTTGCTGATCTCATTTTTACTGGCAATGATGAATTATTGTTTGTAGAATTTAAAAGTTCTATGAAGGATGAATTTGACACGACAGACCTTGGAAGGACGAGATATTTTCTTGGTCTGGAGATTTCTCAAAGATTTGATGGAATTTTGTATCGGTTAGAAGAAGTATGCATTGGAGATACTGCAAAAGTTTGGGATGGATAAAAACAATTTTGTCCATAATCCAATTGTTCCATGCTTTAAGCTCAAAGAGGATGATGATGAAATCAAAGTGGATAATGATGAGTCAGGGATTTTGACTTATTTAGGGCTTAATTTTCAAAGATTTATTGTCCTCAATGCCTATTCTATTCTCATAATTGACGTTGAAATGTTAATTTAGAACAATGAAAGCAAACGAGCAAGGAAAGGACATTACAAGGTAAATAGGAGCGAAAAAGCTGAAAAAGACGAAGGAAAGCAAGGTTGGTACTCGCCAAAGCCACTCGGCAAGTCGCTGATGAAACCTTCAGCTCGGCCAAAGTTCCAGAAGGCCAGCCCATGGACAAGACCAACTTGGCGAGCAAATTAATGGTTTGGTGACGCGCGACGATGTCGATCTCGATCACCTTAACTTACAGAAAAGAGATGGTGAAAGACCAAGCCAAGAAGGCGATGAAAGGGAGCACTTGTCATATCACCGACCAGGTCGGCAAAGCCCGACTTACTTCACCCAAAAGGCTCCGAGGCTGAAATTTTAGAAACGTATAAATGAAATTTTCAAAATAAGAAAAGGAATTTCCACATTTTGCAGTTCTGGGTTTTTGATCTGAAACATTCTAAACATTGTTCTTACACTTGTGGATTGTTGCCCAACCTGATGGAAAACTTCATTGGTAACGATTTCTTGTTCTTTATTTTGTTTGGCTAAAACCCCTATTCTTGGGATGTGATTATTTAGTTGAATGCATTAATTAGCTAATGGGTGTTGTTAATTACTGATTTTATTGTTGATTAGAAGTGAGTTCAATGAATAGTTTGTGTTTTAATTGAGGAATTGTAGTTGCAAATGCAATTCTAGCCTAGTGCTCTATACTTCCTTGAGAAAGAAGTGTTAGATTTAAATTATTAACTGATAACTGTAGTGATTGTATTGCTATGAATCTAGCTTGAGAAATTGGGTTTGAATGCAATCTTACAACTTTAACTTGAAAAAGTAGATTGTTTAAGGTTATGGGTTGTTAATCTGTTTTGTGCTTGTTGAGGTTCGAAAGTACTCGCTTGATTCGTGATAGTTGATTGAAAAATGAATATTGCACCTAAAACCTAGCCTACCCATCAATATTCAACGACTTTGAGTAATTAGTAATCACCCATTATGCATAATTAGCATTCAATTTATCACACTCCCAATAAACCCTCCCTACTTGCTTACTCCTGGTTATTTGTAGTTGTTAATTGGTTACCCAAATCCCCACATTTGACATTAATTGTCAAAACCTTGTGATTTATCTAATTGTTGCAAAATTTTTACTTCTACAAACGATTAGAACACTATTTTTACTTCTTCATCAACTTCTTTATCGTATCACTCCCTGTGGGATCAACCCCAACTCTTAGTTGGATTTATACTTTTTAGCGACCGCCTACAGTTAGAATTGGATGAAATGTAGTTGAGAATTATCAAAAATGGCGCCTCTACCGGGGAGTGGTGTTTAAAATTCTTTTATTGAAGTTTAGTTGTGAACTGATTTTGTTGTAGTTGAATCAACATATTTTTGTCTTTGTTGGCTACTCTTAAACATGTGAAGAGATGAGTGTCATTGGGAGCAATGTCAGCCAACTTGGGAACAACGATGCCATCGGTAATTTACACAATGTCAATATAGATCAGTTGGAAAGTGCGACAGCTATTCGATTGCCTCCAACTATGGGCAATGTGGTGTTTCATGTGAGCAGTACCATGTTGCAGTTGTTGCAAATGAAGAGTCTTTTAGGAGGACTTGCACATAAGGACTTTTCTAACCACATCCAAAACTTTATGGATGTGTGTTGGCCAATTTCATTCAAGAACATCACCCAAGAGTCGATCCGACTTTGCCTATTTCCCTTCTCTCTAATGGGGGAAGCAACGAAGTGGTTGGCTGATTTACCAAGGGAATCAATTACTTCTTGGGATGAGCTCACCAGGGAGTTCTATGAAAGGTTCTTCCCTCTTTCAAAGATGGTTAAGTTGAGGGATAGTATTCAGAACTCGAAGTGTATTGATGGTGAACCTATCTATGAGACATGGTTGAGGTTCCAAAAGTTATTGCTTCAATGTCCAACTAACGGGCTACTGGATAATGTGTTGTTGCAATATTTTTATCGGAGCCTTGACACAGTCAACAAAGGTGTTGCAGACCAGCTCATTCGAAGAGGAATCATGCAACAACTGTTTGACATAGCATCTGTCCTCCATGATGAGATGACAAAAATTAATCGTGCATGGTACACGAGAGAAGATCTGGTGTTTCCTTTGAATTTTTGGATGACAAAGGAACAATTGGAGAAGAATCAAGAGCGAGATGAAAATATGGCCAAAATGATGACCCAAATGTACCTATTGATGAAACATGTCATGGGAAGTGGTACTATGGCTGTGAATACGGTTGGAATTGGGAGAGTTAATCCTGATGAAGCACACTTTGAGGCCATGTACAATGAAGAAGTGCATTTCTTGGAAAATCGGGCAGGGGGTGCTCGTCCGAACTATCCAAGGCCGGGCGGAAATCAAGGTTGGAATAGGGACCGCGATGATGGTTGGAGGGACCAAGATAAGGAATGGTGTGAGTGTGGTACAAATTGGAGGGAGCGGGATGGTGACAACAATCGCTATGTTCCCCCTCATGAGCGTCAAAAGCCAAAAGAGTCAAGGGTTGATCCTGAAAATTTTCACACAGAAGGTATGCTTGCTCGTGTCCTCAACAAAGTGGAATGATCAGACAAAGTGCTAAAGGAAATGAAAGATGACGTCTCTTCTCTGAACGAAATGATTATTTCACACTCGGTGTCTATTAAGAAGCTAGAAACACAGAAGGGTCAAATCTTGGTTTATTTAAATCCAAGGCCAAAAGGGGGTTTACCAAGCGATACCATGGTTAACCCGAAGAATGAAGCTTCAAAGCATGGCTCAATCGTGCCACAACGTTAAATAAGGCGCTTCTTGAGAGGCAACCTAAGTTTTAGTTTTTTTTTTTGTTATTTAAATAACGGTTATTGGATGTGCATGATGAAAATTTAATGTTTGGGAGAAATAGGCAATTAGGCGAGCTCATAACCCAATCAACGATCCGCCGAGTGGGTTGGCGAGGCCGATGTGGATAGCCTTTTGACCAACCAAAAGGTTGAAGTACTGGTAACTTCGGCAGGCAAAAGTTCCATTCGGCGCATCGTTTAATGGGTCAGTGACATAAGTGGAGACCGCCGATTGACGCGTGAACTGAATGGTCAAAAGGGTTTCCAACATTTTAAATTCGAATCTCTCCTTTATTTTGCATTTTTTGACTTTTACATTCTTACATCTTCATATTAGATCATATTTCTTGTCGAATTTATGTGTGGATAGCATCACATAGTTGGATATTATCATTTTTGCTGGCTACCTCCTTTGCATGTGCTTTGTATTTGTCTATTTTCCAGGTTGGTGTCCCAAACTTGCTTTAATTTCTTGCCATAATCGAAACATGTGTGTATAATTGATGGATCTATTATTTGTCCTTGTGTAGTTAATTGATTAGTTAGTTATTGTTGGGTAATTCGATCATGCTAGATTGTGGACTTGTTTAAATTTGAATTTTGAGTCTAAATTGTTTGATTGACTGTTATGCATGTTGGGTCTGGTGTGGGTGAAGTCTAAGTAACCCGAATTGTATTGATCAACTGAATTTGCCAAATAATAGAGCGGGTGACATCATTCTTAAGGGCAAAAGACATTGATTGGTCGATTTTAGATGAAATGGGGGAAGTATGAGTACCCTGGGGTTGGTAGTGATATAGGCTAGGTGTTAATTGCATAGCATAGGGCTTTACTTTGATTATCGTGGGCTAAGCATTAAAAATTAAAGGTCGGGTCAAAATTTGGTATGAGAGGCTATTCAGCGAGCTTAGTCGAGCTTGCCGACTGACTCGTCGGTTCACCAACTGACCCATTGTATCACCTTTTTGCTTAGAATTTTAACATTCGGTGATATGCTTGTGCTCGTTAAATGCACTCCTGATCGCTCTTTGTCTGCCTAGATTTTTGAAAATTATTCTGTGATAATCAACGAGCTACCCTTGGCTCGCCAATTAAGTTCGGTTGTTTGCCGATTGGCCCTTAACCTCGCCGATTTGTGCTGATTTCTTTGCATTTTAGTTCTGTGAATTTTGGCAAGCCCTCTAAGGCTCGCCGAATGAGTTCAGCGATTAACCGAGTTAGTTGGTGAGTTTTTCTACAATTTTTTAATTTGATGTTTCACTAACCCTGTGCAATTGCATTTGTTCGATTTGTGTTGTTTGGAAAACATGGATAGACCCAAAGTATCGGGAAATACTGAACCACCTAGAAAGAGGGTGAGAGGAATCATCATTTATGAGGAGGCTGCTCCTCCACGGTCAATGCGACCCAAACTTCCTCCGACATGAAGAAAGGGAAAGGGTAAAGGAAATGGACTTGTGAAGCCGAGTTCGATTGATTCCAGCTCTGACAGCATGTGCATCTACGACACTCACCTCACCACTTTGGAATTTGCTAGTGAGGAACATTCTGAGTCTAGATCGCCTGCCTTTGAGTCAGAGCCAGAGGATAACCAAACCCTTCAGCGAAGACATGTTGAGTTGCGATCCAAAGCGCTACATGATCCGTCTAGACTCTCGGTCACTCCTTCTACAACACAGATAGATGAGCAGGCACCACCAGTGCCGCCGGTACAGGAACCTCCGCCACGTTTGATGAACAAATTAAAGGTTGCTGGGTGGCGTACGATTCTAGAAGAAAAAAGTTTTCTACTGATGAGGTGGTGGACAGGTACCAAGCTGTATTGAACACAATTCGGTTCTACAAGTTTGAGATATTCATATAGCCCCGAGGCTCTTATATACCTTTTTGGGTCCGGAAGTTCTATGCAGAGTATGGGAAGCTGGTCCCAAAGGGCAAGAAGAAAGCTAACTCATTAGTACCGATTGATCATATGGTGGTCTGAGGTAAAGAGGTAAAGTGCAATAGTTTAGATATCAATGAGGTGTTGGGATGTATTGTCAATCTGATACATTTCTTGGCAGACAAGATTCAAAAGAAAACCCTTGACGACCTTAAGGGCTAGTTGTGTCCATTGATTTCCGACATTACAGTGTCGTGGATTTAGTTAGGGGTGTAAATTGAGAAGAAGGACCTGAATGTAGCTGCTAGGTATTAGTTTGGGTTTATTAGCAACACACTCATGCCGTCATAGAATGAGTCCATCCTTCGACATCTGAAGGCAGCTTTGTTGGGTTCCATTATTGATCGGGATACACTAAATCTCGGGATGATCATTGAGCAGGAGATGGCTATGATGGCCAAGGAGAGACAAACATCGCTTCCCTTCCCAGTGCTGATCACATAGTTGTGCCGGCGTGCTAGAGTGCCCTTTGTGGAAAAGACGGATGTGGAAGTGACTCCCATTTCCTCTACTAAGATTCGGAGAATCAAGGCCGAGTTCACTAGGGATGAGGCTGAGTGGAGGAGAGCAGCACCGGTGGACACATCCCCTTGAGAGAATGTGGAAGTGACTCCCACTTACTCTACTAAGTTGGGGGTGTTGATGAATCGGGGATTTCGACTCATTTAGAGTTTAAGTTTCAAAGATTTAGTGTCCTCAATGCCCATTCTGTGCTCATAAATGATGTTGAAATGTTAATTTGCAGCAATGAAGGAAAAAGAGCACGACAAGGACACTACAAGGCAAATAGGAGAAAAAAACTGAAAAAGATGAAGGAAAAGAAGGCTGGTACTTGCCAAAGGCACTCGGCGAGTCACCAAGTGGACCTTCAGCTCGCCCAAAGTTCCAACAGGCTAGCCCATGAACAAGACAAACTTGTTGAGTAGAATAATAGTTCGGCGACGCATCGAATGGATCGGCGATGTCGATCTCGATCGCCTAAAGTTATAGAAAAGAGTTGGTGAAAGGCCAAGCCAAGAAGGCGATGAAAGGGAGCACTCGGTGTATCGCCAACCAGGTCGGCAAAGCCTGACTTACTTCGCCAAGTGATTCCCAGGCTGAAATTCTGGGAACGTATAAATGATAGTTTCAAAAAAAGAAAAGGGGTTCCCACATTGTCTAGTTCTGGATTTTTTATCTTAAACATTCTAAACATTGTTCTTAAAATTTTTGAGTAGATTTTAGGGTTTGTTTGATTTTTAGCTTAAATTTGAGCATTTGGAGACTTGCGGATTGTTGCCCAACCTGATGGAAAACTTCATTGATAACGATTTCTTGTTCTTTATTATGTTTGGCTAAAACCCCCATTCTTATTTCTTGGGGGTGTGAATATGTAGTTGAATACATTAATAAGCTAATAGATGTTGTTAATTACTGATTTTATTGTTGATTTGAAGTGGGTTCAATGAATAGTTTGTATTTTAATTGAGGAATTGTAGTTGCAAATGCGGTTCTAGCCTAGTGCTCTATACTTTCTTGAGAAAGAAGTGTTAGAGTTAAATTATTAACTGATAACTGTAGTGATTGTGTTATTATGAATCTAGTTTGAGAAAGTTGGTTTGAGTGCAATCTTACAACTCTAGCTTGAAAAAGTAGATTGTTTAAGGTTGTGGGTTGTTAATCTGTGGTGTACTTTCTGAGGTTGAAAGAACTCACTTGATTCATGATAGTTGATTGAGAAATGACTATTGCACCTAAGACCTAGCCTACCCACCGATATTCAATGACTTTGAGTAATTAGTAATCACCCATTACGCAAAATTAGCATTTAATTTATCACAATCCCAAGAAACCCTCTCTACTTGCCTACTCCTGGTTATTTGTAGTTTTTAATTGGTTACCCAAATCCCCCCATTTGACATTAATTGTCAAAACCTTGTGATTTAATTAATTTTTACGAAATTTCTACTTCTACAAACGATTAAAACACTATTTTTCTTCTCAGTCAAATTCTTTATCGTATCATTCCTTGTGGGATCGACCCCAACTCTTAGTTAGGTTTATACTTGTTAGCATCCACCTACACTTAGAATCGAATGAAGTGTAGTTGAGCATTGTCAGATAAACTTACTAAGTAGATTGTGGGAAGCCTCATATATCAAACATCAACTTGACCAGATATGATGTTTCTGGTGAGCTTTATTAGTTGGTATATGGAGAATCCTACTGAGATTCATTTACATGAGGCACAAAGGGTGTTGAGGTACCTAAATGGTACAACTAAGTTTGTGATCTTTTATAGAAAGGGAGGAGATGATAAACTTATTGCTTAAACAGGCAGTGATTATGCGGGAGACATGAAGAGCACATCAGGCTATGTGTTTTTATTGAGCACAAGGGCAGTATCTTGGTCTTCAAAAAAAAAGTTGTGAGCTTATCTACTACAGAGGCAGAGCTTATTGCTGCTGCTAGGGCTGCGTATCGGTCGGTTCGGTTTTGAAGTTTATCGGTTTGATTTATTGGTTATCGGTTTGTAGAGATTCTAACACGTTATAAAACCATTAAGATATTGGCTTATCGGTTATTGATTTATCGATTATTGATCGTTATCAGTTAGGTTATCGGTTTAACCGTTAAGATCACAAAACCTGACAAACTAAATAAACCATGCACATGAGTTCACAAATTACATCTTGCCCAAAAGCAAACACTTTTACATTGTAGAATAACCAAGAGTTTGAGACAACCAAAATAAAAGTAGGAAAAAAACTCTTAAGTCAAGGACTGTATATACAAAATGGTATAAATATAATTATTTAATTTACTATCGGGTTATTGATTAACCCGTTAACAAAAAGCCTCAAACCGTTAACAATCAATAACCCGATAACAAAAAAAAAATCAAAATCGTTATCAAAATCGCTAAACCAATAACCCATTACTGATAAACGAATAACATTTTTTGGTTTAGGTTATCAGTTTCAGTTCAGTTTTGAGCTGCCCTAGTAGCTGCCTCATATGCATGCCAAGCTGTTTGGTTAAAGAGAGTTTTGGTAAAGCTTGATCCTAATCAAGGCAAGACATCTACTATTTGTTGTGATAATAGTTCTACAATTAAGCTTTCGAAGGATACAATTATTCATGGTCGTAGCAAGCACATCGATGTACGTTTTCACTTCCTGCGAGAATTAACAAGAGCGGACGCTGTGGAACTTGTTTATTGTGCTACACATAAATAATTGGCTGATGTGTTGACTAAACTTCTCAAGCTGGATGATTTCCTGAAGTTGCGAGAACTATTAGGAGTTTGCTTCAAGTCTAATGTAAATTGATGCTCATACTTTCAGTTTAAGGGAGGAATTGTTAGGAGTCTTTTACTGTTTAGTGTTTTTTTACTCTTTAGCTTTTGTATTCGTTTAATACAATTTCTATTGTTATAGGATTCTTATTTGTTAAGTTTTTTGGGTCATTAGAATTTGTTGGACTCATGAAACTTAGATTTAGCCTGAGCTAGTTGTGTAACAGTACATCTACCCTGGTTTGTTTCAATAAAAAAAACTATCGATCTTTCCTCTCATATTCTCTTTCGCAGCCTTTCCTTCATTCTTAACACACTTAACATATATTATATAAACTTTCAGTTGCTTTAAAAGTCTCAAAATGTAAAGTAATATATATATATATATATATATATATATATATATATATATATATATATATATATATTACCTTAAAAGCATGAACTCCTAACTTGAATGTTAAATTACAACAATATCCCTAACTTAGGTTATGACTTTTTCGATGAGTTGTAACTTTTCTGATAAGTTGTGACTTTTTTCAAAGCGTTGTAATTTTTGATGAGTTGTGTCTTTTCCAAAGAGTTGTGACTTTTCCAAAGAGTTGTGACTTTCTAAAGAGTTGTGACTCTTTCAATAAGTTATGACTTTTCCAAAGGGTTGTGACTTGTCGGAAAGGACATGACTTTTCAGATAAAACACAAAAAATACATGTTCATACTACCCTTTGTTGACTATAAATAGAGGGGTTTCCCCTCATTCTTCAACCACAATTTTTTTAATCTTCTACTCTTCTTCTTCTTGCATTTTAAAAAAAATTGTGTAATTTATTGTCTTTGAGTGATTTCGAAGTTTAGCGGACTATGATGTACCACTATTCATATGAAGTAAATTGTTCTAACCTATGAGGGTATAATCCTTAACCCCAAGTACTTGAGGAACAAAATTCTTATGATATAATAGCAATTTTTTTGCTTAATATATACGTATGTAATGTTTCAATATATGAAGTTAACATGATGTAGTCTAAATTCTTTTGTTTTTGTTAACAATTTTTCTTGTGATGTAGATATATGCTTCTGAATATCTTTTTCAAAAATTATTAAACTTCTCAAGAGTTAGAGAATTGTCACAATTTATTTTTTTATGGTCAAGACAAAGAAAAAACTTTATTGTGATTTAGATTCTCAGGAAGTTTGCTTCAAAATAATTATTACTATATAAACATTGCCCTTTTGTTTTACTGATTTATTATTTCTTAATATTTAAGTATTTTCAACAAAGAAAAGCTTATATGACTTGTAATAATGCCAGTGAAGTTTGTATTAGTTTAATTTTTGTTGTAGTCTAAATTCATTTATTTTTGTTAACAATTTCTCTTGTGATGTAGATATATGCTTCTGAATATCTTATTCCAAAATTATTAAACTTCTCAAGAGTTAGAGAATTGTCATGATTTGTTATTTTTGATGCCCAAGACAAAAGATTGACTTTATTTATCAATGCTACTTATGTGATTTAGATTGTTAGGAAGTTTGCTTCAAAATAGTTATTAGTATATAGACATTGCTCTTTTGTTTTACTGATTTACTATTTTTTAATATTTCAGCATTTTCGACGAAGAAAAGTTCATATGACTTGCAGTAACGCCAGTTGAAGTTTGTACTAGTTTAATTTCTATTGTAGTCTAAATTCATTTGTTTTTGTTAACAATTTCTCCTGTGATGTAGATATATGTTTCTGAATATCTTTTTCCAAAATTAATAAATTTCTCAAAAGTTAGAGAATTGTCATGATTTATTGTTTTGATGCTCAAGATGAAAAAAAAGACTTTATTTATCAATGTTACTTATGTGATTTAGATTGTCAGGAAGTTTGCTTCAAAATAGTTATTACTATGTAAACATTGCCCTTTTGTTTTGCTAATTTACTATTTCTTAATATTTTCGTATTTTCGACGAATACTGATATATATGGGTAGGTATTTATATATGTCATGAATGTATTATCAAGTTAACAAGATCATCTAACTTCAAAATATATTATTTTAAAATTTTCTAAGTTCTTTTTTTTTTTAAAAAAAAAAAAGCTCACAACAAATGTGAAAATATGCGAATGTATATGAATATTAATCATTAACAAAATAAATTTTATATTCAGTAATATGGAATTAACATTTTCATTTTGTCCCTACACTAAATTAAAATCTAATAACTTAAAAAAATAGTAACATTAATTAAAAGTCCTATTTATTTATGTAAGTATAAAATTTATTAGAAATTCATCTATTGCACATTAATTCTTTTGTTATAACATTATAAATTCTCATAGTTATTACTAATTATTGCAAATGTTATTCACACTCTTTTACATTCTTTAGTTATAATATTATGAATTCTCATAGTTATTACATTAATTATTTCTATCTTCATATTTTCTTATATTAACTTTTGACCAATAATTTTTCATATTATTATATCGCCCATATATATATGTGATAACACAGTGTTGTTATTTTTCGTTGAACGAATCATGATTTGTTGAATAAATTGAAAATTATTTACAAGCATATGAACTATATCTTTGTTGGGTGTAAGATAAACATGTGATTATATATATGATTTCACAGATAGAATATATTCTTTAATTTTAATTTTTAGTTTTTTCGGTTAAAGAAAGGGAAACATTTCTCAGTTAAATATGGACAGTAGTCAAATATGAGAGCCAATAAAAAGAGCGTCATCTACTATGCTATAAGTTATAAAATAAAAATTAATATACAAAAATAGTTCTAAAAAATAAAATGTAGTTGTTTTTCACATGTTCATATGACATCTAAACAGATTTAGCGGAATACATGTGCAAAACACATCTGGTTAGATGACAAGAAAAATATACAACTAATATCATCTATAAGGTAATATTAGTAAGATACGACTAATTACATCATTGAACCTCATCAAAATTGAAATATATATATCCATTATTGCATTTAACTAATAAATATTTTCATTGATCATCTTCATAGGTTAGTGTGAATAAGATATATATATATATATATATATATATATATTTATGAGGATCCACATTGACCATTCACAAAATTATATGCAATATTATTTTGTGCAAAACTTATTATTCAAATCTTTGCTTAAATTTTCTGAATTGATAATCACGGGTAACGCACGTGTCGAAAAACTAGTAGATATATATATATATAACTAAGATGCTAAGAGTAGTAAAATAGACTACAAAACTGAGGCATATTTTTATTCAAATTAGAAGGCTAATTTTTTTTTTTTTAAATTGTTTTGTTATTATAAAAATAGAGTGAAGTTTCAAAATCACATATAAGTTATCTCTTAATTTTTTTATTATTAAATACCTAAACTATTGTGAGAGTGAGTTCATACTTAAACTATCACTTATTAATGTGAGAAACACACATGTCTGTTTCATTACACTCTCTTGATGGTGTGTTTACCCCACTCTCTCATTTATTTTAAAAATATTACCACATAACACTCCACATTGATAATATATTTCATCTTAAGAAAAATTAAATAAGCTATTAGTATTAGTTACTTAAAGATTATATAATGTATAAGTATCCAAAAATGGTAATTATCTTTTTTTTAAAAATAAAATATAAAACATTTTTCTCACCCATTCCACTGCCTCCTCCCACAGTACCCCAATCATCCTCACACCCAATTTTTTTTAAAAATAATTAAATTTTATTTTTTTATAAAAAGTCTTTTCAAAAAATATTCTTACGTCATCCCCCTTCCCTCCCTTGCAATTTATTTTCAGATATTATTATTTTAAAAAAAACATTTCTACCCAACCCAAACTAACCCTCCGCTCCAAAATATATTCTTTCTAGTTGCCGCAATATTTTTTTTTAAAGACATATCCATTTTTCTTATATTTGGTACATAAGTAGAAAGAATACTTTCCTAAAAATATATGTATATATCTAACACAAAATAAAAAACATATTTAAAATAAAATAAAATTGAGATCGAAGGGTCAATATTGTTTTCCCTAAAAAATAAAAATAATATCTAAATTACTCTTGGATAGCAGTGAGTTGTTTTGGTGATGGTGGTATGTGTGGGAGTGGTGGGGAGTTGAAGTAAGATTTTTTAAAAAGCTTTTATAAAATATATTTGTTTTTTTAAAAAGGGGGGTGGGGCTGCAGGGGAGGAGATTATCGTAGGGGGGGGGGGGGGGGCGACCGGGGCTGGAGGTAGTGGAGTTGGATAAGAAAAATGTTTTCAATTTTTTTTTGATATATTAGTACTTTAATCTTGAACTAATACAAATAGTTTGTCTAATTCTTTTCAAAGTGATATACTTTATCAATGTGAATTGCCATGTGACAAGTTTTTTTATAAATGAAAAAGAGTGTATTACACACATCGGGGGGAGGGGGGGCGGGGGGGAGGGGTTCAATCTAATGAGTAGTAATTTAGGTATGAAATTCAGACTCCCAATAATTTAGGTATCAAACTCAAAAAGGAAAGATAGTTTAAAAGTGTTTTTGATATTTCATTCATAAGAATATTATATATTTAAATTATAATAAAATATTTGAATACCGCGAAGCACATACATATTAAGTAATATTTAATTGTTGAAAAACATTTAATTGCATCATTAAAGGAAGAAAGTACAAATGAGGAGATGCATTTATGACATATAGAAAGTTCTCCAAGTAATATTATGAATAGTCATGAAGAGCCGGAGAATGGAAAGGGAGAACAACAGAAGAATGTAGCACATGAGTTAAACAAAGATGATGAGCAGGACATGAACAAATTCTCTATTGCGGATGGATCTCATTTCTCAAATGTTGAGTAGTAACTTGACAAAGCAAGATGGGGAGAAGGAGGAAATTGGTCCAGCAATTGACGGGGGGGGGGGGGGGGGTCATAATCAACATGAAGAGATTGTGAAGTATCATGATGATATCTGAGAAAAAGAGAAGTGTACATGATGGAGGGAATATCAAACATAATCAGCAAAGTTAAATAGACAAGGGACTAACAATATTACCTGAGGACCCAATGCATCAAATCAAGGACCTGATGTTAATATAGGATTTATCTAATGCTATTTATTAGGTGCCACTACAAGTAGTCCATCAGATTGAAGGAAGATTCCTTCCTAAGCAAAATGAATACCAACGGATGGAGGAAATGGTTTCACAGGATACTGCAGAAGCACTCATACATACAATACCTGTAAAGTCTTGCCAAATGGAAGCGTTACATGCTTTGGTTACTCATCAGCACATCAATCAGAACAATGTAGAGAAATTGAAAAATAAGCATAGCTTCAAAAGAAGTATCATAAGATAAAGATGAAGGAGATAGTGATAGCAATATGCAGATTATTTTTATTGAAGCTGGTATATCTCCCAAGGTGATTTCAAAGAACAGAAAGAGAAAAATAAAAAGGGACAACAGTAGTGTTCTACCAACAAGGGTTCATGCTAAGAGGTTGGTCAAAATAGGATCTAAATGAGTTACAAAGCATTATTCTGAAAATTAGGTCTGTTTAATCTCAATAGGACTTCCACAGAGTTCAAATGTTACATAGACATAACAAATTTGCCCTGATTGCTTTAATGGAACCATTCCAAGATACTACGAATATTTAAAAAATTCAAAAGAAGGTTAGCGATGCAATATGTGAATTTTAATACAAATGGGCAGATTTGGGTTCTTGTGAATCATCATTTTCAAGTGGGTGTTATTTCAGATTGAGACCAATAATTAACACTATTATTAACATTAGAAGATGACTCTAAAGTGTTGTCAACAATGGTGTATGCTAAATGCTCTACTATAGAAAGATTAAGTATGTGGGATGATCTATACTCCCTAAGTCTTAACCTCTCAGGTCCATGGATGGTGGGGGTGACTTCAATGTTATATTGAGTGTGGAAGAACAGATAGGAGGGTTCCCTGTTTACCCCCAAAAGTATGAGGATTTTGCATGTTGTATTGACTCTTGTGATTTATCTGATATCAAGTTTATAGAGAACCCATTCACATAGTGAAATGGCAAGGTGAATGAGGAATGCATTTTCAAAAGACTAGATAGAATGGTTGTTAAAAAATCATTACTAGATGTCTATGGTGATATTGGCTTACAACAGCTATCTTGGACTAGATCTGATCATGCTCCATTACTTTTGTCTTGCGAATTTAGTAATATACCTGTTGTTGAATCTTTCAAATTCCTGAAATTTTGGACTGAGAGAAGACTTTAGTGGTTTGTCAAAATTGGATTGTTGAAGCTGAAGGTGGTATCTTTATACAATTAAAACAAAAACAGAAGAGAACTAAGGTGGCTATATCAAAATGGAGTAAAGAAAAGTTTGGAGATATGTTTAAACAGTTGGCTATTAGAGAAGACATTGTCAGAATTAAAGATGTTTTATTCCAGCAAGATCCTAATCCTAGCAACAGAGCTATTTTGTACCAGACTCATGCTAAATTGAAATTATATTTGCATTATGAAGAGGAGTTTTGGAGACATAAAGCTAGTTCTTAATGGATCAATGAAGGGGATAGAAACACAAAAAATTTCACTACCTTGTAAAGGGTAGAAGGAAGAAGCTGAAATTGCGGATGATATAGGCAATGAAGGGGTTCGCTTTTTTAAAAATAAATTCTCTGGAAAGGAGAATTTTGAAGATATGACCTCGCCGCAGCATATTCAACGTAATATTACTCAAGCAGAAAACTATTTTATGAAGGTTTTGCCAAATGACGAGGAGATTTAAAAGGTGGTGCTTGAGCTTAATCCTGATAATGCTTGTGTATGAGATGTCTTGATAGGTTGCTTCTACCAAAATTGCTGAGATATAGTAGGCCCTGATATTATTAAGGTAATTCATGCTTTTTTCCAGGGGCTACTTTATTAAAGTCTATTACACATACTAATCTAGTCCTAATACCAAAAAAAGGTAGTGATAGAAACCTTTTCTAATCTTAGGACAACTAGTCTGAGTAATTTTCTGAACAAAATTATTTCCAAAATTGTTCATGATAGATTAGAAAGGTTCGTTCCAAGATGAATCTCTTAGAATCAATCTGGTTTCTAAGGGCGGAAACATTATTGAGAATGTGCTACTTGCTCAAGAAATTGTAACTGACATCAGAAAAAGAGGCAAACCAGATAATGTGGTCATTAAACTTTATATGGCCAAGGCATATAACAGAGTGGATTGAAGGTTCCTAATTAAGGTCCTAGGAAAAATGGGATTCGATGATGTATTCTTGGATATGATAGGGAGGATTATTGCTAACAACTGGTACTTTGTGTTGTTCTTTATTATCCCATGCTTTATTTATCCTATTTGCTAAAGTCTTAACTAGGGCGTTGAATCGATTACTCTATAACTATGAGTTTAAGCGTTATGGGATGCCTAAGTGGAGTGAACAACTAAATCATATGTAGATGATGCAATTATTTTTACTACGCTTGACAAAAGAACTTTGCAAATTATTATGGAAACTCTTCATATGTAGGAAAAAAAATCATGGCAACTGATTAATAAAGGGAAAAGTTTTTTCTACTTACACAACAAGGCAACTCAAACATCTATACAGGTGGTGGAAGAGGTAACTTGATTTGAAAAGGGAAGTTTCCCCTCTAATGTATTTGGGTTGTCCTATAGGCCATGCGAAGATGACGAAACTTCATTTTTCTGAGTTGATTCAAACGATTCATAACAAGTTTCAAATGTGGAAGGGAATGTTGTTATCTTTTGGGGGGAAAGTTGTCTTCATTAATCAGGTATTACAAAGTATTCCAATCTATCTCCTTTTAGCTATTAATCCTCCTAAATGTGTGATCCATGATATACATATGATTTTCACTAAATTCTTATGGAATGGCAAAGAAGAAGGAAAAGCCAGTCCGTAGATACCTTGTAAAGATATTTGTTTGCCTAAGGTAGAGGGAGGTCTAGGTTTCAGATCTCTATTTGATGTTAAAAAATCCTTATTCGCTAAGCTGTGGTGGAACTTCAGAACCACTAGTTCTCTATGGTCTCATTTATTATGGAATAAGTATTGTAAAAGATACAGGCCACAAGTTGTTCAATGGAAGGGAGGCTCACAAGTATGGAAGGCTATGTTACAGGCTAGAGACTTCTTTGATCAACAAATTTTGTGGGAAATTAAAGAAGGTCACTTTAGTGTTTGGTTTGAAAATTGGACACAACTTGGGACCCTTCACTTACAACTGCCCATCTCTCATGAACAAATCAGATTGAATCAATAAATCAAGTCCTCAATGAGAATGGGTGGGATAATGATATGTTAAGTGAGAATTTTAATGAAGAAGTGTACAATCACATACATACTGTATTAGGGAATATCACAACTACTGAGGGAAAAGATAAAGCTTCGTGGATGGCCTGTGCTTCAGGAAGGTTTACAACATGATCAAAATGGAAGTTATGTAGAAATAGAAAAGATTGTTTACTTAATGTAATGAACATTTTGGAGAAAGGATTGCCTTTAAAGGTGTCTTTTCTATTGTGGAGGATGTGGTTTGGTAGAATCCCTATAGCAGAAGTGCTCATCAAAAGGAAAATTGTTGATTCTGTTAAATGTTGTTGCTGCAATGCTAAGGTACAAGAAAGTTTCAATCACTTATTTATTGAATGCCCAGATGCTAAGGCTATTTGGAAACACTTCTCAGAAACTACATGATTACATATTAATGTAATATAGATCAATCAAGGACTAGAAGAACGGTGGAGTGTTGATTGTGTTGATAAACTAAAACCCATATTTAAAACTATTTGTGCTTTTATTATTTGGGAAATCTAGAAGAGAAGAAATGTTCTTAAACCTATACTTGTTTACCAAGTGTAGATATCCATGGTTGAAGGGTATCTCTAACAATTGGCCTATGATTGTAAAATATATTGAGGACTATGCACCTCTTATAAGACATAAGATGGTTAAGTGGAGTCACCCTCAAAGTGGAAGTTTAAAATGTACCACTGATGGATCCGGTAGAGGAAATCCTAGACCTGGTTTTATGACCTTCTGTGTTAGAAATGAGATTGGGGATTTGGTGTTTGCTGAGTGAAGGCTACTGGAAAGGTGTACTATCATTGAAGCTGAGATTAAGGCTATAAGAATGAGGATTGTATACTGCCAACAACATAACCTACTCCTACTGTTTGTAGAAATAGATTCCCTAATGGCCGCAAAGGTGATAAATGGAGTATGAGAGGTTCCATAGTCAATATCACTAGATATTAGACATGTACATGGGATTATCCATAGTTTCTAGGTGGAGGTGGTGCACATATTCATAAAAGGCAACCAATTGGTAGAGAAGTGCAACAATTCAATATTAGTCAAGACATTCCACTACAAGCAAAATCAATCATTCATCTACAAAAATTACATACTCTAGTTTCTCTTTTCTTCAACTTTTTCCACTTTTTCGCTCCTTTTTGCATCGTAATGTCCTTGCCTCACTCTTAGGCCTTCATTGCTGCATATCAATATTTTAACATCCGTTATGAGCATAAAATACGCATTGAAGACACTAAATCATTACATAATAAGTCCTAAATGAGTCGAAATTCCCGATTAATCAACACCCCGAACCAAAACTTTTGCTTGCCCTCAAGTAAAACACAAGATCAATTAGGCCAACAAGGATGTCTCCCAATAGTGCTACTAGAGACTCAACATGAATGAACACAAGGTTTAATCTACACATGAAATGTTCAATTGTGCAGTAATAGTTTCAAACTATTACTAGCCATCATCAAATAGAGTTCAAGCTGACAATGCTCAGTTCTAACACAAATTCATGCTCAACAAAAGTATTCGAATGCCCTCACATCAAGAATGCTTCCATGCTCTTCACAAAGCCAATCAAGGAATACAATTAAGGAATCGAATTCAACTCTCACACTCCCAATGAGAAAAACATGCAAGATTTTACCCATAGGCTTGCCCGTATTTTCCAACCAACACATTATTCGGCTCATGCAAGATCAAAATGGTCTTTTAAGGCTTGTATTTGGGCTGAGGGTACAAGAATGATTATTTTGGCTTAATGACTTCTACCTTCATGAAACATGACTCAAATCTCACCTTTTTTTCCATTCTTTTCATCTTCACAGCTCATCCTTGTCATATTCAAAGCACACAAAATTTTTGGTATAAATAATCAGACACCCCTTTTATTTCTACAATGCACAATTGATACAAATTTTTTGTTTCACTTCTTTTCTTTTTCTCTTTTTTTTATATGGAGGGGTTCTATCATTTTCTTCAACGCAAGCTCCCAAGGATCAATTTCATGGATTCCATCTTTCTTGATTTCTTTCCTCTTACCACACCTCGAATTTAGTCTTTTAGCCTAAGTTGGCTATTAAAATAAACCAATTCTTAATGAAGGTTTTAGGTCGGGAGGACAAGGCCATTTGTGTTCATGTTTCATCCAAAGAAAAGGTTAGGCTCAAATGGTGCCAAGGTAGATTCACACACTCACAAGGTGGTCACACAAAAGGTATAGCCATTAGGTTTACTATCATAGATTTATGCCTAAGATCATTTCCTTCATTCACTAAAAATAGACAATTGGACAAACGGGGAAAGTTCTAGGTATCACCGTGCACATATTTAAACTAATGCTTACCACACAAGGCATCAAACACAATTATCGATCATAAATCTACAGGTTAAGCTCGCGTGCAACGGTCATTTCAAGACTCACTTCGACAATTAACTAATCACAATGAGATGCTAAGAGTTCACACATTACTTATGCAACTCAAATTGCCTCGTTGGACTTGCACAAACATATCATTCATCAACAACACTATTCAAGTCATTGGTGTTGATCGCAACCAACACTCGAATGTACAAGAGAATAGAAATCACACACAATTACGTAATTAACAGAGAAACCAATGAAATAAAACCAGCATTCATTCACATTCAAGCACCAATGAGAAGTTTAAACAAAAACAATAAAACAAAAAATATCCAAAAGACAAAATAAAAACAAAATATGACAAAGAGGCTAGGTATATAAGTACCTTCACCCACATAAAACAACTACACAGTGTCCCCAATGTGAAATAAAAACTGAAATATATCAACATTAAAGAAAGGGAGTGAGAGTAAAAATCCCCGTGATAGGATAGGCCTGAGGTTAACTTTGCACATATGGGGTTGCCTCAATCTAGGCATCAGTGCCCGGCTCAACTCTAACTCTGAAGGTCTGTGCAACTATCTCCTCTGTGGGCTGAGACCCGCTTGAGCCAATCATAGATGTGGCGCGTAGTGAGGCCTCTGTAGCTGCGCATACCAAGTCATCCTCTAAATCCTCTAGATCTTCAAACACAACCTCATCACAAGCTCGTAGCTCCTCCTCATCTGTCTGAGGTGTGTCAGACTCTTCATTATCAGCTGTATTAGGATCTATGGTCACAGTAGCCATAGGGATCTCAGAAATAGCTGGCATATCAACATTGGGGTCCTCGGGAACATTTACATTGCCCCACACCATCGATATATTGGTGGACTTCAACTCATCTATATCACATCGCAGACAGCTAATATCGTACTCTAAGGCTGTCATATCCACAGAGCCACGGTCTGACGTCTCGCATACCTCGATTCGAGTGGTGAGAGCATCCAATGCTGCCCCATGGGCCATGATCATTTCCCTCTGTACTCTCAAATCCGCATGAATGGGATCCAATGCCACCATTATAGCTCGATAGATCATAGAAGGCACAATAGACTCAACCCTCGAGGCCCTCACATCGGCCCAATAGACAAGGTTGTCCATTTTATATATCATGGCCTATGTGAAGGAGGGAAGAGAAGCAGTAGCAGAGGCAGGTGCAGTACTGTCACGACCCGAGAGTACCCCCTAGTCGTAACATGGCGTATTCGAGCCCGAAGGGGTCTTATACGAGCCACATAGTCATTCATTGCATTCAATAATGAAAATAGTGCGGAATAAAAAAAAACTTATTTACATCCACACATTTAAACTTCATTAAAACAACTTTAAAAACACACAGCAGAAGTCTAAGTCTCACATGGCCATCTTAGACACAGTCACAAAACATAAGTAGGGACACGGCCCTTTACAATCAAAAGAACTCTATTAAGTCTATTACATGAACAAAAGAACTTAAAAGTCTTATCCTCGAATCCATGAGGACATACCAAGTCTTGGAGGAAAGCAATCCAACACTTCAAACTAGCTAGGAGGGATCACTTGCCGGAACCTACACTTATAGTAAAAATATGAAGAATATGGGTTAGTACACAAAATGTACTAAGTATGATGACCATGCAAAACATGCTTTAAAAGGGACATTTTGGTTAGAAACCATGCATTATGCCACTTTTTGAAGTACCATGAATAGTTGCATAAAAGACATACAATACAAGCATAAACATCAAGTAAGTCATAATATTACCTTTAAACAATTTCAACATGAAAACCTTTACCTTGGACCTTCACCTCAAGAAACCCTTATGCTATACCTCGTGCAATGTATGGATGGCGTCCCATACCACCATCCATACTAAGGCACCACATTAAGGTCACTTAAGGTAACTTATCATTCCTTTCTTTCACCTTTGCACCATATTCATACATAAGAGGTATATCATTAATTAAGACATGACAAGGGAAAATAACTCGTAATATAACCCAAGTATAGCATGCATCTCATATTAAGAATTTGAGAGCCAACATTCTTTAATAACCTCATTTAGGCCACAATTGTGTCACATACATTAGGATTTAGAGAAACTCACTATGACCCTCTCCAAGCCTACTCGTGCAATGTATAGGTAGCATCCCATACTACTACCTACACTTTGTAGAACCTATCAAGAAGCCATAATGAAATCTCGCATGATGGGAAGTAAGCGTTTAACCGACATAGACCATGAGAGCTTGTCATGGAATCCGGTGTCATAAGTCCCCACACCGTAAAGAGGTGGTCTACTTGCCTAAGGAAGACCGGTATATAGCTTAATGGATCCACTAGCTACCTATGCGGGCACATAGTTTATGGGATAAGGTAGACGATCATTGAAACTCATGCCTAACCATTGGGGGAGTTTCCATCTAACCAAATCCACTCGGTGCTTAGCCTACATTCCCATAGAATAGTTCGTTACCTTGACATTATCACATATGAGAGGTGCCATTGGCCTACCAACTCCAATTACATTCATTAACACGTGAAAGGGTGCTTTAAGCCTACCGTTTCAAGGTTCATTTAGGAAAGCTCATTAACTCCTCTTGAAAGGGTGCCATGGGCCTACCGGTTCAAGTCTCATCATTAACCTTCATGGAAAGGTGCCATAGGCCTACCGACTCCAAGGTTCATTACTATCATTAATGGAAGGGTGCGATAAGCCTACCGATTCCAAGGTTCATTATTATCATGAGTGGAAGGGTGCTACTAGCCTACCGATCCGAGGATTTAACAACCAATAATATAATCATTTAAACAAGAAAATGATGCACAAGCTCTACCAATTCGAGATATGCAATAAATTGGAGAATCCTTCATATTCTATCATCAACATTCATGAGTGTCAAATTGAGAAAAATCCTTTCAATAATAACACATTTACGTTCATAACATGATCACATTAGCTCCATTAAATTCTCATTCATATAATGTCATGATAACACTCCAATTTCTCATACTATGCCTTTAAGGCCCTAAGCCTCACATACCAATACACCAACAATACACCATAAAATAAGCATGGGTAATGACATACTTCAGCAATCTAAAGACCTTTAAACAAGTTTGATTCATATACATTCATTATCTAGCAACCCACTTCATAAAGGCATAAACTAGGAATAAAGAGAAATCATGGGTTCATGGAGTATTTTCATCTTAAATCGTCAATACAACAACAATATAACCATAAAGTGCCATTAGAAACCTTTTAAAACCATTTGGTGGAAGAACCCATAAGATTGAGTGAAAACCTAGATTTTTCATACTTTGAAATAACTTTGGATTTGGCTCCTTGAATGGAAATTTAGACAAGGATCAAGACCACCATACCTTGCTATGATCTCCCACGAAATTTGATGAAGAAAGCCTTGAATCCAAAGCCCTAGCTCCCACTTCTTCTTCTTCTTAATGGAGGATTGTAGAGAGGGAAATGTTTTAGGGATGGGAATTGAACTAATGGTATTTAGGAAATAATATATGTCCTTTGGAAGAATGGTCCAACACTTAGAAAAAAAAATGAGGCGGGTGAACAGTAACCACGCCTACTGGAACTTGCCTTTTCCTGCCGAACAGATTTTACGAAAATGGGCATAACTTCTTCGTCCGAACTCCGAATGAGATGAAACGAAGTGAGTTAGGTAGCTAACTCAAAGGGCTTTCCATGGATATATTATTGGCCACCCAAATAATTGTGTGCTAGGATATATGACCCTCCAAAGTAGACCCTCGAAAAAGGCTTCACTTGGAAATTTCGGATTTTGATACGGTTGCTCTAAAATTTGGGTTAGACCCATTTCCCACTCAATTTGACCCCCTAAACAAGAATATGAAGTCGGATTTTCGAAAAAATAAACGGATCTTTTTATATACAGCTATACAAGTTTCCGGTAACTTCCGAAGCACATTTTTAAGAACTTTTTGGGTCAAATTCAAATATAATCATTTCATTAAGTTCTCGACTCCAAACTCACTTGTGAGACTCTAGTTTCACTCTATCATTTTCCGGGTCGTTACAAGTACAGGTGGAGAAGCTAGGTATACTTGTTGGCCCAATTGCCAGAGTATACTGAGTGGCGTCGACTTCCATGGCCTCAACATCGACCACTAGAGAAGTGTCCACTGGAGCCTTCTTCCTCCTTTTCGCTTCATCTTTTGTGTACTCAGCCTCAATCCTCCGAATATCAATAGAAGAAATCGGAGGAAGCTCAATATCTCTCTTCACCATAAAGGGCACACCAGCTCGACAACACAGATCACTAATAAGCACTAGAAATGGAAATGAGGTTTGGTTTTGTTTTTCCCTCATCACCATCTCTTGTGAAATTATCTCTCCAAGATTCAGCCACTCTCGATTAATAATACACCTCAGCAGTGCAGCCTTGGGAGGCCGGATAATCGATTTATTTTGTGAAGGCATCGAGGTGCTGGAGATGAATCCAAACCAATAACGATCATCTACATTCAAGTCCTTCTTCTCAATCATCACTTCCATCTCTAGCTAGGGAGGAGTAGCATCACTCAACAATGGGGCCAACCAGCCCTTCAAATCATCCAATGTTTGAGTTTTGACATTGTCGGTCAAAGAATATCAAATCCGTGTAGCGCAATCCAACACGTTATTAGTCTACCAGTGCCATCGACCCTTCTTTCTTGTTTTTTGTTGGGATCAACCCTGCATAACATGCATAAAACTCCTGAACTCATGAAGGAACATATGGATTTAGAGGCTTGGTGAACTGCTGGAACTTGTGGAAGTGAAGTGTCTCCCAAACATCGGGATACCTTGCTACAAAACCATCAGCAGATAATAGCTTCTCCTCTAGAATAGTCTGCAAACTGGCTTTTTTCAGGCGATTCATAGATCAAGGTGGATGTGATGGGGCTGGGTGAACTTGAGGTGCCTGTGCGGCTATAGGTATTGGAGGTGCTGGAGGCGTGCCAGATCGTGAATTGCTTTGGATCGCAGTTGTGAGCGCTTCCGCTTGAGTATATCCCCCTCAGTTGCTAGTGTGTGAATAGGGGTCCTGGACCTCGCAGCTTCCTCCCTCACAGACTTAGATGAGGTGAGATAGGTAGAGTCTATGCCCATGCTGTATGATGAACCTAAACTCGAGCTGGAACTTTTTACCATCTGCTTCTACCGTTTACCCTTCCCATTCTCTGGAGAAGGTTAGAACGAGTAGCTCGTGGAGGTGTGACCTCTGTTGTGATTAACCCCTTTTGCCTTCTTTTGGGGTGCTGTACCTCTTACTGGAAGCTTTGGTCTAGCCATAACTGTAAAAAATACAAACAAAACACATGCGGTTGCAAATACTTAGATAACTATAATTTTCAAAAAGTTGCATGGAAATTCGCCAAACCACTCGACGAGTCGCCAAAACCATTTGACGAGAAATAGAGGGCTCACTGAAAGTTATAGAACAAATCAACAAGAATTCAACAATAAAGGGCAAGACCAAAGACCATTTGGTGAGCCATCGAGTTCACTTGGTGACCAGAAGATGCTTCGCTGAATGTTACAGAAATAACAACCAACAAGGAAGTTAGAAAGGTGAGACTAAATCCATTTGGCGAGTCGCCGAGTCCACTCGGCGAGCAAAAGCATATCACCAAAAGTTATAGATAATTCCCTAACATTTGCTGGTCAAAAAGGCGAAAAGGAGTCCATTGGTGAACCGCCAAGTCATACGGCGAGCTTGATTCAGCTTACCAAATGGCTCAACGTGCTAGATTCCAAACCCAAATTCCAATTCTCACCGACAACCTATGAAAAACAGTTTCAAATGCAATTCTAAAAAATTCAAGCCTACTCACAATGATTATCTATATCGGGGTACTCAGACTTCCCCTTAATTGATCTAAATTCAACCAAACAAAGATTTTGCCCTTAAGAATGACATCAACCAATCTATCATTGGGAAAATTCAAGTTGTTTGGTGGAATTTGGGTTACTCACACTTCACCCGCACAAAAACCAACTTGCAAACCCGCAATACAAGCAATTTAAATGCGGAACTCAAACTAATTTAGTCTAAACAAGATAACAAGCATGCTTGATTCAAATTATATTTCCACGAGCAATTAAGCATACAATCAAGGAAAATAACATATCTATGAACTACCCAAACACATGCTCAACACAAATTTTGCAATTTAAAACAAATTCGGAAAACCAACCTCAATTGTACACACATAAACATTATGGCAAAGATACAAAGATGGGCAACACTTCAAATTCCGACCACACGAGGACACCCATTAAAATTGAATTTGAAACTATGATCTAAAGTTTTCTTATAGAAATGCAAGAGTCGAAAAGTTCAAAATAAGGCAAGGATTTGAATTTATAATTGTTCAAAGGTCCTTGACCCTTCTGTTCGTACATTGATCGGCGAGGTCTATTAACGCCGCCGATCCACTTAGCGAGTCACCGAGTGGACTTTAGCCCACCAAATTTAATAGAAAACCACCCTTTCAGCCATCTCAAAAGGTAAGCTATATCGGGCTCGCCGAGACACTCGGTGATTCACTGAGTGGACTTTAGCTCGCCCAGTTGCCTTTCCTTCAAAAATTTGAATTTCAACTATGTTATTCGAAATAGAAAGTAAAACTTGGGTTGCCTCCCAAGAAGCGCCTTATTTAATGTCGTGGCAGGACGTGGCCATGCGTTCAACCCTTATTCTTTGGGTTGAGTAGAGTATCACTAGGAAGAGCCCCTTTTGGTCTTGGATTTAAAGAAGCTGAGATTTGGCCCATTTGAGTCTCATGCTGCTTTATGGAATCTGAGTGTGAGGTCACCATTTGATTTAGAGAAGAGACATCATCTTTCATCTCCTTGAGTACATTGTCCGTTCCTTCCAACTTGTTCAAGATACGTGCAAGCATATCCTCGTCTGAAAGCTTTCGGGAGCAGTCCTTGGATCCTTCAGCTTTGGACGTTCGTGAGGAGGTACATAGTGATCCTTATCACCCTCTCTATCTCTCTAATTCTCACCATGATCACGCCAATCTCGATCTCGATCTCTCCAACTATCATCATGATCTCTATTCCAACCTTAATTCCCGCACGACCTTGGATAGCTCGGACGAGAACCCCCTGCTTGGTTTGACAAGAAATGTACCTCTTCATTGTACATGGCTTCAAATGGTACGTCATCCGAGCTCACTCCACTACTTGCACCAACCACATTCACAGCCTTATAACCCCCTCCCATGACATGTTTCATCAATAGGTCCATTTGGGTCATTCTATTGGCCATGTTCTCATATAGCTTTTGGTTCTTTTCCAATTGTTCCTTGGTCAGCCCAAGATTCAAAAGAGACACCTGATCTTCCCTTGTGTACCATGCACAATTAATATTAGTCATATCATCAAGAAAAGTTGATTCTATGACGAATGGTTGTCTCATGATTCCACCCCGAACAAGTTGATCAGCGACACCCTTGTTTACGGTGTCAAGACTCCGTTAGAAATATTTCAAGAGCATATTTTCCTACAAACCATGATTAGTGAATTTGAGAAGCAACTTTTGAAATCTCAACCATGTTTCATTATTAGGTTCACCCGCAATCTGCTTGAAGTTTTGAATGCTATCCCTCAACTTCACCATCTTCGAGGGAGGGAAAAATCTTTCATAAAACACTTGCATGAGCTCTTCCCAAGAAGTGATAGATTCCCTTGGTAGTTTCATCAACCACTTCATTGGCTCCCCCATTAGAGAAAAGGGAAATAAACAGAGTTTGATTTATTCTTGAGTAATGTTCTTGAAGGAAGACGGTTCACACACATCCACAAAATTGCGAATGTGATCATGAGGGTTCTCATGAGCATGTCCCCAAAGAGACTTTCATTTGCAACAATTGCAACATCCTGCTGGTCACATTAAACACCGTATTGTCTACAACTGGAGTCAATCGAATAACACTGGTACTTTCCAGCTGATCCACATTGACTTCATGCAAGTTTTTGATGTCATCATTGTTCCCAAGTTGACTTGCATTGCTCCCATTCACACTCATTTCTTCATATGTTTTAGAGCAATCAACTAGAACACAAGTAGGAAAATTCTACTATAACAAAATTAGTTCACAAAAATACTTCAGTAAAAGAATTCTAAACACCACTCCACTGTAGCGGCGCCATTTTTGATAACGCTCAACTACACATTTTCCAATTCAAAGTTAAGGCGGTCGCTAACAAGTCTAAACCCAACGATGAGTTGGGGTCGATCCCACATGGAGTGATACAGTGAAAAATTTGATTATGAAGTAAAGGCGTGTTCTAATCTTTTGTAGGAGTACGATATTACGACACATAAATTAAATCAATGAATTTAGCTAACAATATCAAATGGGGGGGGGGGGTTAGTAACCAATTCTTTAACAAGTAGCAATTAACACGAGAGTTAAACGATTAAAGAGAAGACCTTAGGAATATGATCAATTGAATGCCAATTTCGCGTAACGGGTACTTACTAATTGCTCTAAGTTGTTGAATTGCAATGGGTAGGCTAGTTTTGAATACGGTTGCTATCTCTCGATCAACTATCATGTTTAAAGTGAGTTCTTGCAAACCTCAACAAACTTAACAATACCAAACAACCCAATTCCTTAATTAACCCACTTTCTCAATCTGGGTTGTAAAGATGCAATCAAACCAACTTTCTAAAGCTGGATCTTAAAGACGCAATCAATACAACTTTCACTCATTCATTTTACTTTAATACCTCTTTCTCAAGAAAGCATTAAGATCTAAGCTAGAACTGAATTTGCAACATCAGTTCATCAATTAAAACGATTGACCCCATGTCAAAATAAAATCAAATTCCGCAATAAATAATACATGTAAGCTAATTAATGCATTCGACTACATGATCACAGCTATAAGGTAGGGGGTGTTACAAAAACATAGTGAAAAGTAAGAAATCATTACCAAATAGATTATCCATTCAAATTATTAACAATCAGGCAAATACCCAATGCAAAAATTAAAGCTAGAATCCTAAAACAGCAAATCTGAGATCCAAATCTTCTCCAAAAGTGTTCAACAATGTGGAAAATCTCTCAAAGCTCAAGAATGCACAGTGTGGAAACTCCTTTTCTCCTTTCAAAAGATGAATTTATACGTTTTCAAAAACTCATCACAGAGACCACTCGACGAAGTAAGACGGGATTGCGATCCACTAGGCAATCCGCCGAGTTGCTCTTCTTCTCACCTTTTGTATTGGCTCATATATCCAATTGTTCTTGAACTTTTGGCAAGCTGGATTGTGGTCCCTGGTCCATTCGGCGCATCGCCGAATCATTATTTGCTTGCAAACTTGGTTTGGTACATGGACTATTTCGCTGGAACTTTAGGCGAGCTGGAGGCTCACTCGACGAGTCACCAGTGGCTTTTGCAAACTCCAACTTCTCTTTTCTTCAGCAATCAACAAGAACACAAGTAGAAAAACTCATCATAGAAGTATGAAAAATGGGACTTAGCCCTTACATGAATGTATGCATGAAGTAGGTTGCTTAATGTGATACTTGGCTTTGAATAGGGTTATGAGGTTCTATTCTTTGCAATGCACTAGTATTTCTTAGGTTGTCGACATGTTGGGATGATATTATGTTGGTTTGTGTAACGACCCGAGAGCACCCCCTAGTCGTTACCGGCGTATTCGACCTTGAAGAGGTCTTATAGAAGCCCTTAGCATTCATCATAACATGTATCATAGAATAAAAACACGGAAAATTTAAAGCTTTTACTTTGGAAGTTCAACTTCACTTCATATATGAAAAATAGAATCTAACTTCGTCACAATGTACCATCTAGACATAGAAGTATCGAAAATGGGACTTAGCCCTTACATCAATAAGAAGTCTAAAAATAGGAAAGTACAACAGTGTCTTTCAACATAAGCAAAGAACTAAACATAGAAGCTAGATCATAGGGTCTTGTCCTCGGACTTGAGGACTCACCAACTTGGGGAAGCAACTCCAAGTGTCTTGAGAAGTAAGCTTGAATCCTCAACGGCCCGAACCTAAATGTTTGGGGAAAAAGGAGACAATATGGGTTAGTACAACACACGTACTAAGTATGGCTACTATGCATAAAAAGTATTGAAACATGCATAAAAGGTCATTTTAGTCAAAACATGCTTTTTACCAAGTAAATCCAATATGCACACAAAGTAAGCATCATAGTACAAACCAACATAATATCCTCCCAACACGTAGACAACCCAAGCAATACTAGTGCAATGCAAGGAATCGAATCCCATAACCCTATTCAAAGCCAAGTATCACATTAAGCAACCTACTTCATGCAGACATACATAAGATCAAACTTGTTCATAACTTACCATATTCATAATGATTATACATAACATAGCTTCAACATGCATAAGTCGTAATCATCATAATCATAAGAGAACACTACTACAACCATCTCTTTGGATCCCACAAGTGCAATGTGCAAGAGAAGTCCCATACCCTCCCTTACACAATGTAGAAACCCTTAAGAAAGCCCTAATAAGAGTTCACACCTTTCATACCTTTATTTAGTTTTACATTAGGGAGATATTGCCATAACCGACATAGACCATGAGAGCTACATGGAATCCTGTGTTCTACTCCCACATCGAAAAGAGAGGGTTAACACTTGCCTAAGGTGTAACCATTCGTACATAGCTATCTAGGTGGATCCACTAAGCTAAAGTCCTATGTGGGCACATAGTTAAGGGTCAAGGAGATTGCTCCTCGAAATCCTAACTTACTAAACGTGGGGGATTTCCATCTCATGAGACAACACATACCGTGGGTAATCCAGACTTTCTAAATGTGAGGAAACCCATGTAGGGAGCCGGACTCACTAAACGTGAGACCCCAATATCATTTACATGCCCTTTCGGTGGTAAGCATCTAATTCCCTTTTGTAATCATCTTTAGTCATCACATAAGTTCACATTAGCCTTTACTAGACTCTTATGTAAACATCTTACCATAATAGCTCATATGTGTTCATAAGTGAGTAACAACCCTTTCACTTTAGAAACACTTAGTATGTGAGTAACCCTTTCACTTTACATTACACTATAATCATGAGAACTACCTTTCAATCATATAGCAATCATACCATAACATACATATATATTTCATAGCTAATTCAAGTGTAGAGGGTTAAGGATGAGGTAACTAGGTCATCAACACCACAACAACACATTAGGTATAGCATCATTACAATCTAAGTAATTCACCTTTCATACTTGAGTTCAAAGAAGAACCAACCTTCATTCCTTCTTGCCCTTCATTGGGCATTCATACTTCAATCACCAATCAGTTTATAACCAATACATAATACAAGGTAATTCATGAAGTAATACATAGTCAACATCAATATAAGTAATTGCCATATTCCCTTCATAGCCTTCAAGGCTTCATTCAAAGACTCAACCCTAATTTCATAGAAATTATACATAACCTAGGGTAGAATCATCATACAAACATGAATTACATAACATCACATTCGATTCATAGCCTTCACTCAATATCCAACACAAACTAGGGTTAGAATTAGGAAAAGAAGGAGAAACATGGGTCTTATGGGGAATTCTTCAAGAAACCACAAATACAACATAAATTCATTCATAATTGTTCATATAACATCAATCAAATTTAGTTTATAACATCAATTTCACTTTAGAAAGAAGACCCACGTTTTTGGATAGAAAACCAAGAAATTGGAGATTTTGAAATTCATCTTGAAGGGACCTCTTGGGGAAAGGAATCCCTAGAGTGATAAGTAACCATACCTTAGTTGATTCCTTGAGAATCAATGGAGAAACTCCAAGCAATTTGGAAAAGAACCTTGAAACCCCAGCTCCAATGTATTCTTCTTCTTCTAAGGGTTTTAGAGAGAAAGTTTAGAGAGAAGTGGGAGAGTTTTGATTTCAATTGGGTGTTGTGTATGATGACCAAAACTTGTGAATTTAGACTTAAAAACCAATATATAATTAACCTCTAAAAATACCCATAACACCCCTACTTAAATAGGACTTAACAAGAAAAGTCCCAAAACTCCTCATTTAAATGGTCCCTGTCAAGGACCACGGCCAACATTCACGGACCGTGAAAGTGCACCACGGGCCGTGCTACTGCCCGTGGTGTTGGAGGCAGTGGCTCCCCTTTCATGCACAAGCCAACACTTGGCCAAGGCAAGACCACGGAGCCTCCCACGATCCGTGGCCATGACCACGGTCCGTGGTGATGGTCTTGGTCATGACTTGGCCTTGTGGAGGCAAGGCCTTCAAGCCTTAGTGCCAAGTGATGTTCACGAGCCACCCCTCTCCCTCGTCAAGTGCACCACGGTCCGTAGTGGTGCCCATGGTGCCTTGGGCAGTAGCTACCCTAACAACCCCCAACTCCCTAAAATCTAAGAGAACTCCACGCCCACCTTCACGAGCCGTGAAGTGGACCACGACTCGTGGTCCCTCTTGTGAAGGGTGAGGCAGTGTCTAGGACACTTGGAGGTCCCTTTCCCTCGACCAAGGAAACTCCACGAAGCCTCCCACAGTCTGTGGTCATGACCACGAGCCGTGGTGATAGCCGTGGAGTTTGAGGCAGTCGCTCCAAATTTGGGGCAGCCTTGGCTTGCTCCCTTTGTTTGGCACTCCTCCCTTAGGCCTTAACTCATAGACCACCATAGCACACCTAGATGGTCTACTAACTTAGGGGAATTCATTTTATACCTCATTGACACTATGTTTAGGCTCTAGTTCAACCTATGAAATTTTCGGGGTGTTACAATATCCCCCCCTTAGGAACATTCGTCCCCGAATGTCACTAGGACTTCTTTCTAGGGAGACAATGACTCTAACTAGCAGCACAACAACCAGTCACATCAATATCATCATATCATCATATCATATAGGAATTTAATCCACAACCTCACTATGCTCAAAACTCTTTACTTCACATAAGTATAGGAGGAACTACCTTCTCCATATTCAATGAGCATCAACATATATTTTCAGCAATCAAGAAGACATTTTGTTAACAAGACAACATCAAGCATGCTTATTACAACTCTCATGAAGACAACATCACACAACATCTATGGGTGCAATTTCAATCATGAGAAACAAAATTCATGAAAATTCAACATACAACTTAAGCATGAATTTTCACAAAAATATGCACATACAAGGAAATCATGTCGTAATCATCAACACACATAGTTTTTCAATTTATACCAAATTAAGATAGATTACTAACCTCAAGTATGGCTAGGAGTAGGAGGAAAAAGATGAGGGTAGCGGGACTTCATGTCGGCCTCGGCCTCTCATGTTGCACCATCAACTAGGTGGTTTCTCCATAGGACTTTTACGGAGGCAACTTCTTTATTCCTCAACTTCTTAAATTGACGATCTAAGATTTCGACCGGAACCTCTTCATAAGAAAGGTTCTCATCAACACCTAAACCTTGTAGAGGGAGGATGGACACCGGGTCACCTATACTCTTCTTTAACATAGAAATATGGAACACCGGGTGAACCAGGGCCAATTCAATGGGATATTTCAACTCATAAGCGACCTTTTCGACACGCTTCAAGATCTCATAGGGCCCAACATACCGGGGGCTAAGTTTCCCCTTCTTACCAAACCTCATCACCCCTTTCATGGGTGAGATCTTCAAGTAGACCCAATCACCTACTTCAAATTCAAGATCTCTCTTTCTATTATCGGCATAAGACTTTTGCCGACTATGTGCCATTTTCAACCTATCCCTTATAAATTGAACTTTCTGCGTGGCCTCATAGACTACCTCGGTACCAAGAAGAGCAAATTCACCCACTTCAAACCACCCAACTGGAGATTGAAACCTTCTACTATAAAGTTCTTCAAAGGGTACCATAGCAATACTTGAGTGGTAGGTATTGTTGTAGGAAAATTCTATCAAAGGTAGGTGGTCATCCCAATTACCTTTGAAGTCAATGACACAGGCTCTCAACATGTCCTCTAGGGTTTGGATGGTGCGTTCCGCTTGACCATCCGTTTGAGGGTGAAATGCGGTACTAAGCTTCACTTGAGTACCAAGCCCACTTTGGAAAGACCTCCAAAAATGGGAAGTAAATTGGGCACCTCTATCCGAAATAATCGCCAATGGGGCCCATGCCACTTCACAATCTCTTTAATGTACAACTTAGCATAATCTTCCACCGTATAAGAAACCTTGACGGGAAGAAAATGCGCTGATTTAGTAAATCTATCCACAATGACCCAAATAGAGTTATGTTGCCTACAAGTTCGAGGCAAACCTACCACGAAGTCCATATTGACCTCTTCCCACTTCCAAGTGGGGATATCGATATCTTGAGTTAGACCTCCCGGTCCTTGGTGCTCGTCTTTGACTTGTTGGCAATTTGAGCACCTAGCCACAAATTTTGGTATGTCTCTTTTCATTCTGTTCCACCAATAAATCTCACGTAAGTCGCGATACATCTTGGTGGCTCCTGGATGGATGGAGTATCGGAACCCATGGACCTCCTCTAAGATTGTCTCTCTTAGGCCATCCACATTCGGCACACATAACCTCCCTTGGTGCCTAAGCACCCCATCTTCTCCTTGAGAGAAAGTTTCTATTGCTTTGTTGAGAAACGACTCTTTTAGTTCCATCAAAATAGGGTCAAGATGTTGCTTAGACTTCATGTCAACAACAACCGATGATTAGGTATTATGACAGACCATGCCACCTCTTTTTGGGGAATCTTCAAGTCGGATACCTAACCGGGCTAACATATGTACATATTCGACCTCGAAGAGGTCTTATACAAGCCCTTAGCATTCATCATAGCATGTATCATAAAAGAAAAACACAAAAAATTTAAAAATTTTACTTTAGAAGTTCAACTTCACTTCATATATGAAAAATAGAATCTAACTTCATCACAATGTACCATCTAGACATAGATGTATCGAAAATGGGACTTAGCCCTTACATCAATAAGAAGTTTAGAAATAGGAAAGTACAACAATGTCTTTCAACATAAGCAAAGAACTAACCATAGAAGATAGATCATCGGGTCTTGTTCTCGGACTTGAGGACTCACCAACTTGGGGAAGCAACTCCAACTGTCTTGAGAAGTAAGCTTGAATCCTCAACGGCCCGAACCTAAATGTTTGGGGAAAAAGGAGACAATATGGGTTAGTACAACACACGTACTAAGTATGGCTACTATGCATAAAAAGTATTGAAACATGCATAAAAGGTCATTTTAGTCAAAACATGCTTTTTACCAAGTAAATCCAATATGCACACAAAGTAAGCATCATAGTACAAACCAACATAATATCCTCCCAACACGTAGACAACCCAAGTAATACTAGTGCAATGCAAGGAATAGAATCTCATAACCCTATTCAAAGCCAAGTATCACATTAAGCAACCTACTTCATGCATACATACATAAGATCAAACTTCATCATAACTTACTATATTCATAATGATCATACATAACATAGCTTAAACATACATAAGTCATAATCATCATAATCATAAGAGAACACTACTACAACCATATTTTAGGATCCCACAAGTACAATCTGCAAGAGAAGTCCCATACCCTCCCTTACAAAATGTAGAAACCCTTAAGAAAGCCCTAGTAAGATTTCACGCCTTTCATACCTTCATTTAGTTTTACATTAGGGAGATATTGCCATAACCGACATAGACCATGAGAGCTACATGGAATCCGGTATTCTACTACCAGACCAAAGAGAGAGGGTTAACACTTGCCTAAGGTGTAACCATTCGTACATAGCTATCTATGTGGATCCACTAATCTAAAGTCCTATGTGGGCACATAGTTAAGGGTCAAGGAGATTGCTCTTATAAATCCTAACTTACTAAACGTGGGGGATTTCCATCTCATGAGACAACAGATACCATGGGTAATCCAGACTTTCTAAATGTGAGGAAACCCATGTAGGGAGCCGGACTCACTAAACGTGAGACCCCAATATCATTTACATGCCCTTTCGGTGGTAAGCATCTAATTCCCTTTTGTAATCATCTTTAGTCATCACATAAGTTCACATTAGCCTTTACTAGACTCTTATGTAAACATCTTACCATAATAGCTCATATTTGTTCATAAGTGAGTAACAATCCTTTCACTTTAGAATTGGCAGTGTCTGGGATACTTGGAGGTCCCTCTCCCTCGACCAAGGAAACTCCACGAAGCCTCCCATGGTCCGTGGTCATGACCACGAGCCGTGGTGTTGGCCGTGGAGTTTTAGGTAGTTGCTCCAAAATTGGGGCAGCATTGGCCTTAGGCCTTGACTTGCTCCTTTTGTTTGGAACTCCTCCCTTAGGCCTTAACTCATAGACCACCATAGCACACCTAGATGGTTTACTAACTTAGGGGAATTCATTTTATACGACATTGACACTACGTTTAGGCTCTAGTTCAACCTACGAAATTTCCGGGGTGTTACAGTTTGGACTATGATGCTTACTTTGTGTGCATATTTGATTTACTTAGTAAAATGCATGTTTTGACTAAATGTCCTTTTATGCATGTTTCAATGGTTTTTATCCATAGTAGCCATACTTGGTACGTGTGTTGTACTAACCCATATTTTCTCCCTTTTCCCCAAACATTTAGGTTAGGGCCGTTGAGGATTCAAGCTTACTTCTCAAGACACTTGGAGTTGCTTCCCCAAGTTGGTGAGTCCTCAAGTCCGAGGACAAGTCCCTATGATCAAGCTTCTACGTTTAGTTCTTTGCTTATGTTGAAAGACATTGTTGTACTTTCCTATTTCAAGACTTCTTATTGATGTAAGGCTAAGTCCCATTTTTGCTACTTCTATGTCTAGATGGTACATTGTGACGAAGTTAGATTCTGTTTTTCATATATGAAGTGAAGTTGAACTTCCAAAGTAAAAGTTTTAAATGTTCCGTGATTTTATTCTATGATACATGCTATGAAGAATGCTAAGGGCTTGTATAAGACCTCTTCGAGGTCGAATACGCTGGTAACAACTAGGGGGTGCTCTCGGGTCGTTACAATCATTCTTGTCCATTACTGCACCACATAGTAGCGGTATGTCAATGGTTTCATAGTCTATTACCCTTTTTTTTCCACCAATTCCTTCAAGTATTTGGCATAACCCGACATTTCAATCAAGGCATCCACCAATGAAATATTCACTTTCAAATCGTTCACTATATCCACAAACTTTTGGAATTTTGCATTGTCATTTTTCTTCATCAACTTATGCGGAAATAGAGATGTGGTTTTGATTGGAGGTAATGACGATGATGCTTCGACATCACTTTTCATCACATTTTATTTTGGCACACTTTCTGCTTCTTTCTCTAGACTGTGATCCATTTCCCCAAGTAATTCATTATCGTCAATCACCTTTTGATTTTGTACTTCGCTTGGCCTTATTACTTCTTGTAATGTCTTTTTACTTCTAGTAACAATGGATGGATCTTGGAATGCATTTCCTTCTTCCCCATTTTCATTACCCGATTCACGCTCATTGGAAGAAGCACATGCAATGGTGGAGAGCTGCCCTATCTTTTTGCTATGTGTTTTGATAGAAGCTGCTTGTGAAATTTGGTATTGGACAAAGCTGAAACATCACCCTTCATTTCTTACATCGTCATGTCAGAATTCTCTACCTTGTTTAGAATTTTTTCCATAAAATCATTAGCATGGATCTTCATTGGTTCGTAATGATGCTCATAATTGTCTTCTTCACATTTTCCTATATTATACCTCTCCTCATTACCATTTTTTCAACCTTGATTTCCAGAAAGCCTATAATAACTTGGCTGAAAACCCTTCGATGTTCCACCACTAATATTCTTCTCTTCATCATATCCACCCTAGAATATTGAATTTATTGAGGTCGTCTCATCTCAATGAAAATGCTCATATAAGATTTCAACCTGGGTGGTCAACCAAGCAATGCTTTTACCACACTCTTGGTTTTTCTTTTCCTGCACCTTGAATGCTCCTACATGTGGTAGTAATGCATCATCATTACTTGTGTACCAAGCTTTTTTTATTTTGGTCATCTCATCAAGTAACCTCGATGCTTTAGTGAATGATTGTCCAAGGATACCCCTCGCATATGATGATCAACCAATCCTTTATTTTCAATGTCAAGACTTTGGTAAAAGTATTACAGTAGTAGCTCATCCAGAAGACCATTGTTAGTAAACTGCCACCATACTCATTCGAAATAGATCCACACTTCATGCAATGGTTTCCCATTTATCCTTTTATATTTTGAATATTCTTCCTTAGCTTCATAATTCTGGACGGAGGAAAGAACTTCTCAACGAATGTTTCCTTCAACTCTTGCCATGAGGTAATGGACGTTCTTGGCAACTCAATCAGCCACCTAGTTGCTTCTCCCATTAAGGAGAAAGGAAACAATCTCAGCCACACTTGCAAATTTTTTGATGTGCTCATTAGGATCTTCGTGTTCTAGACCCCCAAATAATCCTTCTGCATTGATCAACTACAACATTGCTTTTGTTATGATAAAGCTAGATAGATTGCTCCTACCTCCTTGGTGGGATAAGATTCAACTTCCTCTTTTGTTGTAACATCATTATCTTGTCCATGGAAACTAAAATCATTACCATGATATACATTCATCATTACACCTATCAAGAGGTCACCAAAAGAAACCAATGCGTAAGACCGTTCAACTAAAGAACAAATTAATATGCAAATTACTTCTGAAACTAAATTTCTAACTACCATGCCCCGGTAGCGACGTCATTTTTGATAACGGTCAAATCACCCTCTAAAACAAATCCAAAGAGTGAGCGGTTGTCGTCAATAAATATATCTAACTTAGAGTCGGGGTCAAATCCCAAAGGGAATGGTATATGGTTAAGAATCTACTTACAGAATTATCAAGTAACTGATTCGATTGAAGTTGAAGTAAAGGCAATTGGGTGGAGATGTTCACCAACTTTAATGGAAGTAGTTTCAAAATTTGAATAACAAAATGAGACAATTGATGATTCACAAACTTAAGAAACCCTTGGGGTGTGGGGATTATGTGAAGATTTAACTTGGGGTGCAGTAGAATTGCTCAACATGGCTAATTAATTACAAATAAGATGGGTCATCAACAATGATGATTATCTTCCTTCGATTACAAAGCATCCTTGCTTATAATCTCCTTTAGATCTCATCTACATGCCAATAAAAACAACCCAAAACCTTAAGACTGCAATTAAGTACTTTAACTACAGTTATTGAACCCACTTATATTGGTCTCTTTCAAGCACCATTACAAGATTAACATTAGAATAAAGTTAAAATTTGTAATTAACAGCCATAAACAGAGCAATTTAACCATACATATTAAATTAAATAAATACCTAACTCCATAATCACACCCCAAGAATATGGGGTCTTAGCCAGACATTGCGAAGTTTAAATAAATTATACCTTGCATGATATTAGTGATGGGTAGCATGAAATTGAGTATTGAATAGCCAAACCACTTCAATCTCCAATTCAATTTTCCAAATTCAAGCTTACACAATTCAAAGATTCAACAATAAAACGTGTTCTTGTTTTATGGAAAATATATTTCTCTCTCTAAAAAGTTTAAAATATCTCTGTCAATTTTTTCACCCCTCTTTCTCTCTCCTCTAGGCTATTTAAAGTTTCCCAATTTTTTCCCAAAAAGTAGTTCTGTGTTGTTTTTGGCAATATTAGCTCAGTTCACCCACTGCATTCGATGAATCTCCTTTCTTACATTAGTTCACCCTTTTAATGCTCCAAGTTTCAGGTATTTGAGTTTCACTAAGCGGTCTCGTTAGAGTTTGCTTTTGTGAATTTGGCAAATCACCAAACTTCACCTTGTGTCATCCTCTTAGCTGTCATTTTCTCTGCCAGCACTATTAGTTTTAGCGATATCTTCTCACTTTGCCTTTTGTCTTTGGGTAAATCGCCCTTTTCATATCCCATCACCGACTGACCTTTAGGGATGACTTGATACAATGTCAAAAGAGGCAACTTCAAGCTCATAATACGATGCACTCTTCATGTTAGGTGATCAACAATATTCACTTTGCACTTCTTTTTTTATTTTTGTCCATTTTTTCACACATCAATCTTTGACTTGTCCTATTGACCTCATAACTGCAAATCATCAAGATTTTTTTAGAAGAGGACAAAGTTAGGCATTGAGGACACTAATTATTGAGTTAAATGGACCTTAAATGAGTGCAAATCTACCATTCATCATTGACCCCCTCTTTATATCATTTTCTGCAAACCTCTTGGTTAGTAGTATTATGTGTGTGGACATATTAGAGATCCATTGATAACTTTCCAAGTTGTATTTGAAAATAGTAGTGAGTGAAGTATTACCATATAAAATACTTCCACTACTGTTTGATGAGTGTAGTGCCTAATTGTGTTTTGTCACTGGTAAGTTGATATTTAACCAACTTATTTAGCACATATTCATGAATTATAACTATGTTTTAATGCTAACTGAGTGGATTTTAGACCCTAGTTCTCTTATGTGCAAACGTTCTTAGGGAAATAAAGTTTGAAGAATTTGGAGCTTAAAATAACTAAGTACACCTGTGAAGAACCGACGACTTGTAGAAGCCAAGTGGCATCTCGCCGAAATAACACTGGGCTAACTAGAAAAAAATGTCCTCAAGCACCGGTGAACAACTGGCACAGAATAATTCTTGATAAAAATTCCTCCGATCCAAGTAGATGTGTCATTTTAGAACTAAAGGCTAAATCGTTGTTTAATTTTAACACCTCAGAATCTAGTAGTCTAAGCTAGGGGCTAAATGTCAAGGCAAGATCCTAAGATTTGGGCTTAGGAAACCTTCACGAGGATCCATACAAGTCGTGAAGGGAACCACGAGCTGTGGTGCTGCCCATGGTGGCTCACAGTGAGTAACCAGGCTGTTCTCACCTCCCACGACCACCATGATGCCTCGTGGTGGGGACCATGAGTCGTGGTGAGGGGTGTGAAGACTAGGCAATGTGCCCCCAAGAGGCATCCTAAATGGAGACATTCCCACGAGCCAGTTGATGGATCATGAAAGCCACTACGGGCCGTGTTCTTGAGTTATGTTTAGTGGGAATAAGAGGTGGCAAGCTAGGTCACTGGTCAAAGACAACGGGCACTACTACAGGCCGTGAAGTCTTTGACGAGCCGTGATTCCCATCGTGATGTGGGTTCAACAGTTTTAGTTTAGGGGTTTTTGGGTCTTTTCCAATTGTAACTAAATTAATACTATGTAATTTTACCCAAGCCTAGGACCCCTATATATGTTATTTTAACCCCAAAACTCACCCATTCAATTCATTCTCTTAAGCTCACCAAAAGAATTGGGTTCTTCTCCAAAATATTTCTCTTTGTAGAAACTTGAAGAAGAAGAAGGGTTCAACCTAGGGTTTCAAGGCAAGCCTTCATTTTCACCATTGAAGATAAGAATTTGGACTTGAGGTATGATAGTTTTCATCCATGAATTCCTTTCATCCATGGATTCCTTTCATCTATGGAGTTCCAAAATTCTCATATTTTTAAAGGTAGAAATCCCCAATTGAGTTAGGGTTTTCTTCATTTGCCATGAGTTCTCTTGATTATTGATTTAAATGATTGAATTATGATCTCCTATGGATGAAGTGATTCTTTATTATGCTTTTATGATGATTTCCCCATGAACCCATCTAAATACCATATTTTCCAATTTGTCGATAAGATGTGGGTGTTTGTTTATGAAAGAGGAGTTTTATGAAATAAAGAATGAATTGATAGAATCACATGAATTTATGATGAAATCCATATATAATCCTTGAGTTATAGATGTGGTGATTTAAAGTAGGTTTTGAACCTTGAAGGGTAAATTATGAGATTATGCATGTTCTTATAGAACCTATGTAAATTTTTTACAGATGCTTTGAGAGTAAAGTATCAATGATGATATTGTTGTTGTGTTTTTGAAAGGATATTATCATAAACATATGCAAACATGATTGTGAAAGGTATTCTCACATAATAAGGGTTCTAAGGCTAAAAGGTTTCTCACCTAATTGAATCAAAGATAAGGAGCTATCCTAATGAAACCTAGCTTGGAATAGATACTTAATTGTACCCTTCCATGGATGTCGTATGACTTAAGCTTGGATTGGCAAGATGAAGTGCCCTTCCATGAATAATGAGAACAAGTAAGAGATGAAAGATCTCCCGAGTAGAGGTCGGGTTTCTAGAAGCAATCTTCTTATCCCTTACCTATATTTCCCCATAGGATGATTGTATAGTTAAAAATTAGCTATTGGATCCACTGAAGCTAAAATTTAATGGTCCTTACCTTGGAAGTAGGATAACTTTTTCCGGTGTGGGAGACACCAGGGGATTATGTTATAGCTCACACGGTCTCTATATTGGTTAAGGCTACTTCCCACATTAATAATGAACTAAGGTTACTCAAGGAGTATCTCACATATGTTCAAAAGTTTTAAAGCTATGAGCTTGCATTGACCATGCTTTTATGAAGTATGTTTTCTAACCTTCTTATATCTTGTTTTAGCTTGGTCAATTGCATGTCATGAAATATCCCGCTTATCATCATTTAAAAGTTTTATGCATGGCTATTATACTTGGTACATTGTTTTGTACTAGCGCATACTCTTGCCTACATTTTCCCCAAATGTAGGGTCAGATGTTCAAGGTTCTTAGTTTTGAGGCTAGAGGTTGACTTAGTTGATTTCTGAGCTTGGTGAGTCCTCATGCTTGGAGGACAAATTTCATTTGATCTTATTTTACTTCTTATTTTCATTTGAACATGATGTATGAGCTAGGCCCAATTTCCTTCTACTATATTAGGTGGCTATTGAGACAAAGTGTTTTAGACTTCCGCTTTCTTTTATAAAATGTTTGGACTTGGAATATTGTTTTACCTCTCTTATTATATTTCTTATGTTGTGAATGCTCATTGGCTTGTATAGGGTTTCTCGGGATCCTACACGCCATGTTACATCAAGGGTGTACCCCCTGAGTCGTGAGAAACTTGGTATCAAAGCACAAGGTTTAGAATGGTCCTAGGAAGTCTCATAAACCACGTCTAGTAGATTCTTGTTCATGAGTGTGAAGCGCGCCACATTTATGAATGAGAGGCAATAAGATGTTTAGAAAACTCCACTTCTTTCATTACTCTAAAGTCGTGTGATAGAGTTTAATTTTATAAGGTCTCTCCACTAATCCTTACTTGGTGGTCTACAAGATATGACTACTCAAAGAGCTTTTGCTAGAGGGAATGAGGGAGACAATGTTAAACAAGGAGCTCCTCTTCAAGCTTCGGTCGACCCCTTGACCGAGTAAGTGACTAATGCGGAGTTTAGGGCTGCTTTTCAAGTGTTGGCTCAAATGATGATGTCCTAGGCCAATAGGGAAGTTGTGTTCCTTGTGAACCCAAATTTGGATACGACGACATATGGAGTGAGGAACTTAACGAGGAGAAATCCTCCGGAAGGAAGATCTAGAAAACTAGAAAAGGTAAGAACCAAGGATAGTAACTCTAGGTCCGATGGACATGATTGTCCTAGATTTCGACAAAGGTTTTCCTGAAAAGGTTCTTCTAAGGATCCTCAAAGCTTTAACAAAGAGAGGGTGTCTAACCCTAAGTCTCAAGGAGGTGATAATGGGTCTTCACTATCGGATTTTGCGAGGTGTGGAAGAAAACATGAGGTGTAGTGTCTAGCGGGTTCCAATGTTTGTTTTGGCTTTGGTAAGACGGATCACAAGATAAGGCATTGTCCTACGGTTGCTAAAAATGAAGGAGATAGTCTTCGTATGTCTCTACCCTATCCTTAATCTAGTCCAAGTGGTTCAGGTGTGAATGCTCCTAAACAAAATAGATTCTATGCACTTCAGACTCATGGAGAACAACAGGTTTCTCCCGATGTAGATACCGATGTGTAGAAAGTCTTCCAACTTGATGTATATGCTTTACTTGATCCCAAAGCTACCTTGTCTTTTGTGATGCCATTTGTGGCTATTAGGTTTGATGTTCTTTCACATGTGTTGTCAGAACCTTTTTCTGTCTCTACCCCTGTTAGTGATTCTATTGTGGCTAGGAGGGTCTATAGAAGATGTCCCGTCTCCTTATCCCATAAAGTTACTCTTGTTGATTTGGTAGAGCTTGATATGCTAGACATTGATGTTATCCTTGGTATGGGTTGGCTGCACTCTTGTTATGCTTCTATTGATTCTTGAACTCGTGTAGTAAAGTTTTAGTTTCCGAATGAGCCTATCCTAGAGCGAAAGGGGGGAAGTTCTATGTCTAAGGGTCAATCTATCTCTTGTCTTAAAGTTAGAAAGATGATTTCTAAGGGTTGCATTTACCATCTAGTTAGGGTAATGGGTGTAGATTCTAAAATCCCTACTCTTGATTCGGTCCTCGTTGTGAATGAGCTTTTGGAAATATTCCTTGATTATTTGCTCGGTATTCCTCTCGAAAGGAAAATAGACTTCGGTATTGACCTTCTCCCAGATACGCAACCTATTTCTGTTCCTCCTTATAGAATGGCTCCGGCAGAACTTAATGAGTGTAAAGAGAAATTGAAAGACTTTTTGGATAAAGGTTTCATCTGACCGAGTATCTCTCCATGGGGTTCTCCCATTTTTTTTGTTAGGAAGAAAGATGGTTCTCTTCTAATATGAATTGACTACCGTCAGTTGAAAAAGGTGACCATTAAGAATAAGTATTCTCTTACAAGAATAGATGATTTATTTGACCAACTTCTAGGTGTAAATTAGTTCTCTAGGATTGATCTTCGGTCGGGTTATCACCAATTGATGGTGAAGGAAGATGATATTCCAAAAAAAACTTTTAGAACCTGAAATGGTCATTATGAGTTTTTAGTGATGTCGTTTGGTTGACTAATGCTCCAGCGACATTTATGGATTTGATGAATATGGTGTTTAGACAATACCTTAATATGTTCTTAATTGTGTTCATGATGATATATTGATTTATTCAAGAAGTGAGGATGATCATGTCAATCATTTGAGGATTGTGTTGCAAATCCTTAAGGAACAACAACTTTTTGCAAAGTTTAGCAAATTTGGGTTTTGGCTAAGGTCTGTGGCTTTTCTAGGTTAGATGTTTCGAGTAAGGGTATTGAGGTGGATTTGATTAAGATGGATGCGGTCAAGAGTTGTCCTAGACCTCTAACCCCTTCGAATATTAGAAGTTTCTTAGGTTTGGCCAGTTACTATAGAAGGTTTGTTGAGGGGTTTTCTTCGATTGCCTCTCATCTGATGACTTTGACTCAAAATAAGGCTCTGTTCATATGGTTCAAAGCTTGTGAGAATAGTTTCCAAGAGTTGAAGGGTAGACTTACTTCCGCTCTGGTGTTGACTTTACCGGAAGGGACGAATGGTTTTGTGGTTTATTGTGATGCCTCTAGAATTGGGTTGGGATGTGTGCTTATGCAAAATGGGGAAGTTATTACCTATTCTTTAAGGCAACTTAAGATTCACGAGAATAATTATCCTACCCATGACTTAGAATTAGCGGCGGTTGTTTTTGCCTTTAAGATTTGGAGGCAATATTTGTATAGGGTTCATGTGGATGTTTTTACTGACCATAAGAGTTTGCAATGTGTGTTTACCAAAAATTATCAAAATCTTCACCAAAGAATGTAGCTTGAATTATTGAAGGATTATGATATGAGTATTCTCTATCACCTAGTTAAAGTGAATGTAGTAGCTGGTGTTGTTAGTTGGTTATTTATGGGTAGTGTTGCTCATATAGAAGAGCAAAACAAAGAATTAGTTCGAGATGTTCATAGATTGGCTCGGTTGGGAGTAAAGTTAGTAGACTCTACCAAGGGTGGTGTTATGGTTCATAATGGTTCAAAATCATCTTTTGTGGAAGATGTGTAAGCTAAGCAATATCTTGATCCGACCTTAGTTGAGTTGAAAGAAGCGGTGCTTAAGAAATCTGTTGAGGCTTTCTCCCAAGGGGGAGATGGTGTACTTAGATATCAAGGTCGTTTGTCTGTTCCTAATGTTGATGACTTGAGGGAACAGATCTTGTCAGAAGCCCATAGTTCTCAGTATTCCATTAACCTAGGAGCCATTAAGATGTACCGTGATTTTTAGGAGATCTATTGGTGGAATGGGATGAAGAAAGATATTGTGGAATTTATAGCTAAGTGTTCGAATTACCAACTAGTGAAAGTTGAGAATAAAAAATTGGGAGGTTTGTCCCAAGATATTAGTATTCCTACTTGGAAGTGGGAAGATTTGAATATGGTCTTCATAGTAGGGTTGCCACGTACTCGACGACAATATGAATCAATTTGGGTTATAGTAGATCGGATGACAAAATCGGCTCATTTTATTCTCATCAAGGTTTCCTATTCGGCGGAGGATTACGCTAAGTTGTACTTGAGAGAAATGGTAAGGTTGGATGGAGTGCCCTTGTCCATTATCTCCGATAGAGGAACTCAATTCACTTCTCAGTTTTGGAAGTCTTTCTAAAAGGGTTTTGGCACTAAAGCTAAGTTTATTACGGCTTTTCATCCCCAAATCGATGGGCAAGCGGAGCGTACCTTCCAAACATTGGAAGACATGTTGAGAGCTTGTGTGATTGATTTCAAGGGTAATTGGGATGACCATTTTCCATTGATTAACTTTGCTTATACTAATAGCTATCACTCAAGTATTGGTATGGCTCCATTTGAAGCTCTTTATGGTAGGAGGTGTAGATCTCCTATAGGTTGGTTTGAGGTGGGTCAAGTTGCCTTGATAGGACCCGATTTATTTCATGATGCTGTAGAGAAGGTTAGATTTATTAGGGAAAGGTTGAAAACAACTCAAAGTCGACAAAAATCATATTTTGATGTAAGAAGAAGAGATCTTGTGTTTGATTTTCATGATTTGGTTTACTTGAAAATTTCACTTATGAAGGGTGTAATGAGTTTTGGTAAGGAAGGGAAGCTTAGTCCCCGTTTTGTAGGCCCATATGAGATTTTGAGACGTGTTTATAAGGTTACTTATGAACTTGATTTGCCGAATGAGTTGGCATCGGTGCATCCGGTCTTTCATGTCTCTATGTTAAAAAAGTGTGTTGGTGATCCGAAATTGATAGTTCCTATAAAAAATTTAGGAGTTAAGGAGAATCTTTCTTACGAGGAAGTTCTGATTGAGATTTTAGACCGGCAAGTGAACAAGTTAAGGAACAAAGAAGTTGATTTTGTGAAAGTGTTATGGAGGAATCATTTAGTTGAGAGTGCTACTTGGGAGACCGAGGCCGATATGATGTCCCGATATCCTCATCTCTTTCCTTCTACTCCTACTCTAGCTTGAGGTATTGAGTTCCTCATGGGTTGCTATTTTGGTGTCATGTGTGTTTTAGATATTCCCATGATTTCCGTATTTTATGCATGTTCATGAAAAACTTATGTTTATGAGATTAATTTTCCTCATGTTGTTGTGAATTCAGTATAACTTGCATATAGACTTCATGAGATGAATTTTTTGAACATGCTTTAGCTTGGAGTTGACATTTCCTCCTTGGATATATACTTTTGAGTAATGATTGCATATAGGCTCCATGAAATTGTATTGAGCATGCTTTTAGCTTGGATAAGGTAGTTTTTCCTTGAATATGAGAAATCTTGAAATTTCATGCATATTGGTTTGCTAGGTCTAGTTCCTACCTTCTTTATGATGCATTGAGTATGTTTAGCTTGGAGTCAATGTTTCCTCTTTGGTTATGTGCATTTTGATAAGATTGCATGCATGATGGGCTGCTAGTATTGAGTCGCTTCCTTTAAGAGGTGCCTAAAATTTCATTCGAGGATGAATGTTTCCAAAGGGGAGATAATGTAACACCTCGGAATCTAGTAGTCTAAGATAGAGGCTAAGTGTCAAGGCAAGAGCCTAAGATTTTGGCTTTGCAAAGCTTTAGGAGGACCCATACGGGTCTTGAAGGGCACCACGAGCCATGGTGGATCACAGTGAGTGACTAAGATGTGCTCACCTCTCACGACCACCATGACGCCTCGTGGTGGGGACCACGGGTTCTGGTGAGGGGCGTGAAGGTTAGGCAGTGTGCCCCTAAGAGGCTGTCTAAATGGAGACCCTTCCACTATCCCCTCGACGACTCATGAAGGCCACTACGGGTTGTGGGAGTGGTCTTGGTCTTGAGTTAGGTTTAGTAGGGTTAAGGGGTGGTAAGAAAGCTAGGTCACTGGTCAAGGACCACGAGCACCACAATGGGCCGTGAAGTCCTTGATGAGCCGTGGTGCCCATCGTGAGGTGGGCTCAACAGTTTTAGTTCAGAGGTTTTTTGGATCTTTTCCAATTCTTATTAAATTAATACTATGTCATTTTACCCAAGCCTAGGACCCCTATATAAGTGATTTTAACCCCAAAACTCACCCATTCAAGTCATTCTCTCAAACTCACCGAAAGAATTGGGTTCTTCTCCAAAATATTTCTCTCTTAAGAAACTTGAAGAAGAAGAAGAAGGGTTCAACCTAGGGTTTCAAGGAAAGCCTCCATTTTCACCATTGAAGATAAGCATTTGGACTTGAGGTATAATAGTTTTCATCCATGGAGTTCCCAAATTCTTCTATTTTCAAAGATAGAAATCCCCAATTGAATTAGGGTTTTCTTCAATTGCCATGAGTTCTCTTGACTTTTGATTTAAATGATTGAATTATGATCTCTTATGCATGAATTGATGATTTGCTATGCTTTTATGATGATTTACCCTTGAACCCATGTAAATCCCATATTTTCCAATTATGATGATATGATGTGGGTCTTTGTTTATGAAAGTGGAGTTTTATGACATAAAGCATGTAGTAATAGAATCACATGAATTTATGAGGAAATCCATAGCTAATCCTTGATTTCTAGATGTGGTGATTGAAAGTAGGCTTTGAACCTTGAAGGGTGAATTATGAGATTATGCATGTTCGTATTAAACCTAGGTAAATATTTTAGGATGCTTTGAGAGTAAAGTATCAATGATGATATTATTGTTGTGTTGTTGAAAGGATATTCTCATAAACACATGCAATCATTATTATGAAAGGTTTTGTCACATAATAAGGGTTCTAAAGTGGAATGGTTTTCTCACCTAATTGAATCAAAGATAAGGAGCTATCCTAATGAAACCTATCTTGGATTGGATACTTAATTGTACATTTCCATGGATGTCTTATGACTTAAGCTTGGATTAACAAGATGAAGTTCCCTTCCATAAATAATGAGAACAAGTAAGAAATGACTATTCCATGGGATTTATGCTTAGCATTGATAGGAAATTGAGATGGAAGCTATCCCGAGTACAGGTCGGGTTTCTAGAAGAAATCTCTTTATCCCTTACCTATGTGCCTCCATAGGATGCTTGTCTAGTTAGACATTAGCTAGTGGATCCACTTAAGCTAGAAGTTAATGGTCCTTACCTTGGCAAGTAAGACAACATTTTCTAGTGTGGGAGACACTGGGGGATCATGTTATAGCTCATATGATCTCTATGTCGGTTAAGGCTACTTCCCACATTAATAATGAACTAAGGTTACTCAAGGAGTATCTCACATGTGTTCATAAGTTTTAAATATGTTAGCTTGCATTGACCATATTTTTATGAATTATGTTTTCTAACCTTCTTATATCATGTTTTAGCTTAGTCAATTGCTTGTCATAAAATTCCATTTTAACATGATATAAATTTTTTATGCATGGCTATGATACTTGGTACATTGTTTTGTACTAACACATACTCTTACCTACATTTCCCCTAAATGTATGGTCCGCTATTCAGGGTTCTCATTTTTGTGGCTAGAGGTTGACTTGGTTGATTTCCGAGCTTGGTGAGTCCTCATGCTTCGAGGAAGGATTTCAATTGATCTTAGTTTCCTTCTTATTTTTATTTGAACATGATGTATGGGCTAGGGCTAATTTCATTTTATTATATTAGGTGGCTATTGAGACAAAGTGTTTTAGAGTTCCTCTTTCTTTAATAAAATGTTTGGAATTGAAATATTGTTTTACCTCTCTTATTTTATTTCTTATGGTATGAATGCTAGGTGTCTTGTATAGGGTTTCTCAGGATCCTATACGCCATGTTACATCTAGGGTATACCCCTAGGTCGTGACATTTATTGGCGTTGAACAATTCTAGACTTGTGTTTTACCAGTCCAACACCAGTCCACCTATGGAAGCCCAAGTACATTAACATATTTGGAGGATAAAGTACTTTCTTTGAAATGTTCCCCCAGATAAAATGGAGATTTTTCTAATAAAGTGTTGTTATCTTCTTCCAAATTGAAAATATTGTAGAGAGTCTTCTTTTTGCAATTTGTAGTGGTAGAAAGTATTGATAGAAAGTAGATAAGAAATTTCTTGCTTTCTAAGGAAGAAAACCTAGATTTGTGTACCTTTGTAAAGTTGGATCTCACCATTTGCTATCAATATTTTCTTGAAATAGAGTATTGTTATTTGGTTGTGCTTTATATTTCTTCATTTATGAGTAGCTAAATTTGTATTAAGGGTGCGTGTGCTAGAAGTGGGTGTAAATCCCAATGAGTAATAATTAATTAGTTCTAAAATTTGTTGTTAAGCATAGATATAATGTTTCTTGATGTTTCAGTCTAAAAATTAGTGGTTTTAAATATTGGTTGAGCTCTTTAACACTATTTTTGCATGAGAAAGCAAAATAGAGTTGGAGAAGACTCATTAGTGAGGAGTTGATGAAATTAGTTGTTGGATTAGCGCAAGAGGTAGTCTAATCCAACTAATTTCTCATTTAAGGATATGATCTAGGGATAGGTTGTTCTCTAAAGCAAGGTTGGTGTTTTATTTGTAAGGGTCTTAGAGTTCGAGAGAATCTAAGGGATATACATTTGATAGTTTGAGAGAGTATCAAAAGTAGCGTAAACGAAACACTATCCATATGATAACCAGTCTGAAATTGATTAATTTTTTATTACTTTATTGAAACCCCATCACATTGTACACACCCTAGTCATTTGGAAACTTGGTAAAACCCATTTGTGTTACCTCCTAACTTTTGATACTTGATATTTATCATTTCTAGTTGTTCCTGTAAACTCCCAATTACACAAACACACACACACACACACACACAAGTTGGGTATTTTTTTGTATACGACCGCCTATGTCTTAAGTATGTTACACAGTTGAATATTTATTTCAAATGGCTTTGTTGTTGGGTATCCACATTATTGAAAGCAATAAATAAACTTGGGTTGCCTCCTAAGAAGCACCTAATTTAATGTCATAGAACGACACAATTCTTATTCATCAATAGTCATTTGTCGGATTTGGGATGGTGTCAGTAGGAAACTTTCCTTTTTGCCTTGGATTTAAATAGGTAGAGGTCTGACATATTTGAATTTCCAGATGCTTGATTGATACAGAAAGAGAAGTATATGTTTTAATCAAAGTGGATAACTCATATTTCAAATCCTTCAATACTTTGTCAGACTCTTTAACCTTGTTAAAGATCCTTCTTAAAATATCCTCGATTTTGTTTCCCTCCGATCCAACTGGTTTCTTTGGTTTTGGGCAATCATGAGGTGGGACATACCTATCTTTTTTAGTTTTCCTATGTCACGACCCAAAGTATACCCTCGGCGTAACAATGGTGTATGGAATCTCGAGAGGCCTATAGATGCTACTTAGAATACATCATGCAAGATAATAAAAATAAATATTTCGAAAGAACAATCTTACATCATAAACAAGTTTGACAAAGTGTAAGTATAACATTGTCTCAACAAGCCATCTATTACTTGAAGAGGAAGTTGGTGGGACATAACTCAAACACCACATACAAATGTTTGATAACTGATGTAATAAAATCATGTAAAAGTGTCTTGGTCCTCGAAACATAAGGACTCACAAATATTTGAATGCCAAGAGATCAATGATGAGTAGAAGATTTCCAGTCATTTGAGGTCTATTTATCTCAAAAATTAGTATCCTCAATGCCTAGTTTTGTCCTATTGTGATAATATGTTGACATTTGTAGCTATGATGGCAAATGGACAAGGAAAGAATGAATGCTTGAAAGAATGGCCAAAATGCAAAAAGAAGTGAAAACTATACATTGATGATCACCAAATAAGAATGGTGGATCGCCTAGTGAGAATGACCTCGCTTATATGAACAGTGCACAACACTTGGACCTATCAATACAGGTTGGCGAATTCCAAATGAAAAGGCGACTCACCAAATAAGAAAGGAGACTTTGTTAATCATCACCAAAAATGATAGTGCAAGGAGAAAAATTGAATCCTCAAAAGGCGAACCAAGGTGGTATTTGGCGATACGTCAAACATGATAGGCAGACTCACACAAGCTCGCAAACTGAGGTTCAAACACCTGAAGCCTAAAGATAGAAGATGCAAGTTGAAGCTCGATTGGAGATTCACATAAGAAGCTTGACGATCTCGAATTATGTCACCAAATGAGACGCACATTGAGTTTTTAGGCCAAATTTTGGGAAACTATAAATAGCCCAATAGATAGAGTAAAAGATAGTTTCGAAATTGAGACTTTGGAGAATTCTGAATATTTTGAGTTTTGAGAGGAACACTTTACCTTTATGAACAACACTTTTTAGCTTTTGGGGTTTTTCAACTTTCTTCTTGAATTTGAAAAATTGAAGTTAAATCCAAAGTGGATTTACTTTTAATTAATTAATTTCATGCTACCCGTGACTGCTTTCGTGGAGCGTCTATTTTCTTTGGTTTTTGTGATGAGTGGCGAAAACCCCAAGATCTAGGGTTTCAATTATGGGGTTCGGTGTTGATTAATGTAGTGGGTATTGTGTTATGCTTTATTTTTTTGTTGTACATGCATGAATTCAGGCTAATGAGCATGGGGTTAATTTATTGATTATGGTTTCAAACTTGATTCCTACTGCCGATCTCATAATTATGATCCAAAGAGATTGATCGAGTCAATTCCCCCTTCTCTTTGGGAGTCACTCCCATTATAGCAAGTACCTTATAGACCTTATCGATAAACTCTTGAGGATCTTCCTCAGCTTTGGAGCCATGAAATTCCAGAGGGTTCATTCTCATAAAGTCCCTTACTCTTGAAGTTGTCGTTCCCACATTTGGGTTCACGGGGACTACCACCTCTCTATTGGATTGAGCTGTCACGGCCCAAGCCAACACTTGAAACGCCAATCTAAACTCCACATTTGTAACTTTTTCAGCCAAAGGATCGAACGGAGCCTCACTAGAAGATTGTGGAGGAGATTCTTGTTCCACATTCTCCTTCAAAATTTCTTCTAGTGTAAGCCCTTTGAGTCGACATATCCTGAAGAACATAGGTTAAAGATTAGGAGAGAGACCTTATAGAGTTAAACTCTATGGCACGACTTTAGAGTAACAAAAGAAGTGGAGTTTACTAATCATCTTATAGCCTCTCATTCATAAATGTGGCGCGCTTTACACTCATGAACAAGACTATACTAGACGTGCCTTATGAGACATCCTAGGACCATTCTAAACCTTCTGCTCTGATTACCAAGTTTGTCACGACCCAGGGGTACACCCTAGATGTAACATATCGTATAGAACCACGAAGGACTTCATACAATCCACTTATCATATCATAACTTAAGAAATAGAACAATAAAGAGTAAAACAACCATTTCAAGTCCCAAAACAGTTTTATAGCAAAGCGGAAGTCTAACTCATGTCTCAAGATAGGCATCTATTACAATCGAATGAAATTAGGCCTAGCCCATACATCATGTCTCAAAAGGAAATACATAAGAGAAACTGAAATAAAAATCATCCGTCCTCGAACCATGAGAACTCACCAATCTCGGGGAAGAATCAAGCCCAAGCTCTTGCCACTACAATGGGAACCTTATCTATCAGACGCTACATTTGGGGAAAATGTAGGCAAGAGTATGCATTAGTTCAAAAATGCACCAAGTATGATACCTATGGATAAAAACATTAAAAACATTCTAAGAAGGACATTTCATTTTATAACATGCAATTTGACCAATAAACATGATATAAGAGTGTTAGAAAACACAAGTCAAAACATCATGGTCAATCCAAGCTAAATTAACATTAAAACTTTGAACACATGTGAGATACTTCTTTAGGTAACCTTAGTTCATTAATCATTTTGTTGTGGGAAAATTAGCATTAACCAACATAGATACCATGTGAGCTATAACATGATCCCCCGGTGTCTCCCATACCGAAAAGGTTTGTTCTACTTGCCTAAGGTAAAACCATGAACTTCTAGCTTAAGTGGATCCACTAGATAATCAGCCTATGGGGGTACATAGTTATGGGATAAAGATATTTCTACTAGTAACCCGGCCTCCACTAATGGGAGAGCTTCCATCTCATGAGATTTCTTCTAGAGACCCGACCTCTACTAACGGGAGAGCTTCCATCTCAATGTCAATATCCACTCGGTGCTAAGCATAATTCCCATGGAGTAGTATTTTCTTACTTATTCGTATTATCCATGGAAAGGCGAGTCATCTTGCCAATCCAAGCTAGTTCATTTGGAGAGCTCTTATTCAATGATTCAATTAGGTGAGAATAGCCTTTCAACCTAAGAATTCTTTCTACGTGAGAAAACCTTTCACATCATGGTTGTAAGTGTTTATGAGAATATCCTTTCAACAATACAACAACAACAACATAATTGACACTTTACTCTCGAAGCACCCTTAAAACATTTACATAGGTTTGATAAGATCATGCATAAACTCATACTTTGCCCTTTCAAGGTTCAATGCTTACTTTTAATCCACCAATCTATAAAACATGGTTTAGATAGGAATTTTATCATAGATTCATGCAATTCTGTCATTACATGCTTAATTTCATAAATCTCTTCCTTTAAGATCAAAATCCCACAACATATAGTTCATAACGTGAAAACATGGGGATTACATGGGTTCATAAGGGAAAACATCATAAAAGCATAGTAAATCGTCAATTCATGCTTAGAAGATAATAATTCAATCATTCAAATCAATAATTATATGAACCCATGGTGATTGAAGAAAACCCTAGCTAATTGCGGAATTCTACCTTTTGAAATAGAGTAATTTAGGGACTCCATGAATGAGAGAGATTCATGGATGAAAACTACTATACCTTAACTCCAAATGCTAGCCTTCAATGGAGGAATTTGACCCCTTAGCTTGAAACCCTAGATGAATTCTTCTTCTTCTTCTTCAAATTTCTAGAGAGAGAATATTTGAGAGGAGATTTGATTTCATTTGGGGAATTTGAATGAATGAATTAAAATGGGGTGAATTTGGGGATAAAAAAACTTATATAGGGGTTCTAAATGTCGGCAAAATGATATAGTAAAGGAAATAATTAATTAGGAAATGACCCAACTGCCCCTAAAAATAACTGCCAGATGACTACTCACGGACCCCAGTCGACGGACCGTGGTTTGACCTACCACCAGTCCTAGTGGACCGTTGGTCATGATCAGAGAGGGCATTTTTGGGGTCTAGAACCATGGATCTCGACCACGGACCGTGGTGTGACCTACGATCCGTGGGTCGCGTCGTGGTCATGGACCCTCAGACCCCACTCAAGCAAGCCAACCACGAACCACACCTGCGGTCCGTGGTCCACTCCATGGGTCATGGGTGGCCAACGTGGTTTGGCTACTGCAGCTCCTAAAAAGCTGCTATATGCCCCCTTTTGGATATGGGGTGTTATATAGTCTAAGGTGGATGAATAAGACAACCACATGATATTGTTGCTTTTTTGCTAGATGACATGACCAAAGTTAACCGAGCATGGCATACTAGAGAAAACCAAGTGTCTACTCTAAAATTGAGTTTGAGCAAAGAGAAATTCGAGAAGAACAATGAACAAGATTTAAACTTGGCAAAAATGATGACCCTAACTCGATTTGTTATCTAAACATTTCATGGGAGGTGGACTTAAGTGGGTAAATGCGGTTGGAACAAATAGCGGGTTGTTCCCAAATGATGTCAGGTTTGGGACACTGTACAATGAAGAAGTTTAGTATTTGAGAAACCAATTGGGGGGTTCTCAAACCTATTATCAATGAGAAGATAGGAACCAAGGTTTGAATGAGTATCGAGAGCATGGTTGGAAGGACTGGTGAGGGGAAAATAAGAGAGATAGAAAGGTTGACAAAGATAGGTATGTGCCTCCCCATGATTGTAATTGACTAAAAAACCCTTCTAGGCCAGAAGGAAACTGAACCCATGAAATGCTTACAAGGGTTTTCAACAAAGTTGAAGGAATTGAAAATTGACTTCTCCACTTTATCTCAAATGGTAACCTCTCATGTTGTATTTATAAAGCAACTGGAGACTCAATTGTGCCAAATCTTCGCTCATCTCAATCCAAGGGAAAAAGTAACTTTACCTAGTAACACCATGTCACGATCCTGGGATACCCTTTAGATGTAACAGGTCTTATAAGACCCCGAGAGGCCTCATACAAGCCATTTATGATTCATAGTCAAGATAATAGAAATAGACGAGATTTTAAAAACATTTCAACACAATCAAAGTTTATATCATTTCAAAGCGGAAGTCTAATACACTTGTCTCAAAAACCATCTAATACAAAAGAATCTTGGGAAATAACCCATACAACAATGTTCAAAACTTACAATGAAAAGAACATAACAAAGTAGTAGCCAAATCCTCGAATGCTATGAGGACACATCAATCTTCAACCTTGCCTCTACTATGGATCCTAGCCACGGGGATGAGAATCGGAACCGCTAGACCCTACATTTGGATAATAAATGTGTAACACCTTGCAAATTGAAATAACTAGGAAGAAGTCTAGAATTGAAAATAGTGATTTTAGGAAATAATGAAAATCTGGAAATTTGTTTAAGCTTAAGTTAAGGATTAGTTTTGGGCAACTTCAAATGACCATAACTCTTAGATCAGAATGAATTAGGAGCGTTTCTAGATATAGTAGGAAATATATTAGAATAATCTTTCCAATGCCCCTGACTTTGCACGATTTTGAGTTCATATGAATGAGATATGCCCATTTGAAGTTGGGTTGTTGAATTAAGGAAAGTCTAAACCGGATTTTGAAAGGGTAGTTTAGTCGTTACCTTACCCAATTTATTAAATCTGTTTTTGGTAAATTACATGGGGTCTAAACTGAGTTAGTTCAGATTACACAATTAAGAAATACACTAGGGCTTTGAGAGCAGAGAAAAGAAGAGAAAGGAGAAGAGGAAGGGCAAGATTCATCGCTTCGTAAGGAATTGATTTTGGGTTTCTTCAAGGATTTGATCCTACAAGGTATGTGAGACTCTCATAGCGTTAGGTTTGTGCACCATGCGCCAAACATGTTTACTTCAGCGAAATTCGTTCTAAAAAGGTTGAAAGTTTGATGTTCTTGATATGTATATCTTGAAATTGTTTTCGTTCTTGAATTGGGCTGAATTGAGAAGTTTCTGAGATCTTTATGTCGAGTTTTAGAGATGTTTTTAGTTAGGTTATGCTGGGTATCTGAATCTAAGAATATTTTGAGAAAAATAGTCGAGTTTAGATGAATTAGGGATGGAAAATGAAGAAGGAAAAATTCGAGTAGGTTTTGGCACGCAAGTCCGCGTTGCAGACTTACTCCCCCAGTGAACAAAAAGTTGCTCCACATCACGGTTTGGACACGGACTCCTCTGTCTCAAAATTTAATTTCGCGATCAAATATTTAAATGCATCTCTGCATCGCGGACTTGTTTCTAGACAGTGATTTCTTGATCTTTTCTCATGTTTAACTATCTAAAAACACTCCTAAACATCATGAGATCTTTCCTATCACAAATCAGAGTCCTTGAATCCATAATTCAATTCGAGGAAAGTTAAGAGTCAAGTCAAGTAAAGTTTAGAGTCAAGTTAAGAGAAGTTTATAAAGTTTTCAAAAGTCTTTTACACATATTTTAACTTTGTTTCAAGTTGAGTAAAGAGTAAAGAGTAAGGATTGAAGTTCATTTCTTTAAAGAAGTATATGGGGACTATGTATTCCCGAAGAGTTTAAAAATATTTTCACATTTGAACAAAAAAGGGAACATCGATTCCAAGAGAGTTTTTAAGCTAAGTTTTGAGTATTTATCTCAAACCAAAGAAATAAGTTTGTTTTAAAAACAAATGATCCAAGTATATTTAGGGAGTAGTATTGAGCACTGATATAGGGATGCAAGTTCATATTAACTCAAGTCTCCATAAACCATGTAGCCATCATGGGTAGTAAAGGATAATACTTTTTAGATGACTCGTTAAGATAATTTTAGCATACACTAATGGATCCACCCAATTAAGTGTTCTATATGACGGCAAAGTATAGGAAGCGTGGGCAAGACGTTGATTCATCACATAGGCTCATAGTGGTGGTTTTCGGTTAGAGAATCTCCCACATAAATTATATTACTTTACTATATGAGTAAAGTTGAGTTTGTTATTGCATTTTCTTTAAAAAACTAAGTTGTTTTCCTATGTTTTACAAGCTTTCTATATATTGCATGTGTTTTATTGTTTTATATTGAGTTAAGTTATTCAGGAGTTGTGTAAAGCCAAGGTAAGTGTTTCTTTCAAATTCTTTTCAAGCTGAAGTTATGTTTAGCATTCCAACTCGCATACTCGTACATTCAATGTACTGATGCTAGTTGGCTTGCATCTTATTATGATGGAGACGCAGGTAACCAAGATCTGCATCCAGTACCTCATTAATCTAGTTAAGCACTCAGAGTCAGTTGGTGAGCCTCCTTTCATTCTGGAGGACTCCTTTTACAATGCTTTCAGTATTTCGTTGTTAGGATCATCGGGGGTCTTGTCCCGACATCTCTTTTTTTTAGAGGCTTCATAGATAGTGAGACAATTAGTAGTTCAGTTGTGCTTACATTATCATTTCATATGTTAAAACTTGAGTTGCCATTTTGGCTAAGTTGAATGTTGACTTTTAAACATTCTAAGTTATTTTATTTAACAATTTGAGTAAGTGAATTTGATCATTGCAATAATGCTTAGAGTCTTCCGCTGAGTAAGTAAGCCAGGCGAAGGGTTCGCTTCGGGCCAGCAATAGTTCTCGGGTGCCAGCCTGATTTGGGGTGTAGGCTCGGGGCATGACAATCTTGGTATCAAAGCATAGAGTTTAAGAGTCCTAGGGAGTCTATGAAGCCATGTCAGTAGAGTCCTAGTTATGGTATGAAGCGCGCCACATCTATAATTAGGAGGCTGCGACACTTAGGAAAACTATCTCATTTCTTTCACACTCATTTTATGTATTAGAGTTTGATCTCTAAAAAGTTTCCTTCTAATTCGTGCTTGCATGCATTTTTAGATAATCATACCTCCACAAAGAGCTGACTGAGGTGGTCTTGCTAGGAGGAATGTTGAGGAGCAAGGGGTACCCAATGCACCTGAAGTGCAACCCCAAGGAGAGGTACCAATGCTAAGTCTGTGAGGCTATTTGGATGTTAAGAAAAGTTGTGACCAACCAAGCTGGGCAACAAAAAGGAGCTACATAGGAAGTGACTGATACTTCGAGGATTCGAAAGTTCTGGTGGATGAATCCTCCAAGTTTCACGGGTTCAAGCACTACTGAGGATCCCGAGTGTTTTGTTGAGGAACAAAAACAGGTATTTGAGGTTATGCATGTTGCCGATACAGAGATAATTGAACTAGCTGGATATCTACTGATGAATGCTGCTAGGACTTAGTTTGACCAGTGGAAAAAGGGTAGAGTTGAGGATGCAACACCTGCGAGTTGGGCATGTTTTGAGGAGGCCTTCTTGGGGCGTTTCTTTCCCCGAGAACTGAAAGAGGCTAAGGTACGAGAATTTCTTACGCTTAAGCAAGATTCCTTTAGTGTTCATGAGTATGGGTTGAAGTTTACCCAACTATCCCGTAACGCTCCGGAGATGGTTGCAGATATGAGGAGTAGAATGAGTCTGTTTGTTGCTGGGTTATCCTCTCTATCAAGTAAGAAGGGTAGGGCAGCGATGCTAATTGGGGACATGGATATATCAAGGTTGATGGTCTATGTGCAGCAGGTTGAAGAAGAGTAGTTGAGTGATAGGGAGGAGTTTAGAAACAAGAAGCCTAAGACAGGGAATGAGTTCGGACAGTAGAAAAGTAATGTGAACCGTTCATCCTTTCAACAAAAGCAAAAGGGACCAACTCCATCATCTACTAGTGCACCTGCACCCCAAAACAAAGGTGAGTATAATGGTAAGAATTTGCAGAACTTCTGGGCTAGAACTATGCTGTCTTAGGGTAGTGTGGCACAAGGGGGTAACTGGGACCATGTATGTGCTAGGTGTGGTAGAACCCACTAAGGTAAGTGTCGTGATGGCCATTCAGGTTGTTTCAAGTGTGGACAAGAGGGTCACTTCATGAGAGAGTGCCTTAAGAACATGCAAGGTAGTGGAAATCAGGGCAATAGAGCCCAATCTTCATCAGTTGATCCACCAGATAGGGCTGTACCTAGAGGAGCTACATCCGATTTTGGCGGAGGAGCAAACCTCCTTTATGCGATCATTAGTCGTCATGAGCAAGAGAACTCTCCAGATGTTGTCATTGGTATGATCAAAGTCCTTACTTTTGATGTTAAATGTTTGCTAGACCCAGGAGCAAATTTATCTTTTGTAACCCTTATGTTGCAAATAAGTTTGATGTTATTCCTGAGAAACTCTGTGAACCGTTTTGTATTTGTACACATGTTGGGGAATCTATTCTAGCTGAGCGAGTATATCGTGATTGTGTCATTTCCATCATTCACAAGGACACCATGGATGATTTAATTTAGTTAGACATGCCTGAGAAACTCTGTGAACCCTTTTGTGTTTCTACACGTGTTGGAGAATCTATTCTAGCTGAGCGAGTATATCGTGATTGTGTCATTTCCATCAATCACAAGGACACCATGGATGATTTAATTGAGTTAGACATGGTAGATTTTGATGTCATTCTAGGTATGGACTGGCTTCATGCTTGTTATGCCTCCATTGATTGTAGAACTCGAGTTGTCAAGTTCCAGATTCCTAATGAGCGAGTCTTAGAGTGGAAAAGTAGTTCAATAGTGCCTAAGGGTCATTTTATTTCATACCTAAACGCAAGAAAGTTTCCAAGGGGTGTGTCTATCACTTAGTCTGAGTTAATGACTCTATTGTTGAGATACCTCATATTCAGTCAGTTCCTATAGTCAATGAGTTTCCAGAAGTTTTTCTAGATGATCTACTCGGAGTCCCTCCTGAGAGAGAGATTGACTTTGGTATAGATGTGTAACAACCCTAAAAATTAAATAGGAGGAACTAGAGCTTCTCATGTGTTTTAGAAGTTAGTAACTTATTTAAATGCTGAGTTTTGACCTTTAAAGTTCAGTTGGAAGTGTTTTGAGGTTGAACGTCAAGGGACAACCACGACGTTCGCGAACTAGTATTGTGAGTTTATGTGTTTAAACTGGTGTATAGTAGTTCCTAGCCTTGGTTGAAAGACTTTAGTGAGTCAACATCAAGGCACGTGTTAGACTCCATGCTATGAGACCTACTTTAGGTTGGTTGAGGGTACTAGACAAGGAGCCAAGCCAAAGGGGCCAAGCCTTAGCCAAAAAGCCAAGGTTGTCCCAAGTTGGCTGCTCACTGCCCCAAAGACCACGGGCACCACCACGAACAGTGGTTCCCTAGATGGTCTGTATAATTGAGCGTGAAGATCACTTTGTCTCGAGGGAGCCAAGGCAACTTTGCCAAGGTGCCGCCTCATCTTCACGAGCTCCACCACGACTAGTGGTGTGCACCACGGATCGTGGGAGCCTCCATGAAGATGCCTTGGGCCCTTGAGGGCATGACATGTGGAGAGGTCCACTGGTCAAGGGACCACGGGCACCACCATGAGCCGTGGTGCCCTTCACGACCCTTCCAAGTGGGCGTGGTCCCTGACGGGGCTACCTCATTTAAGGGTAATTGAGTAATTTCATTTAAAGTTTTTATTAAGTGGGGTTGATTTTTAATGGTTTATATATTAAATATAAATAGTTTTAAGTCTTAAAACCTTCCTTTAACTCATTATTCTCAAATACCCAAATCAAAACCTCCAAAGTTCTTCTCTCTCAATATTTCTCTCTCAACTCAAGGAAGAAGAAGAAGTGGGAACTAGTGTTTTGATTCAAAGCTTTCTTCATCAAATTTCTTTGGGAATTCATCATCTAAGGTATGGTGTCTCTTTATCTAGGGCTAGTTTTCACCCTAGAGCCTAATCTCAAATTAGTTTTCAAGGTTTTCAAAAGTTATGAAAAACCCCAATTCTTCCTCTAACTCGTAGGTTCCTGCATTAAATGGTTTCAAAGGATTTATTATGATTATATTATGGTTTGATTGATGTTTTAAGGTGAAAAAATCCATGGACCCATGATCTCCCTAAATTCCTAAATTTGGCTTATGAAGTGGGTTTGATAATTATGATTGTATATTGATGGAATTGTGCGTAGATTGACTTGTATTATTGATTTTTCTTGTTACCTATATCACTATATGATGAATTGTTGGAGGATTTATAAATGGTGGTTATGGCGTTGGAGAAGGGTAGTTGACCTAATTCATGATGTATTTGGATTTGCTTTTTTATGGTTTGATACAATTATGGTGGAGTTGTTTACTTATTGTATGTATTGTGAATAAGGCCTCAAAGGCATTATATGGTGAATTGAAGGATTATTATGTCATGATATATATGAATGTACAATGTGAGGGTGTTCATGTGATCTGAAGGTGATCTAGTATAAAGTGTTGTTTATTGTGATTGAACGCATGTTCTCTCTTAATGTTCATATGTGATGATGATATACTATGAAAAGTCTCTATATGGTGGTATTGTATCTTTATGTGTTAGACCTAGTTGTCTCTTCTTCCTACATGAAAGCTTCTTGAATGTGATCCCTTGACTTGGTAGGCATAGGCATCCATTTCTTGAGAAATGAATGAATGAATGAACGTCTAGGATCGGTAGAACGAAATTTGGTGGCCTTCAATAAATGACTAATGAGGTATTCTAAGCTATGACTTGAATCGGTTAGACCTAAGCATGGTGCCCCTTCATGATAAGTCTAGGACCCTATGTGAATGTAAAGCCTTGAAGGGGTAAACCTAAGGGTGATGACCTCCTTCTTGTGTGAAATGAAAGACTTAGAGTTGGTGGACCGGAACGGTAGAAAACCCTCTCAAAGAAAGTCAATGAGCTACCCTTTATGAACCTTCATTGGTAGATCCTTGTGGTGCCCTTCTTGGTAGAGTGCTATGGGTTGGTAGGCCAAATGATGGCGCCCTCTCTATCATTCATATGTGAATGAAATTACTCTATGGGAAATAAGGCTAAGCACCGACTGGATATGGTTAAGAAGGTGGCTCTCTTTGAGTATGAGGTTAGAGTACAATGAACGTCTTTGGATATCCCCTAAACCATGTGCCTACATGGGTTGTTTACTAGTTCTACCCTTGGCAAGTAGAACACCTTCCACGGTGTGAGGTCTTATGATACCGGATTCCATGCCTAGCTAGTGTGGTCTATGTCGGTCAATGCCTATTCCCATTATGTGGGATGTGCATTCTAGTTACTTGATAGGTTCTATAACGTGTAGGTAGTAGTATGTGTTGTTATCTACACATGGCACGAGTAGGCCTTGAAGGTACTAAAGTGAGTTCCATAAGTCTTTAATGACTATTATATGAAGTCCCCTATATGTATGAATTTCTCCTTAAATGTCTCTAATAACGAATGTTGACTTATTGGTTTATGCTAAAAGGGAAAGGTCCTTATCTTTGGTAGTCTTGAGGAACACTTAGGTGTGTGTGAAGAGGTTGTATGGGTGGCCCCTTTATGTCTTACTTAGATGGGTCTTAGGATAACCTTAGATGGAGGGTCTTAGATGATGAAATGGTTTACTTGATAAATATGGTTATGTGTTGTAGTTTGGTATTAGTTGAGCATGTATATTATGTGAGTATTATCTTGTATCTGAATGGTGACTTGTAATATGTCTCTTATACTTGTATAATGAAGTTTTATAAAAAAAATAGCATGAAAAGCATATACCTCAAATAAAAGTCCCTTTTTGCATGTTTTTGCATAGTCATCATACTTAGTACTTAATTGTTCGAACTCCATTCTTTTAAATGATGTTGACTTTCAAGTCTTATGAGGTTATTTTAAAATGTTTTAATTCCGCACTATTTTTATTGCCTATGTGATGAATGAATGCTAAGGGCTTGTATAAGACCTGTTCGAGATCGAATACGCCGTGTGGCAACTTCGGGGTGCTCTCGAGTTGTGATAAAGTTGGTATAAGAGTATAAGGTTTTGGGAATGGTTTTAGGTTTAAAGTCTCACAAGCCACGTCTAGTAGAGTCTTGTTCATTAGTGTGAGTCGCGACACATCTATGAGCGAGAGGCTATAGGACGATAGAAATTACCCTTCTTTCATATTCTTGAAGTCGTGCCTTAGAGTATGGTTCGATAAGTGTCCTTTTTTCTAATCCTTTTTGTTGTGTTTATAGGATATGAATACAAGGACTAATCCTAGGAGAGCGGAAGAGGAGAATGTGGATGGGGGAGTTCCTCCCCAAGGTCTTCAAGGTGACCAAGTCCCCATAGGCAATCAAGAGAATGAGGTTCCGGTGGTTCCCCCGGCCATGACTAATGAAAAGATTAGGGCGGATTTTCTGACTCTAGCACAAGCCATGACGGCTCAAGCTAACCGAAATGTCGGGCCCAGGGTGAATGCTAATAAAAGTACCATGGCCTCAAGGTTGGGAGACTTTGTGAGGATTAATCCTCATATATTTCTTGGCTCTAGAGTGGGAGAAGATCCCCAAGAATTCTTGGATGAAATCTATTAGACAGTCAATGCTATGGGGGTTTCTTCTAGGGAGAAGGCGGAGTTGGCTTCCTACCAATTGAAGGAAGTGGCCCAAGTGTGGTTCACACAATGGAAAGCCAATAGGCTGGTTGAATCGGGTCCTATAGAGTGGGAAAATTTTAAGGAAGCATTCTTAGGAAGGTAATTTCCCCGGGAGAAGAGGGAGTGTAAGATTGAGGAGTTCATAAATCTTAAGAAAGGTAACATCAATGTGGAGGAATATTCTTTGAAGGTTACCTTATTGTCTAAATACGCTCCATCTTTGGTGTCTAACCCTAGAGAAGAGATGAGTAGGTTTGTGACCGGTGTAACCGACTTGGTAAAGGAAGAGTGTCGTACGGCCATGCTACATAATGACATGGATATTTCTATACTCATGGTGTATGCTCAATCCATTGAGGAGTCCAAGCTTAAGAGGTTGGGTAGAGATGTGAAGAGGGGTAGATCCGATGAGCAAGGTCAACCTAGGTTTAAGAAGAGGGCTCTTAACCAAGATTCCGCAAGTGCTCCTAAGGTTAATCAAGAGAGTGGTGGTGGGTTTCAATTCGTTAAGCCTACTTGTCACACTTGTGGGAAGAAGCATATTGGGAAGTGTTGTGACGACCCTCAAAATAAAGTAGGATGAAGTAGAGCCTCACATGGGTTTTATGCATTAATAACTTGTCAAAATAATGAAGAATAGCCTTTTAAGTCAGTTTTACAGAGTTTGGAAGTCAAACGTCAAGGGACAACCAAGACGTTCGGAAACTAGTCTTTTATGTGTTGGTGTGTTCTAGTATGTTGCTCATGTTATATGTGTGGTTTGGAGTCTAAAATCAGTGGAGGTGACCCTAGTGTCTTAATAAATTTTTTTAGGGTAAAAACCTTCGGATACGATGCCTCGGGGGCCACCCTAAGGGTCCCCGAGGAGGACCCCAACCTTGGCCAAGCAAGCTGCCAAGGCAGCTTGAGATTGTGCATGGAGGGAGTGGCTCCGTGTCGCGGACCTGCTCCACCAAGGGCCAAAAAGTTTGGTCTGCATCGTGGACATGTCGCAGACTCTACTGTCTCGAATTTAACTTATGAAAAACTTGTGGGAACACCTATGCGTCGCAAACTTGTTTCCCAACGAAATCTGCGAAAAATAAAACTCAAGTTTGACTTATTTAAAAGGTCCAACTAAGTGAGGGGTAGTTTGGGTACTTTGGTGAATTATTATAAACGGTTATTCTACCTATTTTAGCGTATTTTAAGTTGGTTAAAACCCCAAAATCTAAAATTAGACCCCATTCTTCAAATTGACCCTTCCCTTTCAGAATAGATTCTCTCAAAAACTCCATTGAAGACCTTGATGAAGCCCAAGCTAGAAGATGGGGTTTCAACTGATTTCTTCTTCAATTTCATGGGTCTTCAATAATTAAGTTATGGTGACTCTTGATTCTTGAATAACCTCTCATTCAAGGAGTTCTATCAAAGATTTTCAAAAGTGATTCAAAGACCAAGAATTCCCAATTTTCAATCTAAACATGGGTTCCTTGTCAAATGATTTTCTAAATCATTCTATTGATGAATCAATGTGGAATTAACGTTTTTAAGATAATTTTCAAAGGAATTCTTAAAGAACCCATGATCCCCAAATTCTCAAAAATTGGCCTATGATGTGGGTCTTTGTGAATATGATCTCTATTGGTGAAATTATATTTAGATTATATTGTATTGATGTTTCCTATGATTATCTATACGTATTCATGTTGAATTGTTGGTATATTGATGAGTTAAGAATTATGGCCTTATGGGCAAAGTTATGGGTTGATTCCTTTGTTTATAGAATTGTACTTAGATTATGTTTATGTTGTTGAATTACATTGTTGATTCCTATTGCTACCTATGTCAATTGATTATGAATTGTTGAGGATTGATCCATGGTGATCATAGCTTGGAGAATTGGTAAGTTGACCTAACTTCTAGTCTATAGTATGAGAATTGATGTTGTGAGGTTTGATCCACTTATGGTGGAGGTGTTTACTTCTTGTCTCTCTATGAATGTTGATATCATGGGCTTGAAGGCAATAGATGTGAAGTGAATTGATGATTATGTTGCATATGTTTATGAAGTTATGCTATGAAGGTTATGTATGAAATCCTAAATGCTAGCATGATGTTTAAAGTGTATTGATGATGAGGAGTATAATGTGAATGATAATGTTAGGGATAAGGTGTGGGCTACATGATTGATTATGTTAGGTACTATTGTGGAATGACCCCTAACTATATGACCCTTATATGAATATTTGATCATATACATGTTAGGAGTACCTATTCAATGTTGAATGTGTCATTGTCTCCTATGATGAAGTGTGGGTGTGTGGTCTAGAATCCCTCAGGGATTTATATGTGAATTGCTCATGAATTGGGGACATTGTGAATGTGTTGTGATCTCTTTAAGGGAAGAACACACAATATCAATGTTGTTGCTAATATGTCACTATGAGGACCAATATGCACACACACACACTCTACATGTATAGCTATGAATATGATGTGTTATGGTGTCTAATGAAAGGTGAACTCTTATATGCACCCTTACATCTTATTATGCATGCAAAGTGTATGATTACCAAGGTATGAATATGTGGTGTATAAAGGTGTTTATGTAAAAGGCTTTCTCACATATGTACACACACATGAATGAATGAATAAAGTTTATGATAATCTAGTGAAAGTGAGTCTCTTGAAAGGTTTCCTCAATTGTACTCTAAACTAGACTATGTTATGAATAGGGTATGATTATGTGAAAGGTCATTCTCACATAACGTAGGTTCTAGGATGAAAGGTCATTCTCATCTTAGCAACCGTTGAGCTATATGATATGAGGGATTAAGTCCCTAAACCCTACTTTATGAACTAATGTTAAATAAAGGCTGAAAGGTGTTTAAAAAGGGAGTTGGAGCTTAGCATCGAGTGAACATGAAAAATGAGAGTGGGGCCTTCACGTTTAGCAAGTCCGGCTTCCACCAAGAGAACCTTTACGTTTAGCAAGTCCGGGTTCCCAACATAGATGTTGTCAAATGAGATGGAAACCTCCACACTTAGTAAGTCAAGGTTTTCTAGTAGCAATCTCCTTGTTTCATAACTACGTGCCCCCATAGGTATTAGCTTAGTGGATCCACTAGATATCTATTATGTATGTAGGTCCTAATTTGGCAAGTAGTACCCTCTCTTTTCGGTGTGGGAGTAGAACACCAGATTCCATATAGCTCACATGGTCTATGTCAGTTATAACACTGTCTCCCGAAAGTGAAGAAATGAACTAAGATAAGAATATGAACTCTAGTCATGATTTCTTGAAGAGTTACTTAGTGTAGGTAGGACCATGGACCCTACTTATGCATTACACAAGTATACTCTAAGGAAGTTTATGATTAGGCTCTTTATGTAATGAAGACTATGGTCTATGTATGTTAATATGAAAGCATGTTAAGGTTGACTTTACTTATGTCAAGACATGAAGTATGATTATGCATGTGAATTACACTTATGACTTCTTAATGGGTTTGCTTAGTATATGTGGGGGTATGGGACTCCATGTGTACATTGCACAAGTGAGCTTGTGAAGGGGTTGTGAGGGTGGTTTACCTATGATATGAACTAAATGGGTTATGACTAATGATGAAGTAAATGAATGAGTCCTTATATGATGTTGTGAAGTATGTTGGTCTTATGTCTAATATTAAATAAAGATCTTATGACTTGTTGAATATGATGTGCCTAGTCTATGGTGGCTTCCTAGGAACACTTGGTGGGAGTAGTATTATGGGATGGTACTTGCTCATTGCACTAGTGTGACTTGGGGGTTGTCTTAGGTGATGGTTCCTATGTGAAGACTATGTCTTATGGTGTGCTTATGACTCTATGAATATATGTGGTTGGATTGATGAAGGCTATATGTAAGTTCACCCTTGGTAACCTTAAGGTGATACATTGCACCAAGTATTCCCTAAGGGTTGCTTGAGGAAAGGAGTTAAGATAAAGAGGAAGGTAATGTATTGTATGCATTGAATGTGCCTAAAATGTTATAAGTGATTCTATGTGCTATTATGAATGGTTTCCGAGTGTATGATGATATATGTGGTTTATAATGTGCCTATGTACTAAATGTTCTCGAAGTTTCTCTAAAAATGCATGATGCATAGTTTCCAACTATATGTCCTTTTAAAAGCATGTTTTGCATGGTTATCATACTTAGTGCATTCTTGTACTAATACCATTTTTCTTCATCTTTTACACCAAGTGTTGGTGATGGTGACTAAAGGGCCTTTCCTAGAAGTGATGAGCTTGGCTTACTATTCCCAAGTTCGGGTGTATCCTTAAAGATTCAAAGACCTTTATGGAGTTTCCTTAAGTTCTATGTACTAGATAGTAGTTTCTTTTGTATTGTAAGGGTTGTGTCCCTCTTGTGTTGTAGTCATGTTTTAAGATGGCTACCTTGAGACGTAGTACTTCGATTTTGTATTAATGGTTTAAATGAGGTGACATTTAAGTCTTGTGTTATATTATGAAAAAGTTTTAAATTTTCTGCTATTTTTCTATGATAAATGCTATGAAGAATGCTAAGGGCTTGTATAAGACCTCCGAGAGGTCAAATACGCCGGTAACGACTAGGGGGTGCTCTCGAGTCGTTACAAACTTGGTATCAAAGCATAAGGTTATGAAAATGAACTTAGGATTCAACGTCTCATGAGCCACGTCTAGTAGAGTCTTGTTCATCTGTGTGAGTCGCGACACATCTAAGTGCGAGAGGCTATAGGACGATAGAAGTTTCACCTTCTTCATTACTCTTGTGTCGTGCTGTAGAGCTTAACTCCCTATGATCTCTCTCTCTTATTTTCAGTTATCCGGTGGTCTTCTAAATGTGATTACTTGGAAGGGGTGATGTTGCAAGGATGAGTTTTAATTCTTATTATGACGTGGTGACTATATGAGTATATATATGAAGGTAGAGTTGTAAATCATATTGTGATGCCAATCATGGCTATGTGTGACCTATGAGGTTGTGAGCATTACATTGAAAATGTTGTATGGTGGTGTAGTTCTTATATGATAAGAGTCGTATTGTAAGAATGAAATCCTTTTTAGGATGATGAGTTGCTTTATGGTGATGGGTAATGATAGTAGAAAGTCATGGTGTAGATTTGAGGAGTTTTAAAGGAATCTGGTAACAAGTGTGAGATGAAAGTTTCCCTTCCTTTATGAGTGATGCTTTATGGTTGTCCCTGTGTGAATTAGAGTTCTTGTGTAGGCTTTCCCTAAGAAGGGGCTTTGTTCCATGAGTTGGGATAGTGTTTTGCTCTAAGGTTAACTTGGAGAACTGCATGTACCCCTTAGTTCATGGGAAGGACAAGAGAATAGATGTTGACCAACTCTACAGAGGATAGTTGTCTTGTAAGGTTCATCTTAAGTATGGTCATTCAAAGAGGGTCTTTAGATAATACCTAGGCATGGTTGAGCGGAAAGTTACACCAATGGTGATGATAAGGGTATGGTGTGATAAATAGTTGATTAAGCTCACCCCAAGTGGGGGATAATGTGCCTAGATGGTAAGGTTTTGTGTGCCCTTAATATTTCTACATTGAACTTCCTTGAGTTCTCCATGTTGAGAACCACTTTGGGTGATAGTTATGAAGCGGAGTGGTATAGATACTCATTTTGTTTGGATTCTTCAAATCCTCACCTAAGGGAGAAAAGTGAAGACTTAGTGGAGAGTGGTTCCTACCTTAGAGATGAAGGAGGTAATGATTAAAGGAGTTTGCATAACTTGATCCCAAGAGGGGGACATTGTGCTTAATTAGTAAGTGATAGTTCTCTTGGTTACTTTAACGTGCTCTTAGATGGGTTTACCCTAAGTGGGGGATGATGAGTGAGTAGTAAGATTGTTGATATCCTTATCTTTTCCTTCTATTCTTATTCAAGCTTGAGACCAAAGAGTTCCTAGTAGCTTGTTCATGTTTGGAGTCTTGCATATGATTATGAGTTGCATGATCTCCGTATGTTATGCATGTCCTAGAAGACACTATGTTATGCATGGTTTGAAGGATTCTTACTACATAAAAATGGAATTTTAATAATAAAATTCATGTTTCTCATGTCAATATGTATCTTAATATAGTGAATGCACTCTTGACTTCATGAGGAAGAGAGTATGAGCATGCTTAGGTTAGAAGTTGGAATTCTCCTTAAAAGAATTGACCTTTGTGTAATGCTTGCTTATGAGTTTTATTATGCCATGTGTGTATGTTGTGACTAGGAGAAGGTAGTCCCTCCTTGAACATAACTAAACACGGTAATGGCATGTATGTTCTTGATAGTATGATGATTAAATGATAAGACAAGTAGATGATCTATAATCCTCATGTTAGGGTGCAACTAGTATGAATTGCTTAATTGCCTCTTGAGTGCAAATGTTGATCATGTCTATGTGTGCATTTGAAAGCCATTGCATATTGGACCCTATGATGATATAAAAGGGGTAAATATCATGTCATGCCTAGGAGAAGGTAGTTCCTCCTATGAACATGAGAAAGGCCTATGTGGTTGATGCATTATGAGTCGGTGAATAAAGTTTCAACCTGTTGATAGTGCATGAGTTGATTTGAAGTGCATACTTAAATGATTTCTTATGATAAAGTTGCATAACGTGCTTTAATGAGATAATTGCATGTTGTGTTACCTTGGTGTTTGAAATGAGAATGTTGATTATGACATGATTTCCTTGTATGTGCATATTTTTGTGAAAGTTCATCCTTAAGTTGTATTTTGAGTTTTCACGAAATTTATTTCTTATGGTTGAAATTGTACCCATAGATGTTGTGTGATGTTGACTTCATGAGAGTTGTATTATATTATGGTTTAATTGATGTTTTAAGGTGAAAAAATCCATCGATCCATGATCTCCCTAAATTCCTAAATTTGGCTTATGAAGTGGGTTTGATAATTATGATTGTATATTGATGGAATGGTGCTTAGATTGACTTCTATTATTGATTTCTATTGTTACCTATATCATTATATGATGAATTGTTGGAGGATTGATAAATGGTGGTTATGGCTTTGGAGAAGGGTAAATTGACCTAATTCATGATGTATTTGGATTTGCTTTTGTATGGTTTGATCCACTTATAATGGAGTTTTTTACTTATTGTATGTATTGTGATTACTGCCTCAAAGACATTATATTGTGCATTGAAGGATTATTATGTTATGATATATATGAATGTACAATGTGAGGGTGTTCATGTGATCTCAAGCTGATCTAGTATAAAGTGTTGTTGTATTGTGATTGAAAGTATGTTCTCTCTTAATGTTCATATGTGGTGACGATAGACTATGAAAAGTCTCTATATGGTGGTGGTGTATCTTTATGTGTTAGACCTAGTTGACTCTCCTTGCTACATGAAAGCTTCTTGAATGTATCCCTTGACTTGGTAGGCATAGGCACCCATTTCTTGAGTAATGAATGAATGAATGAACGTCTAGGATCAGTAGAATGAAAGTTGGTGCCCTTCTATAAATGACTAGTGAGGTATTCTAAGCTATGACTTGAATCAGTTAGACCTAAGCATGGTGCCCCTTTAGGATGAGTCTAGGACCCTATGTGAATGTAAAGCCTTGAAGGGTTAAACCTAAGGGTGATGACCTCCTTCTTGTGTGAAATGATCGACTTAGAGTTGGTGGACCGGAACTGTAGAAAACCCTCTATAAGAAAGTCAATGACCTATCCTTTATGAACCTTCATCGGTAGATCCTTGTGGTACCCTTCTTGGTAGAGTGTTATGGGTCGGTAGGCCCAATGATGGCGCCCTCTCTAGCATTCACATATGAATGAAATTACTCTATGGGAAATAAGGCTAAGCACCGAGTGGATATGGTTAAGATGGTGGCTCTCTCCGAGTATGAGGTTAGAGTACAATGAACGTCTTTGGATATCCGCTAAACCATGTGCCTACATGGGTTGTTTACTAGTTCTACCCTTGGCAAGTAGAACAGCTTCCAAGGTGTGAGGTCTTATGACACTGGATTCCATGCCTAGCTAGTGTGGTCTATGTCGGTTAATGCCAATTCCCATCATGTGGGAAGTGCACTCTAGTTACTTGATAGGTTCTATAACGTGTAGGTAGTAGTATGGGATGCTATCTACACGTGGCACAAGTAGGCCTTGAAGGTACTAAAGTGAGTTCCCTAAGTCTTTAATGACTATTATGTGAAGTCACTTCTATGCATGAATGTCTCCATAAGCGAATGTTGACTTATTGGTTTATGTTGAAAGGGAAAGGTCCTTATATTTGGTATGCTTGAGGAACATTTAGGTTTGTGTGAAGAGGTTGTATGGGCGGCCCCTTCATGTCTTACTTAGGTGGGTCTTAGGATAACCATAGATAGAGGGTCTTAGATGATGAAATGGTTTACTTGATAAATATGGTTATGTGTTGTAGTTTGGTATTAGTTGAGCATGTATATTATGTGAGTATTATCTTGTATCTGGATGGTGACTTGTAATATGTCTCTTATACTTGTATAATGAAGTTTTATAAAAAAAATAGCATGAAAAGCATATACCTCAAATAAAAGTCCCTTTTTGCATGTTTTTGCATAGTCATCATACTTAGTACTTAATTGTGCTAACTCCATTCTTTTCCATGTTTTACTACTAGTGTAGGTGTTGGCAAGTGAGGTGCTTTCCATAGTGATGCTTGGGGCTAGAGTTTCTCTCAAGACTTTGGTATGTCCTCATATGTCGAGGACAATGATTATATATTCTAGTTTCTTTTATTACGACATTTTTAATACACTTGTAGTTTCTTTCAAATGTAAAGGGTCATGCCCCTAGTATATTTCTTGGAGTTTTGGGTCTAAGTTGGCCATGTGAGACTAGTATTCCGCTTGTGTATAAAGACATCTTTAAAATGATGTTGACTTTCAAGTCTTATGAGGTTGTTTTAAAAGGTTTTAATTCCGCACTATTTTTATTGCCTATGTGATGAATGAATGCTAAGGGGTTGTATAAGACCTCTTCGAGGTCGAATATGCCGTGTCGCGAATTTGGGGTGCTCTCGGGTCCTGACAAGATGTTCTTCCAGATACTCGTCCTATCTCTATTCCGCCATATAGAATGGCACTAGCAGAGTTGAAAGAGCTTAAAGAGCAGTTGAAAGATCTCCTTGATAAGGTCTTTATTCGACCAAGTGTCTCACCTTGGGGCTCTCCGGTCTTATTTGAGAGAAAGACAAATGGTTCCCTTAGGATGTGTATAGATTATCATCAGTTGAACAACGTTACCTTCAAGAACAAGTATCCTCTTCAGAAAATTGATGATTTATTCAATCAACTTCAGGGTGCTTCTTGTTTTTCTAAGATAGACCTTAGATCTGGCTACCATCAATTGAAAGTAAGGGAATGTGATATTCCCAAAACAACATTCATGACTCGTTATGGTCACTATGAGTTTTTGGCCATGTCGTTCGGTTTGACCAATGCACCTGCAACGTTCATGGACCTTCTGAATAGTGTTTTCAAACCTTATTTCGATATGTTTGTTATCGTCTTCATTGATGACATACTAATCTATTCAAGGAATGAAGAAGATCATGCTAGACATCTCAGAATAGTTCTTCAGACTTTGAAAGATAAGGAGTTATATGCTAAGTTCTCTAACTGTGAGTTTATCTTGAGTATGTGGCTTTCTTAGGTCACATAGTTTCCTAGGATGGATTTAGATTTGATACCATAAAGATAGAGGCAGTGCAGAGTTTGCCTAGACACACATCTCCGACTGATATTAGGAGTTTCTTGGGTTTGGCTGGCTATTATAGAAGGTTCGTAGAGGTGTTCTCATCCATTTCGTCTCCTTTGACCAAGTTGACTCAGAAAACATTCAATGGTCTGAAGCTTGTGAGAAAAACTTTTATTAATTGAAAAAGAGGTTGACTACTGCCCCAGCGTTAACTTTACCAGATGGTACTCAAGGTTTTGTGGTGTACTGTGATGCATCTAAATTTGGTTTGGGTTTTGTGTTTATGCAGAATGGCAAAGTTATAGCTTATGTCTCCAGATAGTTGAAAGTTTATGAGAAGAATTACCCAACCCATGACTTAGAGTTGGCTGATGTAGTATTTTCTCTGAAGATATGGCGTCATTATTTATGTGGTGTTCATGTTGATGTATTCACTGATCACAAGAGTCCTCAGTATGTGTTTACTTAGAAAGAGCTTAATCTCAGACAAAGGAGGTGGTTAGAATTACTCAAGAATTTTGACATGAGTATTATTTATCACCTAGGTAAGGCTAATGTTGTTGCTGATGCTTTGACTAGGCTGTCTATGGGTAGTACCGCCCATGTTGAGGAAGAAAAGAGAGAGTTAGCGAAAGATGTGCATAGACTTACACGCCTGGGAGTCCGACTAATGGATTCCACAGAAGGAGGAGTAGTGGTGATGAATGGGGCTGAATCATCATTAGTGTCAAAAGTATAAAACAAGCAAGACCAAGATCCCATTTTGCTTGAATTGAAGGCAAATGTTCATAAGCAAAAAGTATTAGCTTTTGAACAAAGGGGAGATGACGTTTCGAGATATCAAGGTAGATTGTGTGTACCAATGGTGGATGGACTCCAAGAGAGGATCATAGAAGAAGTTTATTGCTCCAGATATTCCATTCATCCAGGCTCTATAAAGATGTATCGTGATTTGAGAGAAGTCTATTGGTGGAGTAGCATGAAGAAGGGCATTGCAGAGTTTGTTGCTAAGTGTCTGAATTGCCAACAAGTTAAAGTGGAGCATCAAAGGACCGGTGGTTTTGCTCAGAATATAGAACTTCCGGAATAGAAGTAGGAGATGATTAATATGGACTTCAGCGCAGGTTTGCCAAAGTCTTGCAGGTAGCATGATTCTATATGGGTGATTATGGATCGAATGACCAAATTAGCCCACTTTTTACCAGTAAATACTACCCATTCAGTAGAACATTTTGCAAGGTTATATATTCAGGAGGTGGTAAGACTTCATGGAGTCCCTATTTCGATTATATCAGATAGGGGTGCATAATTTACTGCACAGTTTTGAAAGTTATTCCAGAAAGGCTTGAGTTCAAAGGTGAACTTGATTACTGTTTTTCATCCTCAGACAGATGGTCAAGTAGAGTGCACTATTCGGACCTTGGAGGATATGTTGAGGGCTTGTGTGATTGATTTCAAAGGTAATTGGGATGATCACCTACTTCTTATTGAGTTTGCTTACAACAATAGTTATCACTCCAGCATCTAGATGGCTCCTTATGAGGCTCTTTATGGGAGAAGATGCAGATCTCCTATTGGATGGTTTGAGTTTGGTGAAGCTGGGTTGATGGGACCAGACTTGGTTCATCAAGCTATGGAGAAGGTGAAAGTGATTCAAGAGAGGTTGAAAACAGCACAACATCGTCAGAAATCCTACACTGATGTTAGGAGAAGGGAGTTAGTGTTTGAAGTAGATGATTGGGTGTATTTGAAAGTTTCACCCATGAAGGGCGTTATGAGATTTGGTAAGAAGGGGAAGCTTAGTCCCCAGTATATTGGATCTTATGTAATATCCAAGAACATTGACAAAGTAGCTTATGAGTTAGAGCTACCACAAGAGTCAGCAACGGTTTATCCGGTATTTCATAATTCCATGTTGAAGAAGTGCATGAGAGATCCTTCACTTATCATACCAACTGAAGATATTGGGATCAAGGATAACCTATCCTATGAGGAGATTACTGTTCAGATTTTAGATTGCCAAGTTCTCAAGCTAAGAACAAAAGAGGTAGCATCAATCAAAGTTCTTTGGATGAACCAGTTTGTTGAGGAAGCTACTTGGGAAGCGGAAGAAGATATGAAGAAGAGATATCCACATCTCTTTGAAACCGGAGAAATTCCAGATCAAGGTACTAATTCTCTTCTTAGTACTCATTAATTTTTTGAGATTGGCTGTTGTAATTGCATTGCTTGTTGGGTGTTTGAGTTGAATGTTAGATGTTTCACCCTTAGCCTAGTAAGAGTAATCTCATTCAAAGATGAATGTTCCCAAGGGGGAGATATTGTAACATCTCGCAAACTGAAATAACTAGGAAGAAGTCAAGAATTGGAAATAGTGATTTTAGGAAATAATGAAAATCTGGAAATTTGTTTAAGTTAAGTTAAGGATGAGTTTTGGAAACTTCAAACGACTATACTTCCTAGCTCAGAATTATTTAGGCGTGTTTCAAGATATTATAGGAAAGATCTTGGAATAATCTTTCCAACGCCACTGAGTTTGCGCGATTCTGAATTTGTATGAGTGAAATATGCTCAATTGAAGTTGGGTTGTTCAATTGAGGAAAGTCTAAATCGGATTTTGAAAGGGTAGTTTAGTCTTTTCCTTACCCAATTTATTAAATCCGTTTTTAGTAAATTACTTGGTGTCTAAACTGAGTTAGTTCAGTTTACGCAATTAAGAAATACGCTAGGGCTTTGAGACAAGAGAAAAGATGAGAAAGGACAAGAGAAAGAGCAAGATTCATCGCTTCGTAAGGAATTGATTTCGGGTTTCTTCAAGGATTTGATCCTACCAGGTATGTGAGACTCTCATAGCGTTAGGTTCATTCACCCATGCGCCAAACATGTTTAGTTCAGCTAAATTCATTCTAAAAATGTTGAAAGTTTGATGTTCTTGATATGTATATCTTGAAATTGTTTACATTCTTGAATTGGGCTGAATTGAGAAGTTTCTGAGATCTTTATGTCGAGTTTTAAAGTTGTTTTAAGTTAAGGTTCTTGGGTACATATTCTGGGTATCTGAATCTAAAACAATTTCGAGAAAAATAGTCAATTTTAGGCGAATTGGGGATGGAAAACGAAGAAGGAAAAAGTCGAGCAGGTTTTGGCACTCAAGTCCGCGTCGCGGACTTGCTCCCCCAGTGAACAAAAATCAGCTCTGCATCACGGTTGGGATGCGGACTCCTCTGTCTCGAAATTTAATTTCGCGATCAAATATTTAAATGCATCTCCGTGTCGCGGACTTGTTTATAGACAGTGATTTCTTGATCTTTTCTCATGTTTAACTATCTAAAAACACTCCTAAACTTAATGAGATCTTTCCTATCACAAATTACAGTCCTAGAATCCCTAATTCAATTCAAGGAAAGTTAAGAGTCAAGTGAAGTAAAGTTAAGAGTCAAGTTAAGAGAAGTTTATAAAGTTTTCAAAAGTCTTTTACAAACACTTTAACTTTGTTTCAAGACTTAAAGTACAAGTTGAGTAAAGAGTAAAGGTTGAAGTTCATTTCTTCAAAGAAGTCTATGGGGACTACGTATTCCCGAAGAGTTTAAAAATGTTTTCACATTTGAACAAGAAAGGGAACATCGATTCCAGGAGAGCTTTTAAGCTAAGTTTTGAGTAATTATCTCAAACCAAAGAAAGAAGTTTGTTTTAAAAACATATGAGCTAAGTATATTTTGGAAGTAGTATTGATCACCGTTATTGGGATGCGAGTTCATATTAACTCAAGTCTCCATAAACCATGTACCCATCATGGGTAGTAAAGGGTCATACTTTTTAGATGACTTGTTAAGATACTTTTAGCATTGACTAATGGATCCACTTAGTTAAGTGTTCTATATGACGGCAAAGTATATGAAGTGTGGGCAAGACGTTGTATCACCACTTAGGCTCATAGTGGTGGTTATCGGATAGAGAATCTCCCAGATAAATTATATTACTTTATTATATGAGTAAAGTTGAGTTTGTTATTACATTTTCTTTAATAAACTAAGTTGTTTTTCACTATTTTACAAGCTTTCTATATATTTCATGTGTTTAATTGCTTTATATTGAGTTAAGTTATTCAGGAGTTGAATAAAGCCAAGTTAGGTATTTCTTTCAGATTATTTCCAAGCTTAAGTTATGTTTAGCATTCCAACTCTCATACTCGTACATTCAATGAACTTATGCCAGCTGGCCTGGATCTTATTATGATGCAGACGAATGTAACCAGGATCAGCATCCAGTGCCTCGTTGATCCAGTTGAGCACTCAGAGTTAGTTGGTGAGCCTCCTTGCATTCCGGAGTACTCCTTTTACTTTTATTTCAGTATTTCATTGTTAGGATGATCGAGGGTCTTGTCCCAACAACTCTCTTTGTTTTAGAGGCTTCATAGACAGTCAGACAATTAGTAGTTCAGTTGTCCTTACATTATCATTTCATACGTTAAGACTTGAGTTACCATTTTGGCCAAGTTGAATTTTAAACATTCTAAGTTATTTTATTTAACATTTTGAGTAAGTGCATTTGTTCATTGTAATAATGCTTAGAGTCTTCCGCTGAGTAAGTAAGCCAGGCCAAGGGTTCACTTGGGGCCAACAATGGTTCTTGAGTGCCAGCCACGTCCGGGGTATAGGCTCGGGGAGTGACAAAATGTAGACAAGAGTATGCATTAGTACAAGAATGTACTAAATATGATAGCTTCATAAACATAACATAAACATAAACATTAGACAACATAATTCAAAAAACATAATCAATACACATAATAGATCATCCTAACATAGGAGGATTACTTCTCGAAGTAACCTCAATTCATCCTTAGTCAAGACTTGGGTAACCGCCTATAGTCTTACATATCATGGAACTCAACTTAAGCAAAATCCAAGCTCATTATTCATCCTCGCATAATTTAACTTAACTTATAAAGATATGGGGAATCGCCTTTTTACCTAACTATAAAAGCTCATGGGTACTCTCCTCTTTCCTTGCTATAAAGGATCATGGGTACTCTCCTCTCATCCTTATTACTTTAGAATTATGGGTAATCTCCCTGAAATGACCCAAAAAAAAAGTTCCTAAAAATGTGCTTCGGAAGTTACCGAAACTTGTTTTAGCTATATCTAAAAATCCGTTTCGTTTTTTGAAAATCTGACTTCATATTCTTGTTTAGGGGGTCAAATTGAGTGGGAAATGGGTCTAACCCAAATTTTAGAGCAACCGTATCAAAATCCGAAATTTCCAAGTGAAGCCTTTTTCGAGGGTCTACTTTGGAGGGTCATATCTCCTAGCACACAAATAATTGGGTGGCCCATAACATATCCATGGAAAGCCCTTTGAGTTAGCTACCTAACGCACTTCGTTTCACCTCATTCGGAGTTCGGACGAAAAAGTTATGCCCATTTTCGTAAATTCTACCCGGCAGGAAATGCACTTTCCAGTGAGCGTTTTTACTGTTCACCCGCCTCATTTTTTTTCTAAGTGTTGGACCATTTTTTTTCCAAAGGGCATATGTTATTTCCTATATACCATTAGTTCAATTCCCATCTCTAAAACATTTCCCAAAACACCTCTCCCATATTTAGACACATTTTCTCTCAAGTTCTCTCAAGAACCCTAATCCAAAACCTTCCTCAAGATTGAAGAGACTCTTGCTCCAAGTTCTAAGCTTCCATTGAAGACACTCTCAAGACCTTCATAAGAACTCAAGGTATGTGGTGTTGAACTCATGGGTCCTTCCACCCATAGTGCCTAGACTCTATTCTACTCACTAATTCATGGTTTAAGTTAAGATTCATAAATTAGTCTTGTTCTTTGTAATAATTTCCTGCACATTGAATTTTAAACATGAAAAGTGAATGTTTTGAGCATGTTGTGACTCTAGAACTTGAATCTAAATTTAGAATGGATGTGGAGATTTTCATGTGGTATTGTGGGTGTTAAAAAGGTGTTGTTGTAGGTTGTTCACTGGTTTGGCTGCATAATTACTACCCTATTTTCCATGCTCTTTGATTCCATTACATGCCTTCAAGGTGTTTGACAAAATGTCCAACTATGGAGAATTGATGAATCGATGCTTTAAAGCTTGAGTTATGAGATGTATGGCAATCCAGAGATGTGTTGATGACAAACTAAGCTTGTGTATATGTTCATTCCATACGTGAGATTGCATTAGAGCCTAATGGGAATTTCCTATATAAAGTGTTGCATGACCATGCCCGGTCCGGGGGAAAAGAACCGGACAACCATGTGAGAGGTTTATATCTCACCACCTAGGATGCTTGGGGTGTGACCAACATCAACCATGTGAGAGGTTTATATCTCACCACCTAGGATGCTTGGGGTGTGACCAACATCAACCATATGAGAGGTTTATATCTCACCACCTAGGATGCTTGGGGTGTGACCAACATCAACCATGTGAGGGGTTTATACCTTGCCACCAGGGTGTCCGGGTGTGAACGGCATCCCCCATCCTAAGTTGGGGTTATAGATTGGTTGGATCATGCATACACATATGATATCTACTATTAGTATAGATTTACTTAAACATGTTTTGACTTCACTTGATCATGCATCCTCATATTGTTATTCATTATGCCTATGAAACTATTTCTTGCATTTCGATTGTGTCCTTGTCTATTGTTGTGTTGCAACCTGCATACTTAGTACATTCCTAGTACTAACGCATATTTTGCCTACATGATGTCACCATGTAGGGACCGGAGCTACTCTTGATCCTTCTCTCCATTCACGTGGCTAGTACGGTGCTTATCCGAGTTTGTTGGTGAGTCCTCAATGATTCGAGGGCTATGTTATGTTTCCTACTCCTATGTTTTGAGACTTTAGCTTGTAATTGTTTTTTGACTATGAGGGGAGCCGGTAGTATGTCATGGCCCCCGTCCTATCTATGTATGTAGAGGTGTGCGTTGGACAAGTATTTTGTAAATGAGCTTGACTCTTGTTCTATGATGTCATTTTGAAATGGTTTTCCCTTAGTCCCTAATTCCCGTTAATTAATGTTGAATGTACTTCCGCGACCGATGAAGTGTGATGACAAGTTTGAGAGGCTTGTTTGGGGTTCCTTCGGGTTCCTCATTCGCCATGTCACGTCTAGGGCCTAGGCTTGGGTCGTGACACGGCCGTTGTCCACTTATAACATAGGAACGTGGGTAGTCGCCTCTTGTTCAACTTAAAGGAATATGGGTAATCTCCCCTTATTCCATTCTAAGGAATATGGGTGACTACCTCATATCCTTCATCATATGACCTGGGTATTCGCCTCTTGTCCTTCTATCTTATGACATGGGTATTCGCCTCATATCTTCTAACTTAAGAATATGGGTAATCGCCTCATATCCTTCTCATGTAGAGGTCATGGGTAATCTCCTCTAGCCTCATCAATTTCACAGTTTTTTATCTTAGATTTATTTTAGGTGAACAATCCTTTCAATCTAGAATCATTCAATGTGAGAAAGCATTTCACATTCATACATAGAAATCATGTGGGTAAATCCCTTCCACAACAATCACATCTAAAATAAAAAATTATCACATAAGCTTCACTCTTAAAGCCATTCTAATCATAAATAATCATATATGCTTCAATCTCAAAGAAATTCATAATGTACCTTATAAATCCTATAAAAATACATCTAAATCTATAAATTCTCCTTCCATAGCATAAAACCCATTTACATCAATTTCTACTTAAAAACATGGTTTAGGAATGAGTAAATGGAAATTCATCATAAACGCATTCAATCCACTCAATTTATGCATAATCAATCATGATTTACTCAATCGAATCAACATTCACAAAGACCCACAACTTAGAAGAAACCCTTACTCAAATTGGGGAATTCTACTTTTCAATTGGAGAACCTAGAGGCTCCATGGATGAAAAGATATCATACCTTGCTATCAAAGCCCACAAAATCTTGGAGAATGGAGACTTGACCTTGAGCCCTAGCTTCCACCCTTCTTCTTCTTCAAGTTCTAGAGATAGAAATATTTTGGGGAGGAAGAACCCAATTTCTTTTGGTGAATTTAAGAGAATGCCTTGAATAGGTAAATTTTGGGGTTAGAATCACTTATATAGGGGTCCTAGGCTTGGATAAAATGACGTATCTTTGATCTAGAGAAACGTAAAAAAGACCCATATTCCCCTAAATTAAAAGTTGTTGAACCTCCTTCATGAGAGGCACCACAACCTGTCAAGGACAACACAGCCCCTTGTAGCAGCCGTTGTCCTTGACCAGTGGCTTGGCTTGCCACACCTTAAACCTTCCTTCCTTGATGACCCTTCCCACAGCCTGTAGTGTCCTTCACGAGTCGTCTAGTGGCTCGTGTGGAGAGTCACCTTTTTGGTGAGCTACAACCTCCCCTCCACGGCCATCACCAAGGCTCGTTAATCTCTTCACGAGCCATTTGGGTGCTTGTGGGAGGAGACGCTTCCTTTTCCCTATTCTGTGAGCCACCACGTGCAGCACTACGCCTCGTGGTGCCCTTCACGGCCCGTCTTGGCCCACGTGAGGGTTGCCCAGGATAAATTCTTTGGCTCATGACTTTCCATTTAGCCCCTTGCTTAATCTACTAGATTCCGAGGTGTTACATTATCTTCCCCTTGAAAACATTCGTCCTCGAATGGAATTCTACACACCTCTTAAAGGAAAAGACTCAAAACTAGCAGTCCATCATGCATGCAATCACACAAATGCACATATCCAAGGAGGAAACATCAACTCCAAGCTAAAACATAGTCATATCTTCATTTCATGAAATTCATATGCAACTTATACTCAAATACATATACTCAAGGAGGAAACATCATATCAACTCCAAGCTAAGGCATGTTCAAAACATCATATCATGGTCTATATGCAATTCATACTCATAACCACATAAACATATAGAAATTAATCAAGTTGACTCATTTTCTTAAAACTTAAAACTTTTCATGAACATGCATTATAAGGAAATCATGGGAATATCTGAAGAATACATGACATCAAAAGAGTAAACCATGAGGAACTCAATACCTCAAGTTAGAGTAGGAGTAAAAGGAAAAATATGAGGATATCAGGATATCATATCCCCTCGGCCTCCCAAGTAGCACCCTCAACTAAATGATTCCTCCACAACACTTTCACTGAAGAAACTTCCCTGTTTCTCAACTTCTTGACTTGCGTGTATAAAATCTCTACCGGAACTTCTTCATAAGAAAGATTCTCCTTAACTCCCAAACCTTCTAAGGGAACTATAGATGTCGGATCTCCAACACATTTCTTCAACATAGAGACATGGAAAACCGGATGCATCGATGCCAACTCATTAGGCAAATCTAGTTCAAAAGCAACCTTACCAACACGTCTCAAAATCTGATATGGGCTTACAAAATGGGGACTAAGCTTCATTTTCTTACCAAATCTCATTACACTCTTCATGGGTGAGATTTTCAAGTAAACCCAATCATGAAAATCAAATTCAAGAGCTCTTCTTCTAACATCGACATATGACTTTTGTCGACTTTAGGTTGTTCTCAACCTTTCTCTAATAAGTCAAACTTTCTCTATAGCCTCATGTAACAATTCAGGACTTATTAGGGCAACTTTACCCACCTCAAACTAGCCTATAGGAGATCTACACCTCCTTCCATACAATGCCTCAAATGGAGCCATACCAATACTTGAGTGATAGCTATTGTTATAGGCAAATTCAATCAAAGGGAAATGATCATCTCAATTACCCGTGAAGTCAATCACATAAGGCATTAATAAATCTTCCAAAGTTTGGATAGTACTCTCCTCTTGCCCATCAGTTTGGGGATGAAAGGTAGTGCTAAGCTTAACACGAGTACCAAGGCCCTTTTGTAAAGATTTCCAAAACTAAGAAGTGAATTGGGTACCACGATCGGAGATAATGGAAAAGGCACTCCATGCAACTTTACCATTTCTCTCAAATACAACTTAGCATAGTCCTCCGCCGTATAAGAAATCTTAATGGGAATGAAATGAGTCGATTTCATCAGTCGGTCTACAATAATACAAATCGAATCATGTTGTCCTCGTGTACGAGGCAAACCAACTATAAAGTCTATATTCAAATCTTCCCACTTCCAAGTAGGAATGCTAATATCTTGGGACAAACCTCCCGGTACCTAATGCTCAATTTTCACTTGTTGACAATTAGGATATTTAGCCACAAATTCCGCAATATTCTTCTTTATCCCATTCCACCAATAGATCTCACACAAATTACGGTACACCTTTGTGGCTCCTGAGTGAATGGAATATCGAGAACTATGGGTTTCTGGCAAGATTTGTTCCCTTAAGTCATCAATATTAGGGACATACAAACGTCCTTGATATCTAAGCAAGTCTTCTCCCCCTTGGAAGAATGCCTCAACGGACTTTCTAAGCACTACTTCTTGCAATTCAACTAAGGTCGAATCAAGACATTGCTTGGCTTTCACATCCGCCACAATAGACAATTCTGAAGCATAACACCGCCCTTGGTAGAGTCTACTAATTAAACTCCCAACCAGGCCAGTCTATGAACATCTCGAACCAACTCTTTTCTATCATCCTCAATACGAGAAACACTACCCATAGATAACCCACTAAGAGCATCCACCACCACATTTGCCTTACCAGGGTGATAGAGAACACTCATATCATAATATTTCAATAACTCAAGCCACCTTCTTTGGCAAAGATTTAGATCCATTTGGTTAAACACATATTGCAAACTACTGTGGTCAGTAAAAACATCAACATGCACACCATAAAAATAAGGCCTCCAAATCTTTTAGGCAAAACAACCGCCGCTAATTCAAGGTCATGGGTAGGATAATCTTCTCATGAATCTTAAGTTACCTTGAAGCATAGGCAATGTTGTCCCATTTTTCATAAGCACACATCCTAACCCAATTCTTGAGGCATAATAATAAACCACAAAAACCATTCGTTCCTTTAGGTAAAGTCAACAACGGAGCGGAAGTAACTCTATCTTTTAGTTCTTGAAATCTCTTTTCACAAGCTTCAGACCATATGAACTTAGCCTTCTTTTGAGTCAATGATGTCAATGGAGAGGCAATCATAGAAAATCCCTCAACAAACCTTCTATAGTAACCAACCAAACCCAATAAGCTTCTAATATTCGAAGGTGATAAAGGTCTACGCCAAATCTTGACCACACTAGTCTTATTAGGATCTACCTCAATACCCTTACTTGAAATAATGTGACCTAGAAATGCCACAGACCTTATCCAAAACTCACGTTTTCTAAACTTTGCAAAGAGTTGTTGTTCCTTAAGGACTTGCAACACAATCCTCAAATGATTTATGTTATCATCCTCACTTCTTGAATAAATCAAAATATCATCAATGAATACAATCACAAACATGTCAAGGTATTGTCTAAACACCCTATTCATCAAATCCATAAATGCTGCCGGAGCATTAGTCAAACCAAAGGACATCACCAAAAACACAAAATGACCATATCAAGTTCTAAAAGCCACTTTTAGAATATCATCTTCCTTCAACCTCACTTGGAGATAACCCGATCGGAGGTCAATCTTAGAAAAGTAACTCGCTCCTTCGAGTTGGTCAAACAAATCATCTATCCTTGGAAGAGGATACTTATTTTTAACCTTAATCTTATTCAACTATCAGTAGTCTATACACTTTCAAAGAGAACCATACTTTTTTCTAACAAACAAGACTGGAGCACCCCATGGAGAGATACTCGATTGGATGAAACCCTTATCCAACAAATCTTCCATTTGGTCTTTCAATTCTGTCAGAGCCATTCTATAAAGAGGAATAGAAATAGGTCACGTATCTAGGAGAAGGTCAATACCGAAGTCTATTTCCCTTTTGGGAGGAATATTGGGTAGATCATCCGGGAATACTTTTGGAAACTTATTCACAATGGGGACCGACTCAAGAGTAGGGGATTCAAAATCTACATCCCTTACCCTAACTAGAGGGTAAATGCAACCCTTAGAAATCATTTTTCTAGCTTTAAGATACGAAACAAACTAACCCTTAGGCATATAATTTCCTCCCTTCCATTCTACGATAGGCTCATTCGGAAACTGAAAGTTGACTACAAAGGTTCTACAATCAATAGAAGCATAACATGAGTGAAATCAATCAATAGCAACGATAACATCAAAGTCTAGCATATCAAGCTATACCAAATCAACAAGAGTAATATTATGGGATAAGGAGACGGGACATCTTCTATAGACCCTCTTAGCCATAACAGAATCACCAACATAGTTAGAGATAGAAAAAGGATCTAACAACACATTTGAGAGAACATCAAATCTCATAGCAACATATGGCGTCACAAAAGACAAGGTAGCACCGGGATCAAGTAAAGCATAAACATCAAGTTGGAAGAATTTCAACATACCGGTAACCACATCAGGAGAACCCTTTCGTTCACTACGAGTCTAAAGTGCATAAAACATGTTTTTCTTATGATCGTTTGAACCTGAACCACTAAGACCTGGTGAAAGATAGGTTTAAGCCCTACGACGACTATATTCGTAATTCTTAGCAACTGAAGGACAATTACTTATCTTGTGATCCATCTTACCACAACTAAAACAAGCATTGAACCGACTAGACATTTGCCCTCATGCTTTCTTCCACACTTAACATAAGTAGACAATAGAGACCCACTACCATTTCTTCCTTGAGGCTTAGAGTTAGATACCTTCTCATTTTTGAATTTTAGAAGAGCTTAAGAGAAACCTTGCCAAGAAAACCTTTGTCGAAACCTTGAAAAACCACGTCCACCGGACATAGAGTATGAAGAGTTACCATCATCGGTTCTTGCCCTCTTTAGTTCCCTAGACTTCTCCTTATGATTTTCATCCTCAATCTGTTGAGCATGAACCACAAGGCGAGAAATATCTATTTCATGGACAAGCATAGCGGAACGACATTCTTTCACAACCAATTCGGACACTCCCAAAATGAACTTGCTCATCATTTCCCTAGAATCGGTAACTATAAAGGGACCACACTTCGACAACTGTGTGAATCTCAAAGAATATTATTATACACTCATGTTCCCTTGTTGGAGGTTAATAAACGCAAGCACCTTAGCCTCCCTTATCTCAAGAGGAAAGAACCTATCAAGAAAAGCAGACTTGAACCTTTCCCATTTTATGGGACCCGCATCTTCCGATCTTGCTTCCTTTCATTGGTTGAACAAAATTTGAGCAATACCCTTATGTTGATAAGCGGCTAATTCCGCATTTTCCACCAGTGTCACTCCCATAATACCCAACATATTGTAAACCTCATCAATAAACTCTTGAGGATCTTCTTCCACCTTAGAACCATAGAATTCCAGAGGATTCATCCTAGTGAAGTCCCTCACTCTAGATGCCACGGTACCCACATTTTGGTTCACATGGACCACAACCTCCCTATTACCTTGGGCTGTCATGGCTTGAGCCAATACTTGAAAAGCAGTCCTAAACTTTAAATTAGTCATTTGCTCGGCCAAAGGGTCAACCGGAGCTTGAGAAGCTTACGAAGGAGCTTCTTGACTCGCATTCTCTCCCTCATTCCTTATAGAAAAAGCTCTTCGAGTAGTCATATCACGTAGACCATTGAGTAAGGATTAGAAGAGAGACCTTATAGAGTTAAAATCTATCGTATGACTTAAAGTGAAGAAAGAAGTGAAGTTTCCTATGCATCTTCTAGCCTCTCATTCATAAATGTGGCGCGCTTCACACTTATGAACAAGACTCTACTCGACGTGGCATTGAGACATCATAGAACCATTGTAAACCTTGTGCTATGATACCAAGTTTGTCATGATCTAGGGGTACCTCCCTTAGATGTAACAATGTGTACAAGACCCTGAGAGGCCTCATACAAGCCACTTAGCATTCATAGTCAATATAATAGAAATAGACGAGGTTTTTAAAACATTTAACACAATCAAAGTATATCATTTCAAAGCGGAAGTCTAATACACTTGTCTCAAAAACCATCGAATACAAAAGAATCTTAGGACACAACACATACAACAATGTTCAAAACATAAAATGAAAAGAACATAACAAAGTAGTGGCCAAATCCCCAAATTCTATGCGAACTCATCAATCTTGAACTTTGCCTCTACTATTGATCTTAGCCACGGGGATGAGAATCGAAACCGCCGGACCTTATATTTTGACAAGAAATGTAGGCAAGAGTATGCGTTAGTACAAGAATGTACTCAATATGATAGCTTGCATAAACATAACATAAATATAAGCATTAGACAACATAAGTCATAAAGCATAATCAATACACATAATAGATCATCCTAACATAAGAGGATTACTTCTTGAAGTAACCTCAATTCATCCTTAGTCAAGACTTGGGTAACCACCTCTAGTCTTACATATCATGGAAGGCAACTCAAGCAACAATCCAAGTTCATCATTCATCCTAGAATATTTTAGTCTAACTTTTTAAGATATGGGGAATCACATCTTTGCCTAACTATAATGGCTCTTGGGTACACACCTCTTTCCTTGTTATAAACGATCATCGGTACTGGCCTCTCATCCTTTTTACTTTAGGATTATGGGTAATCCCCCATTATCAACTTACATCATAGGAACGTGGCAAGTCTCCTCAAGTCTTCTAACTTAAGAATATGGGTAATTTCCTCATATCCTTCTCATGTAGAGGTCATTGGAAATCACCTCTAGCCTCATCAATTTCATAGTTTTTTTATCTTAGATTCATTTTAGGTGAGTAATCCTTTCAACCTTGAATCATTCAATGTGAGAAAGATTTTAACATTCATATATAGAAATCATGTGGGTAAATCCCTTCCACAACAATCACATCTAAAATAAAAAATTACCACATAAGCTTCACTCTAAAAGCCATTCTAATCATAAATCATCATATATGCTTTAATCTCAAAGAAATTCATAATGTATTTTATCAATCCTATAGAATACATCTAAATCCATAAATTCTCCTTTCATAGCATAAAACCCATTTACATTTATTTCTACTTAGAAACATGTGTTAGACATGGGTACATGGAAATTCATTATAAAAGCATTGAATCCACTCAATTCATGCATAATCAATCATGACTCACTCAATTGAATCAACATTCACAAAGACCCACAACTTAGAAGAAAACCGTAACTCAAATTGGGGAATTCTACTTTTCAATTGGAGAACCTAGGGGCTCCATGGATGCAAGGTTTCCATGGATGAAAAGCTATCATACATTGATATCAAAGCGCACAAAATCTTGGAGAATAGAGACTTGACCTTGAGCCTTAGCTTACACCTTTCTTCTTCTTCAAGTTCTAGAGAAAGAAATAGTTTGGAGAGGAAGAACCCAATTTCTTTTGGTGAATTTAAGATAATGCCTTGAATGGGTAAATTTTGGGGATAGAATCACTTATATTGGGGTCCTAGGCTTGGGTAAAATGACATAGCTTTGATCTAAGGAAATTTAATAAAGACCCATATGCCCCTAAATTAAAAACTGTCGAACACCCTTCACAAGATGCACCACGACCCGTCAAGGACAACACGACCCATTGTTGTTGCTATTGTCCTTGACCAGTGGCTTGGCTTACCACACCTGAAACCCTTCTTCCCCCATAACCCTTCATATCACTCATAGTGGCTTTCACGAGCCTTCTAGTGGCTCTTATAGAGGGTCACCTTTTTGAAGAGCTACTGCCTCCCCTCCATGACTATCACCACGGCTCATTGACCTCTTCACGTGCAGTTTGGGTGCTCGTGGGAGGAGAGGATTCCTTGGCCCTATTCTATGAGCCACCATGGGTAGCACCATCAGTCGTGGTGCCCTTCAAGGCCTGTCTGGTCCAACGTGAAAGTTGCCCAGGCTAAATTCTTTGGCACATGACTTACCACTTAGCCCCTTGCTTGGTCTACTAGATTCCGAGGTGTTACACACAGTCCTTAATCTAAAAAATGAGTGTTCAGAAAATGAGAACTTTGTCGTGCCACGACGTTAAATAATACCCTTCTTGGGAGGCAACCCAAGTCTTTACTTTTTTTTTATTTCTTTTAATAACATGTGTTATGAGTGTAGGTTGAAAAGAACTTGAAAGGTTGAAAAAGTAATATTAGGCGATACCAAAACCTAAATGACGATCCGCTGAAGGTGTTTAGTAGACTCACTCTTGTCCCACTTTTGAGCTTGAACATGTGGAAAAGTGTAGTGTCAATTTCAGGGATTAGAGCTCCAAAATGTGATCTGCAGTAGTACACTGTGGACTTCGTCGGGTGTACCAAATCATCCTTCATATTTGGTGTTAATGTAGGCATGTTCGACGATCTTAAGCTCCAACTAGTGATTTGTTGAACACGTTCAGTGACATTAGTCATGACTACCGAACAAGTCTGATATAAAAAGACCAAAAGTCTTTTTAAATTCAAAAATCAAACCCTTTGATAACTTGAAGCCTTTTCTTCTCCTTTCACTTGCATTACATTGTTCGAGAATTTGTGTGTCCTCTGTGTCTGATTTTGAAGTTCTAGGATTTCTTTTACTTACTTTGAATTTTAACCCAATGCCATTTCACTGACATTCTCGAGTTGTGCTTCCTATTAAGGTTGGTTTTCAATTTCTGTTGAGAATTTTGAGCTTTAAATTGTAATGTTGGTATAGGATTGAAGCCCTTTGTTGATTTTGATTGTTAGATTTTATTGAGTAGCTTTGTATTGTGCGTATTGAATTGTGCCCATGATCTGATTGCCTTAGTTGTGCCTATAAATTTCTAATCTTGAATGTGTTGGTTAACTTGTGAAATTTAACTAGTATATATTATGAGTTTGAGTTTTATTTGATGTGAATGAAGTCTGATGTAACCTAGCATTTACCTGATTGCATGATTTGGCCAAATGATAGATAGAGTGATGACTTTTTATGGACAAATCATCAATTTAACCAATACATTGCTATATCTGGGGGAAATCTGAGTACCCATGGCTAGATGAGAATATAGGTGGGTTGTAATGATATAGGGAAACTAGTTTTTGTTGCGTATGTTGGGTATAGCTGTAGAAACTAGACATACGGCTGAGCATTTCGTATTTAGCGAGCTTGTCTTAGCTCGCCAAGGAGGTTAGGCGAGTTGTTGAGTAAGCCCCAGCTCTCCCCATTGAGTGAATATATGACATTGGCTAACTGTCCCATTCGGTGAGCTTATCATAATCTTCCAAACCTTCTTGGTAAATCACTGAGTTGGAGAGGATATTTCCCTTGAGGCCTGTGTCTTTGCATTTTACAATGTCATTTTTGGTGGACTTGTCTTAGCCCACCAAAACAAATTTAGTGAATTGCCGAGTTAGAATTGAATCCGTCCATTGTGATTCATTCTTGAGCTATTTGCTACTATCTGATTTGGAGAGCTCACTAGAGCTTGTCGATCTTGTTAGGCGATCCGCCTTCCCATTAGGTGAGGCTCGTGATAGTTTTTAAATTTCTATTCTACATGAGTTTGATTTCATCTAATATTCACAAATCCTATGGTTGAATTTCTGCTTTGCAGATTATGGCACGTACAAAAGGAAAAGAAATGGTGCCAACTGACATAGAGTCAGACAGAGACTCTGATACAGAGTTAGACAGAGACTCTGACATAGAGTAGACTCTCCTCCTCTTCTAAAGAAACACAGGGGCATATTTATTAATCAGCCTTCAAAGGCTCCTCGGTAACGACAATCCACCACTCCACATGCACCAGTACATGAGAGGGTGCAACCTAAAAAGGGAGTTGTACAAAAGAGGATGGATATCCGGTCCAACTTTCCCCCACACAGGAACCAACCTTCAGGGATCTCCCAATAATAGCTCCAACAGCCTTAAAAGGGCTTAACGCTACTTGAGAATGTACTATTCTCTTGGACAGAAGGCTCTCCATAGACAGAGTCATGAGCGAGCACCCAACTATTTAGGATTCCATTCAATTCCACTGGTTTGAGGGGTTAACAAAGGCATGAACCCCTATGTTCCCACTTGGGTGTGTGAATTTTACATAGCACATGCTCAGGCCCTACCAAAGAAGCCGATTGGTACAATTTTGAAGCTGCTAGAAGAAGTGGAAGTGAGTGGCATGAAAGTGTCAGACTGGACCACAGAACCCATTGACGGACCTAGGTCGACCCACAGACTGTCGACAGGTTTTCGTGGGTCCAAGTTAGGGCTACTAATGACCCAACCTGGAACACATTTAAATAAAACCCGTTAATTCAAATACACCCCTCACTTCATTCTCTCTCCCCCCCCCCCTCAACCATTCAGACAGTTTCATCAACCCCATTTCACCCACTAAGCCTCCCAGTCAAACCCATATACACCTCCAATTCCATTATTATTCATTTATATCTCCCATATTCTCCATTTCCCCAGATCTCCCATTTCCACCAAGCAACCACGGTCCGAGTTCGATGTCAAGTTTGTAAGAGTTAAAACAAGAAATCTTAATCAACACACTCCTTCACTTCGCTCTGCTTGTAAGGTAATCGGTCTCACCATAACTCTGATTTATGTTCATTGTTTAAATTGAAATCAACGAAGTGGTACTTGACCTTGGGTAAGAATTTGCATGATAATTTAGTATGAACTAGGCCTAAAACTACCCTTGGAAATATGGTAATTGAAGTGTGTTGTTAAAATTAACGAAACAAATAGGATTTAATGTCTAGTTGGAAGTTTTGACTTAGGGCTTCGTAGTTTTTGTATTGATAATTGAATGTTGCATAATCGAAATCCTAAGAATGATGAACTACCACATTACTTATTGAAATGTATGTTTAGACTCAAAGTAAGTATTGATTGGGTGTTGTATGAAAGAATGGAATCGAATGTGTGGCACAGTTCTGGTACACGACCACAACCGATGGATTGTAGGCCGTGGTCCCTCGACTGCATGTGCAATAAATTTTCCTAAGTGGTGAACCATGGTGTTGACTACGGTCTGTCGTTCCATCGATAGACTATTCTACACATCCGTGGTTCTGACTTTAGCGACCAGGAAATGTACCCTCTGACTTACAGAAGGGACCCACGGGCACTAAGTCCATCGATCGAGTGTAGTTACACACCGTGGGTCACAAAACCTGCTACTGTCTGTGAAATTTTTTAAATTTTTTCTAGGTCCTAAGGGTGTTCTAAAAATATTCCGTAGTTCTTTTTAACTTGTTTTAGTACTAACCAGTCTTCCACAGGTATAAATGGCTCCAAAAGAGGCACTCATTTACTCCAAAAAGGGAAAATCCAAGTCTATTGCACCTTCACATCAGGTTATTCAGGATTCCAGTGGAGAAGAGTACACACCAGGCCAAAAGAGTGCACCCCCCATAGCCCATGTGACCACTAGGTGCCGAAACCAGTAGACAACTATTTCTAATGAAGAGCATCCCTCATCCACCACCCCCATAGTTTCCCCCAGTCTAAGGAGGGGGCCCAACATGCTGAGAAGTTGCATTCTGGCTCAGTGTCGCAGTCTGGATATAGTTCTAGTTTCACACCTGCCTCCGCTTCCGATGCCACTACCTCCGGAGAGGCTCATGACCCGATTGGCATACCTGTTTACCCCGTTCTGCTTAGCACTGACCCAAACAGGTGGTGTGTCGATGGCCAATTCTAGATATACTATGATGGGCAGAACAACAGAGTCAGTCCCAGACAATCACTGATGAGCATCGGGTTCTTACATGTAGCCTCCACACCGTGCCCACTATTGTCGAGATATTCAAGAGACACAAGTGTGAGTGGATCGCACAGAGTTCGGGGAAATTTAGTGATGAGATGGTTCAAGAATTCTGTGCTTCCTACGCCACCACTGTCCTTAACTCTATCTCTAAACAGGCTAAGCCAATAGCTCAACCCCTACTTCATACTTTGGTGCGGAACTTTTCTGTTGATGTCTTTGAGACCACTATCCACAGGTTCATTTGTTGCCCTGTCCACACTTTACCGATTAATACCGCGGAGTATGACTACAGGATAGGAGTGGTTCACAATGGGGCATTTCAGAGGGATGCTAAGAAGAGATAGAGTTTACTCCGTGGGATGGCCTGTCAGATTGCCGATGTGGGGCATCATACTTAGTGGGTGCGTAATATGACTTTTCCTATCATAAAGGCTACTCTAAGCTTCACTGCAAAGTTCTTTTAGACCATTGTGCGTACTAGACTATCCCCTACTCAGGCAGACAACGTGTTTTCTTGGGATAGGGATGTGATGTTTGCAGCACTTCTGGCAGGACTTGATATTGACTTCGCCCGAATTTTGATCGCGGAGATTCATGAGAGGGCCTTCAAGACCACCACCGCTTTACCCTTTCCATGTCTTATATTTCATCTATACAGGGCAGCAGGAGGTGCCTATATGGCATTCTGATAATCTGATCAAGGCGACCAAGACTATGGACATTGCCTTAATTAAAGATGATGCCAACCTTGTTGCACCATGGAGGAATCCACATGTTGACCATCCTCCCTTGGGTATTAATCTTGTTAATGATGTGGAGCAGATACAGGTTGATGATACCACCACACCTCCCACCACCGTAGATTCTCAGCCCCTCCTTCCACTGCCACAAGTCAGGTGTGAGCTCATCCCGAGCCACTCCTTCTTCAGGGTCTATTATAGTTTCTTTGGCCCGAGTCTAGAGGTTATAAACCAAAATAGGCACTGTGTTGCAGTACACGAGGCCTTGGATATTGCGATCTGTGGAGGAGTCTAAGGCACGTATGGATTAGATGATGGATAGAAAGATTCAGGTGGTACACCAGCGCCTAGATGCCTTTGAGTTAAAAGTTTTGGAGAAGCCTGCCCCAATGATTGATGTCACCACTTTCCAGAAACAGTTGGCTAGACTCTGTGCTGATGTTGATCCCCTTCTAGCCCCCACTGAGTTTGTACCAGAGCCTGCACGTAAGGTTTAGGAGGATGAGGTGGTGATTTCTACCCTGATCAGTGATACTATGCCTCCACCAAAACCCTCCCAAGTGTCTGGAAAACGCTACCGTTCTTCTGTTCATACTTCCGATGCTAATGAGGCCCGCTGAGCTAAGAAGAGGGAGAGACAAGAGCTTGAGGCTTCCCAGAGACAGTATTTGTTAGAGGAGGAGTTAGCCCATGAGATGGATTTTGTTGGTGCATCAGGTTCGAGGAGCACTACTGATGGTGTTCATGTTGTTGATGAGGGCATTACTGATGATGTCCCTGTTACTAATCAAGCGAGTTCTGGGAATCCAAATCCACCTGCCTCTTTATAGATCTTCGATGCATATGCCCCATAGGTTTGCTTCACCTTATACGTTACTTATATTTTATATATGCATTGAGGGAAATTGCACCATATTTTGTTGGGGTGGGGTAAATGGGTTGTAAGTGATAGGGTGAAGTCTGAGTAAGCCAACTCATAATCCTTCCTTGGGGTTTTCTTGTGTGTGTTCTTTTTACCCAAGGGACTAATTCAGTTTTATGTTGAAGTAGCATGTTTAGGATTGTATGTGTAGAAGTAAGTACAAGAATGAAAGCATGATGGCATAAGAGCATGAAATTGATACATGTCCAAAATTTCAAAATGTGCTAGATGTATAGGTTTAATGAGTTGAATGTGTTGGATCTTCATGTGACATGATAAGGAACCGGTATGATAGCATGACTTAAGCTAAAACTTGAATTGGGTAATTCAATAATACAATAATGTACCAATGTGCCAAGTGTGTGTGAGTGGAATTTGTGTATTCATACTGTATGTGTCAATCTAGAACTTTCCCCGTTGGTCCTGTGAAGATAATCTAGGCTAAGAGATTGGAAATAATCATAGGCCCTTGTTCTAACAAGTCCACTTAAGGCTAAAAAGATCCAACTAAAAGAAATAAATGATCCCTTCGATCCAAATGTTTGAACCTAATGTAGACCATTTCTTTCAATACACCTAACTCACCTTCCCTAGAAGAGTGTTTTGGCCCTGGTCCCTCCTTGGACATGTGAACCTTAACTTAGGCCAAAAGCCTAAGTTGAGGGTGTATAATTCAAAAATTTACCTTAATCTTGGACCTGGTCCAACATCAGATATTGTGCACCTTAACTCATGCAAAATACATAAGTTGAGGGTGGCTATGAAAAAGGAAACCGAAAGAAAAGGGTATGAAAAGAGTTGTGTAGAAGAAAGAAAAATATAGAAAAAAGATGTGACTAAAGTCAAAAGAATAAAAAAGAATGATAATGATAATAAGAAACAAAGAATGATAAAGAAGAGCGATAAAGTCAAAGTGACATTTGTGCTGAAAAAAGTCAAGGAAAAGAGGAGAAAAGAAAAATATGTCAAGATTTGGTTAAGACAAGAGGTAAGAAGCCAATGTAATGTCAAGGAGGGATTAAAAGTCACTAAAAGTACACAAATGTACCCTACTTGACCCTGAGCCTACGTTACAAACAACGAAAGTCCTATAGTGATACTAGTAATTAGTTTGGAAAGTGTGTGCAGTGAAAATAAGGGCAAGCCTATGGCATGGAACACTAATTGTATTTGAATTCACTTCTGAGTGTGAGTGTTGAATGAATCCTTGAACTTAAAAATTAGATTTGTTGTGTGAATGAGGATTTCTTTGAAGTGAGGGCACTGATTACATTATTGGAGAGTTGCTACCTTGGTGATTGTTGGTACATCATAGTTGGAAGATCAGGGAAATCTGACACCATGAAGCTAACGACAGACAGTAGATCGAGTGACGGTCCATCATTGGGGATCAGAAAGTCGAAGTTCTAGTTCATGTTTTATTTTCCAAGTGTTGGTTCATGGAGGTAGACCACGGACCATAGGTTCAACCGTGGTCCATAGCACATGCCGTCAGTCGAAACCGCGTCATAGACTAATTTTCCTTATTTTGTTTCCTAGTTGGTTTAGATTAAGTTTTCTATAAATATTAGTTGTTAATCCCGTTTTTGGGAGTTAGATATTATTGTATACTTTTGTTTTGGTCTTTTTGAATGATTTTGAAAACTCTTAGCAATTTAATTTCCAGAAGTTGGTTTATGCAATTTGCACTTTAAATTTCAATTCAAGATTTTGGTTTTCATCGATTCGAATAGTAAGTTCATGAATTCTTTTATCCTAATTATGATTTGTGAACTATCAAGCATGACTAGCTACATCCACAACTAGGGTTGTGGAACTATAAGAAAAGTCTGAATTTATTTTCCTGCAAATTTTCATACTAATCCCCAAGAAAATCCCCATGTAATTCACACTTTTTTTTGTAGTGATGTGAAGCATGGGCAATTAACAAATTATGAATAATAATTAAGTAATTCTTGAATGGTGTTTATGCATGTATTGTTAATCTTTTCATTTATCAGTCTTTCTAGTAGTGCGCAACGTTAGAACTCGCCTCATTCCTACTTGCCTTACCAAGGGGGTAATGAATAAGAAAAAAAATTATACAATAGAGAATTAGTTAAGGATTTGCTGCTTTCTAATAGTTTGACTTTAATTAATTGAGGAAAGGGTGAATACCCTAAGTTAATTGACACGATGACCAATCTTTGGTGAAGGTAAAGGTTAGTAAAGCACACATTCATAGATTTACCAAGTAGCTAGTGAAAGTTCCTACTAAGATTACCAATCACATAGGGATACATAACTTATCGGCCTTGCATGTCAAACACTAGGATAGGAATACTATTATTAGGATTACTGCGTTAAAAGCATGTGGAGAACACACATACCCTAGTTTCCATCTTATATTGATATCTCAAACTGTTAATCTTGTTTACTTGTTACTTATTGGTTCAAATCAACAATCTGTTACTTTAGTTACAAAAAAACCACTGTCTACTTTTCTTGAAAATAGCTTGACTAAAATAAGATAATTGTGAGTTAAGTTAAAGTCTAAACCATATTACTCGTGGGATCGACCTCAAACTACAAGTTAGGTTCTCTACTTAATAACGACCGTATATGCTTCTTTAAGAGAGGTGTAATTTGAGCATATCAATGGTACTTAAGAGAATATCAGGTTTCTCCTTTGAAACTTGAGCTGATTAAAGAACAAATGGAAGAGAACCAAGAGAGAGGTGAAAGCATGGCCAAGATGATGACTCAAATGGATCTATTGACAAAGTATGTCATGGGAAGTGGTTACAAGGTTGTGAATGAGGTCGTACTAATGGTGGTGTAAGCCCTGATAATGCACACTTTGAGGCAATGTACAATGAAAAAGTGCAGTTCTTGTCAAACCAAGAAGGGGGTTCTCGTCCGAACTATCCAAGGCCAGACAGAAATCAAGGTTGGAATAGAGATCGCGTTGAAGATTGGAGAGATCGAGATCGAGATTGGGAATTGAGTGACTGTGGCACAAATGGGAGAGAAAGAGATGGGGAAAAAGATTGCTATGTGCCCCCTCATAAAAGTCACAAGGTAAAAGACCCAAGGGATGATCCTAAAAGCTTCTGAACCGAGGATATGCTTGCTCGTATCTTGAATAAGGTGGAAGGATCGGATAAAGTGCTCAAGGAGATGAAAGATGACGTCTCTTCTCTTAACCAAAGGGGCACATCACATTATGTGTCCATAAAGCAGCTTGAAACATAAATGGGGCAAATCTCAGCTCATTTAAACCCAAGATCGAAAGGGGGTCTCTCAAGTGATACTTTGGTGAACCTGAAAAATAAGGCATGATCACAATAACACGTCGTGCCACGACATTATATAAGGCATTTCCTGGGAGGAAACCCAAGGTTTACTTTTTGTCATTTCAACAACATTTGTTGGAAGTGCAGGTTGAAATTCAAAGTCTGAGAGAAAAAAGGCAAATGGTGAGGTCAAAACCGACTCGGTACATCACCGAGTAGTTCGGCGAGCCCGACATTAATCTCCCTTTGGACCAACTTAATGGTTGTCAATCTGTTAACTTTGGTGCGCTAAGGTCTACTCGATGACTCACTGATTGGATCGGCAAAGTTAGTGAGCATCACCGATCTGGGCACGAACTGAAGGGTTATGGCCTTCCAACTGTTTTAAATTCGAAAGCTCTCATTATTTAGAACTTTTTGAACCTTGCACTATCACAATTGCAGTTTAGATCTTAGTTTTACCTTAATTTTTTGTGGGTGACTTCGTATGATTAGAACTCATCGCATTGCTCTTCCATGCCTCTTTGCCTTATCTTTGTTCTTGTCTGCATCTGAGATTTGTGTCCCGTATTTACCTTTAATTACATAAGTTGTTTTGAGCATGCTATTGCGGAGTTAATGGATCTATATTATGCTTCGACTTTATCTTTATTCGCCTGTTGAATATTATTTTGTAATTGAGCATGTTAGATATTGTGTTTAGCCAAAAATAATTGATTTTAAGTGTAAAATTTCTTGAACAGTGGTTGTAGCATGTTGGGTCTTCTATGGCTGATTTATGAGTAACCCGATTTCAACCGAACTACTTGATTTTTTCCAATGATGGATTGGGTGACGTCGTTCTTAAGGGCAAAGTGGTCGTGTTGGTTGAATTAGAATCGATTGAAAGATGTGTGAGTACCCCGACATAAAATTGCATTGTGGGTAGGGTTAAATTTCGTAGGATTGTGTTTGAATTGCATTGTCGTAGGTTGATGGTCAAAAATTTGAAAATTGGACTAGGAATTTGACACGTTGGGCCATTTGGCAAGCTAAGTCGAGCTCACCCAGTAACTCAGAATTTCACCGAATAACCTCTCGATCGCCTACTTGACCTGATTAATGCTGAATTATTCACTGACTGTCGGTGATATGCTTGTGGTCGCCGAACAACCTAAACCTCGCCTTCATGAAGCATAGTCTTTGTAAAAAATAATTTTAATTTTTGGCTAGCCATTTTGCCTCGCCGATCAAGTTCAGTGACTCGCCAAATGACTTTTTTCCTCACCAAATTGTGCTATATTGTTGTGGTTGTGTTCTGTTACTTTCGGCGAGTCATTTCTTGCCCGCAGAATGATATCGGTGACTCACCGAATGGTTTGGCAAGTTATTCTTCAATTATTTTTACTGAAAGTATTGTTTCACTGATCTGTTGCAACCGCATTCATTTTGCTTACTCATTTTAACAGATATGGCTAGACCAAAAGTTCCATGAAAGGGCCCATCATCCTGAAAAAAGGCCAAAAGGGTTTTTATTACTCCAGAGGTTCCATCACCTTGATCTACTAGACCTCGACCCACTCAAGCAAGTACTGGGGGAAGGATAAAGCAGCCACCGGAGCCCAGTTCGAGCATATCTAGCTCTGACAAAATATGCATATATTCCACCCACCTCACCACATCTAATTCTGAGAGTGAGGATGATGTGGGGTCTAGGACTCCCATTTATGATTTAGTGATAGCAGATGACCAGGCACTGAAACAAAGATGTGCTGAGCTGCGCTCCGAAGCACTTGATGATCCAACGCAACTTCCAACACTCCCGACACCTCCAACACATCCAGCACAGGCAGTTGAACAGGCACCACCATTTCTTCGGCCCAAGCACCTCCACCGTGCCCTATGAACCGGCTGAAGGTCGCCGCTATGCGGACAATTTAGGAGGAAAAGAGGTTGTCCACAGATAGGGTAGTTGATACATTTCTAGAAGTGGGGGAGACACTCTAGTTTCATAAATTCGAGCAGTTCACAAAGCCCCGGAACCCGTATGTGTCTACTTGGGTCAGAGATTTCTGTGAGAGCTATGCACAGTTGCTCCTGAAATGGAATAAGAAAGCTAGGTCGGCGGCACCGTCTGAATACTTCACATTTTGACCATTCGGATCAAGACCAAGCTGTTAGATGACTTGAATGGGTGGTTGGCCCTATTACTTTCTGATGCTACACCACCATGGATATAGGTGGGGGTTCCCATTGAGAAGAGGAATCTCAATGTGGCTGCTAGTTATTGGTTCGGCATCTGAAGGCTACACTTCTAGGGTGAATTATTGATCGGGAAAGACTAAATTTGGAGTCCATTATTACTCAGGATATGGTCATTAGGGCCAAACAGAGTCAGACCTCATTGACTTTTTCTGGTGCTCATCAGTGATCTGTGACGCCGGGCTGGAGTACTATTTGTGGCGAAGACCGATATTGAGGTGAATCCTACCCTATATAGTGACAAACAAATTAAAAACACTTTTTGAGATGCTTTGAAAGTAACAATAGTTCTATATTGTGGGATGTTTACAGTTTAATTGACATAGACGATGTTAGGTTTGACATGGAATCTAGTGTATTGTTCGTACACCGAAAAGAGAGTGTCCTACTTGCCAAGGTCAAGACCAAGAGTCTAAGCTTAGGTGAATCCACTTGCTAATGTCTATCTGAGACACAATCATATGGTGGCACATAGTTTATGGGACATGGGTAATTGACGCTAGGACGCTCGGTTCTAAGTAAACTCCCAAGAAATAGTCATTAATCGTATTCATATTATCATTCATGGAAAGGCACAACTAAGCAGCGAATCCTAGCTAGAGTTCATTTTGAATAGCACCTAAAACTTGATTAAACTTAGGTGAGAAAAGCTTTCAACCTTATTAACTCTTATGTTAGAAAACCTTTCACAATCATGATCTTAGTAGTATGTGACCAAACCTTTCACAACAACAACATTAATACTTTCCTCTCAAAGTATCCTCAAATAATTTACATATCCTCCATAAAAACATGTATATATTTATAAAAAGCATATTTCATAGTTCATAAGCTTCATCATGTATTCATAGTCTAAAATCATGGATCATGCATGGGTTCATATGAGTTCAACTCAAAAAACATGTAATCACTTCAATGTATATATAAGGGTAGAAAAAATTCAATTGAATAATAATTCAAAAGAACACATGAAGATTGAATAAAACCCTGACTTTGAATTATGAATATAACTTTTAAAATTTGAATATCTTTGAGGAACCCTATGGAGAAAGGGACTCCATAAGTGAAAACTAACATACCTTAGTAATCAAGGCCGAATAGCTATGGTGAATTGAAAATCTTGAAGTCAAACCCTAGCTTGTTCTTCCTTAGCCTTAGAGAACATATTGGGAATGAACTTGGAGGGAAATTTATGATATTGGAGAATAATCTAGAACAAGTAGTTTTAGGACATAAATCTTTTATATAGGGCATAGAATAGGGGTCAAAACGACATACCTTAGGTATTAAAGACATAGGGGAAAGACTAAAATAGCCTTAATTTAAAAGTTGACAGGTGACTTAAAAGGACCAATAAACGGACCATATAAGTCTATAAGGTCTGTATAGGGAACCGTACAACTATCCTCAATTTTGTGGTTGTCGTAAACAGCCAAGCCGCTCCCCTAAATAACTAGTGAACCCTTTCACTGACAGTTTAGGGTTCAGTGAAAGTTCATGGTCCCTTTTAGGCCTATGGACCTGCCTGCTAACCCACTTTGACCTTTTCCAAATTCCGAGGTGTTACAAAATCTCCCCTTTGGAAACATTTGTCCTCGAATGGAACTCAAGTTAGCAAGAAGACAGTTGGAGAGAAACTAACAACCCTACATGAATGCAATTTCATCAAAATGCACATATTCGAGGAGAAAAATCGACCCCAAGCTAAAACATACCCAAAATAATTTCTTAAAATATACATGGAAATCATACACAAATGCACATAATGATGAAACAATTAATCAAGCTAAAACATATCTTCAAAAATTAATTTTTCATGAGCATACATGCAGCAGGAAACATGGGAATGACCAAAGAATCCTAAAGAGTGAACATGAAGGGCTAATGATTCAAGCTAGACCCAAAGATAATGGAAAGATATGAGGTATACCACAGACCGTTTAGTAGTCTGTGGTCCTTCACCAATGGCTAGGGGAGAAGGCCCCTTCTAAGTGGCACTTGATGAGCTATTGGATGGCCCGTCAACCTAACCACGGGACTTCTAGGTGTCCGTAGGAGGGACACTTGGCTGGACAGTCTTGGAGACTCAGCACGAGAGCCCCCATGGACCCTCGTCCCTTACACCGCCCGTCTAGGGATCCATGGAGCGTTTTATGGTCCACTTTAGGGTCTTTACCTACCCATTTGACTCCTTTCTTGCCTTTCTCTAATCCAAGGTGTTGCAATATCTCCCCTTTGAGAACATTCATCCTTGGATGAGATTCAAAACATCATAATGATTAGAGGGACTAGACCTAGTAGCCCAACATGAATGCAATCACATAAGTACTCATATCTGAGGAGGAAACATCAACTCCAAGCTAAAGCATGTTCATAACATAATTTCATATGGTCTATATGCAACTCATATTCAAATGCATATAAATATGAAGAAATCAATCAAGCAAACTCATTTTTCTCAAAAATCAAGTTTTTCATGAACATGCATAAATGAGGAATCATGCGATATCCTTCTTCATCCCTTTCTACCAATAGACCTCTCGAAACTCATGGTACACCTTGGTGGTTCCCGGGGGAATGGAATATCGAGAACTATAGGCTTCTAATAAGATATGTTTTCTCAATTAATTTACATGGGGAACACATAAACGACCTTGATAACGAACCACACCATCTCCCCCTTTGAAAAAAGCCTCTACGGACTTTTTAAGCACTGCTTCCTTCAATTCAACCAATGTCGGATCAAGATCTTCCTTGGCTTTCACATCTGCCACCAAAGACAATTCTAAACCATTTTGAACCACGACACCACCTTTGGTGGAGTCTATCAATGGAACACCCATTCAGGCCAATCTATGAAAATCTTGAATCAATTCCGTTTTACTATCATCAATATGAACAACAATACCCATTGACAATCAACTAAGAGCATCTGCCACCACATTCGCCTTGTCAAGGTGATAGATAACACTCATGTCATAGTTCTTTAGTAACTCAAGACACCTTCTTTGGAGAAGATTTAGATCCTTCTGTATAAACACGTATTGCAAACTTTTATGGTCGGTAAAGAAATCGACATGAACACCATATAAGTAATGCCTCCAAATTTTCAAAGCAAACACAAGTGCTGCTAATTCTAAATCATCAGTAGGATAGTTCTTTTCGTGTACCTTAAGTTTCCTTGAGGCATAGGCAACGACTTTCCCATTTTTCATATGGAAACATCCTAACCCGATTCATGAAGCTTCACAATAAACATCAAACACATCGATTCCTTTTGGTAAAGTCAACACCGGAACGGAAGTAAGTCATATCTTTCAATTCCTGAATACACTTTTCACAAGTTTCCGACCATAAGAATTGGGCCTTCCTTTGAGTCAATGTCGTCAATGGAGAGGCAATCAACAAATACCCTTCCACAAACCTTCTATAGCAAGTGACAAAACCCAAGAAACTTTTGATATCCAAAGGTGATAGAGGTCTAGGCCAACTCTTTACTACATCCGTATTCTTGGGATCTACCTCAATACCCTTTCTGGAAACAATATGACCAAGAAAAGCCACAAACTTTAACCAAAACTCACATTTACTAAAATTTGCAAAGAGTTGTTGATCCTTGAGGACTTGGAAAACAATCCTCAAATGATCGGTATGCTCGTCTTCCCTACTTGAATAGATCAATGTATCATCAATGAACACAATCACGAACATGCAAGGTATTTACTAAACATCCTATTCATCAAATCCATAAAAAAGGCTGGAGCATTAGTCAACCTGAATAACATCACCAAAAACTCATAATGACCATACCGAGTTCAAAATGCCATCTTCGGAATATCATCCTCCTTCACCCTCAATTGGTGTTAACCCTACTAGAGGTCAATCTTACATAAACAACTTGCTCATTGTAGTTGGTCAAACAAATCATCTATTTTTAGGATAGGATACTTATTATTAATGGTAACCTTGTTCAATTGAGGGTAGTTGATACACATACGAAGTGAACCACCTTTCTTTTGAACAAACTAAACTCGAGCACCCCTTGGAGTGATACTCGATCGGATGAAACCCTTTTCCAAAAAATCTTAAAATTTCTCTTTCAATTCCTTTATTTCTACGGGAGCCATTAGGTAAGGAGGAATAAAGATAGGTTACGTATCTGGGACAAGGTCAATACCAAAGTCTAATTCCCTTTCGATAGGAATACCAAGTAGATCATCTAGAAAAACTTCCGCAAAACTCATTCACAATAGGGACTGACTCAAGAGTAGGGATTTCAGAATTCATATCCCTCACCCTAACTAGATGGTATATGCAACCCTTAGAAATTATCTTTCTAGCTTTAAGATAGGAAACAAACTGACCTTTCAACATAGAATTTCCTCCTTCCCACTCCAGAATAGGCTCATTTGGAAATTGAAACTTGACCACTTGGGTTAATACAATCAATAGAAGCATAACAAGAATGCAACCAATCCATACCAAGAATGACATCAAAATCTAGAATATCAAACTCTATAAGATCAACTTGTGTGACTCTAGGAGACAAAAGAATTTCTATAGACTCTCTTAGCCACTATAGGTTTACCGATAGGATTAGAGACAGAAAATGGTTCTAGCAAAACATCTGGAAGAATATCAAACCTCATTGCCACGTATGGCTTCACAAGAGACAAGGTATTACCGAGATCAAGCAAAGCATAAACATCAAGATGAAAGACTTTTAACATATCGGTAACCACATCGAGAAAACCCTCTTGCTCTTGGCGAGTCAAGAATGCATTGAATTTGTTTTGCTTTGAAGCATTTGAACCCGAACCACTAGGTGGAGCTTGCCTACCTTCCCTTCCCTTAGCCGTAAGTGTTGGACAATCCCTTATCTTATGGCCACTCTTACCACAACCGTAACAACCATCCATACCAGTTAAGTATTTACCCTCATGCTTCCTTCAACACTTAGCATACGTAGACAATGAAGATTCACCACCATTTCTTCCTTGAGGTTTAGGGTTAGACATCCTAACTTTGTTGAATCTAGAAGGAGCATTTGAGGAGCCTTGACTGGAAAACCTTTGCCCAAACCTATAATAACCATATCGATCAGACCTTGAATGTAAAAAGTCACCATCACCAATCCTTGCCTTCTTTGTCTCCCTAGTTCTTTCCTTAAGTTTCTCTTCTTCTATTTGTTGAGCATGTACAATTAGACGAGAAATGTTCATATCATTGATAAGAATGGTGGTACAACATTCTTTGACTACCATCTCAGACACTCCCAAAAAATTCATACTCATCTTTGCCCAAGGATCGACAGCAATAGTAGGAGCATACCTAGAAAATTATGTGAACTTCAACGTATATTCCTTAACACTCGTCTTTCCTTGACGAGGGTTGATAAATTTAAGTACCTTTGTCTCTCTCATATCAAGTTGAAAGAACCTATCAAGGAAAGCAACCTTAAACTTTTACCAATTGAGAGGACCCACATAATCTAGCGTCCCTTCCTTCCATTGTTTGAACCAAGCTTGAGCAACACCCTTAAGCTGGTAAGCAGCTAATTCCCCCTTTTCCACCAGCGTCTCTCCCACGGTTATCAACATCTTATACACTTCATCAATGAACTCTTGAGGATCTTCCTCAACCTTTGAACCATGAAACTCTGGCGGATTTACTCTAGTGAAGTCCCTCACTCTAGATGTCTTCGTACCCACATTATCTTTCACGGGGACAACAACATCTTTATTGGCTTGAGACAACACTTGAAAAGCAGCCCTGAGCTCCATATTAGTCACTTGCTCGACCAAAGAATTGACTGGAACTTGAGGAGCTTGAAGAGGAGCCTCTTGTTCGACATTCTCAATCACATTCCTCCTAACGTATGCTCTTCAAGGGGCCATTTCCTGAAAAACATCAAATATGGATTAGGTGAAAGGACAGATAGAGTTACACTCTATCACACGACTTAGAGTAATTAAATAAGTGAAGTTTCCTAATCATCTTATATCTTCTTCTTCATAAATGTGACGTGTTTCATACTCATAAACAAGACTCTGCCCGGCGTGGCTTATGAGATATCCTAGGACCTTTCTAAACCTTGTGCTTTGAATACCAAGTTTGCCACGACCCAAAGTATATTCTAGGCGTAACATGGAGTATAGGACCCCGAGAGCCCCACACAAGCAACTTATCATGCATAAATATGATAATAGAAAATCAAAAGATTTTAAAAAACAATTCATATCATAAAGAGTTTTGTAAAATGAAGAAAAAGTCTGCATAGTCTCAAAGGCATATATTACATCAAGAGTGATCGGGACGTAGCCCTGGAATCACATACAACATATGAAAAGTAAAGATGAAAAGTAATAAAAGGTTAAGTCCTCGGAACATGAGGACTCACCACTACTCAAAATAACCAAAGTGACCACTGGACACGGGGATGCAGAATCGGAGTGTCAGACCTTACATTTAAGAAATAATGTAGGTAAGAGTATGCGTTAGTACAAAAATGTGCCAAGTATGATAGCAATGAATAGAGATATAAAATCATGCTAAAAGTGACTTTTTATGTCATGCAAAGACCAAGTTAAAATCATAAAATAAGAGGTTAGAAAACATCATCATAATCATGTCAATACAAGTAAAACTCATCTTTGAACACTTGTGAGATACTTCTTGAGGTAACCTTAGTTCATCATTATTGTGGGAATTATACTTAACCGACATAGAGACCATTTGAGCTATAACATGGAATCTAGTGTCTGCCCCACACCGAAAAAGGGGTATCCTTACTTGCCAAGACAAGAACTCTAACTTCTAGCTTACATGGATTCACTAGCTACTATCTATCTAACACAATCATCGACTATCTATGACAATCATCCAATAGTGGCACATAGGTATGAGATAAGGAGATTGCTACTAGAAACCCGACCTCTAGCTACGGGAGAACTTCCATATCAATATTCTCTCGGTGGTAAGCATAAATCCCATAGGATAGTCATAATTCTTTACTTTACATATCTTTCATGGAAGGCAGACAAATAGCCAACCCAAGATAGGTTTCTTTAGAATAGCTCCTAAAACTTTATTTAAAGTTAAGTTGAAAAAGCCTTTCAACTCTAAGAATCCTTATATGAGAAAACCCTTTAACATTCATGTATTGAGTAGTATGTGAGAATTCCTTTCACAATAACAACAACAACATTCATGCTTTACTCTCAAAGCAATCTTGAATCATTTCATCAATTTTATAAGGAACATGCATATCTTCATAAACTCATCTTTAATAGTTCAAAACCAATATTATATCATCATAGCTTAGACAACATGGGTTATTTATGGGTTCATGGGGAATCATCTTAAAAACATGGAATTATCTCAATTTCATGCATAATAATTCATAAAACAATCAAATGAATCAACATTTAAAGGAACCCATGTCATGAAAGAAAACCCTCACTTCAATTGTTGATATCTAGCTTTGTACGTTTGAGAATTTAGGAGCTCTATGGATGAAATATCTCTATAGATGAAGATTTCCATACCTTGGAGTTCAAAGCCCAAAAGCAATAGAGGATTGTAGACTTCATCTTGAAACCCTAACTTTCTTCTTCTTCCTTAGAGAGAGAAATATTTTGGGTGGATGAACTTATTAATTTTTATGGGTAATTGAGAGAATGAATTGAATTGGGTGATTTTGGGGGTAGAAATACTTATATAGGGATTTGGGTAAAGGGTAGAATGACATATCATTGAATTAAAATAATTAGGAAAAGACCCAAAATCCCCTGACTTAAAGTTGACGCAATCACTACACAGAAGCCTTGACGGCCCGTCTAGGGAACCACGACCCGTCTACCAGATCATGAAGGGGCTCTCTCTAATAGACCATACTGTATTACTTCACAGAGGCCTTGACGGTCCATCAAGGGTACCACAGATCGTTTAGTCATCTGTGGTCCTTGGGAAGTGGCTAGGGGAGAAGACCTCCTTCTAAGTGGCACTCGATGAGCCGTTGGATGGCCCTTCAACCTCACCACGGACCATCTAGGTGTATCTGGGAGTGACACTTGGTTGGACAATCTTGGGGACTCCTCATGAGCGCCCACAAGAACCGTGGTCCCCTACACGGCCCGTTTAGGGCTTCGTGGAGGGTTCCACGGTCCATTTTAGGGTATTTACATGCCTATTTGACTCCTTTCTAGGCTTTCTCTAATCCAAGGTGTTACACTAGTATGCTATGCTCAGTTCACTTTTGTCATGATATCGTAGATTAGGGCATCTTCATGTATCAAAGATGCAAGTCTCAGTTCCTAGTTTATCTGATTCTGGTGTGTCTGAGTTGCAGTTTTATGTATGTAAGAGGGCTAAGCATATTCTAAAGTAATATTCCTATAATGAGAGTGTAGTTTACTATTTGAGTTAGTTCACTCTAAGGTACGGGGGTCTGCCCCTACACTTTCTTTATCGGGTTATAATGATTTTGGGACTTTTTAGATCATCTAAAACCAATTTTTCCATATTAAATGGTTGTCGTATCAGCCCACCTTGAACAATTTGGTTAGCCAACCCTTTGTTGACTGAATCAAGTCTGCAATAAAAGTATTATAGCAATATATTGTCTGGAACACCATGTGTTAATTCGTTATTTTGCTGGTCGGCTGAGGAAAAGGGAAATGGTATTTGGAGGAAAGGCATAATTTTGTCTTGATGAAGTGTAGAACGGGGACATTGTATTAACAATTTTCAGAACTACAACCACATCTCGTGAAGCGGTTCACCTCCCACTATTTTAGAGGTTTGGATAAGGTCCATATGCTTGACAATTTTAGAGGGAGAAAGGAATCTCTCCAAGAAATCTTCATCTAACTCCTTCCAAGAACTGATAGAATCATTCGGTAACTCATCCAACCATTTGGTCGCTTCCCTCGTTAAAGAGAATGAGAATAATCTCATTCTAATAGACATTTGTGAGATGTTCTTGAGTATGAACGATCCACAAATATCCATAAAGTTACGAAGGTGTTCATGAGGATCCTCAAAAGCTAAGACCCCATATATTTCTTTCATTCGAAGCTGATGTAGCATTGTTCCAGTTACATGGAACATTGCTCTCCCTGTTACAAGAGGTAACCAGATAGCTCCATTGATCTCAATGGCATTCATTTGCATGTCATTCAAATCACTCATCTGATCATTTTTCTCATAGTAACTTGCGTCATCACTTCCTTTATCACTAATGTTTGTACCAGCAAGACTCAACACAACAATACCAAGCAAAAATCTAGTACAACTCAACAAGTTTACAAAAAAACTTCACTAATTGAATTCATAGCTACCATTCTCCAAAAGTGGCACCATTATTTATAACACTCAATTTACCCTAAAAACAATTAGAAGAGTAAGTGATCATCGTCAATAAAAATACCCAACAAAGAGTTGGTGTGAATCCTACAAAAATGGTTTAGGGATAAGAATTCAACTATAAAATTAAGAATAGCGGACCTATTCATTTTATTACTTTAGAGAAAGTGGGTTGATTATTCCACTGAATTTACTAAAATTCTTTGAAGTATCAAGTATCACAATTAAACTAAAATTTAGAAATTCAAGTAAGTAAGAAGTAATCTAGGGGCGTGGGGATTGAAATCCATGTCACTTAGGGGTAATTGTGTTGCTCAATAATGCTAAACAATCATGGATAGGCTATGTCATCTTCAACGACACTAATCTTCTTTCGATCTCATAGTACCAAATCATAAAATCTCGTTTCGTTCTTATCTATTCGACTCATAAATCAACCCATTACTTTATGGGAATCCCTCTTTCGAGCATATTTAGGCAACTAGATCTGATCTATATTCTCTCTTTTGAGCAAACCATAGAAATCAAACCTAATTTGCATGCTTAAAACTAATTACCCACTCTTATTGATCTCTTTCGAGCATCAACCAAAGATTATGAATAGGATTATGTTTACAACCTTACCCCAAAAATTATCCCCATGCTACTTACCTTAAATCCATGAATGTGTAGTAGTACAATGGAGCATACTCAAAACCCACTATATTAAATCAACACCCAACCCTATAATTGCACCCCAAGAATTGAGGTTTTAGACACAAATCATAAAAATTAATGACTATACCTGTGATGATAGCAACCATGAATGTGTTGAAATGAAGTAATTATAATCAACACCCACTTCAAATTCAACTCTTAATTGCCAATTCCAAAAGTGTATTCTAAAACCCCAAAACTAATAGATGTTTTTGACGAGGTAAAAAGTCTCAAAACTTCTCCAAAATTAACAACACAAATCTCCAAAAAAAATCTGATACAAAAAACCTTATATTTTTTTTTCTCTTTTGGACTATTTATAGTTTCCCAAAATTTGATCCAAAATATTATTTGTGACCAACTCGGCAACATTAGTCGGGCCCGTCAAATGTGTTGGGCAGATCATTGTTTGCTCCTTAGCTTTCCCTTAATTTTGTTCAGGCATCAAGTGTTTGAACATCAGTTGGTGGATTCAATTGAATTTGCCTTTTACATTCGGAAAATCACTGATTAACACATTTGTTCACCTTTTAAGCTTTCTATTTACTTCAAAGTTCTTTTACCTTTGGCCATGGTCTTCTAGACCTTCCTTTCATTTTGGTGAGTCGCCATTGAATTTTCACTCCATTCACCTTCCTTGATTATATTCAAGTGTGAGCATTGTCACTTTGGGAGAGGTCAGGCAACTTGGGCAATCCGCCTATTTGGTTAGTCAACTATTTGTTGGGAATTTATACTCCTTTCAATGGTTTTGGTATGCTTTTCATATATTCATCCTTGTCTTTTGCTTTAGCCTTCATAGTTGAAAATCATCAAAATATCATCAAAATAGGACATAATTAGTAATTGAGGACACTAATTGTTGAACTAAAAAGGCCTCAAATGAGTGCAAATCTACTACTTATCATTGATCACGCAGATTTATGAGGCAATTGGAGTCCCTTTCTAAGAGAGATCTGATCTTCGACTGACCCTTGCCTCACCCAATAACATTCAGAGGATAAACAATGACTACCTGAAGGATGATGGGGCAATCAGATACCCCTGACTCTTCTATGCCTCCTAGATCCTCTACACGAGGCACTTTGACTACAACTCTCTCTACATCTCGGGCTCTATTTACTCAGGCCTTGATTTATTAGATGGGCAACATTTCCCATTTTGTAGATGTTAGGGCATCTTAATTTGAGAAGGAGGCACATGATATGATTACTTCGACAATATAGGCTGCTTTTTTTCTGGTACGGCTAAGATGGTTAGCCATAAAGCTACTCTAGCTTCATATGGGAAGAGGCTAAATAACCTTATCGCTAGAGTTAAGGAAGGAGAGAGATGTGAGGGTAGTTCTGCCAGGTTGCTTGATTTGATTAGCAACATAGGTGCTCTTAGGGTAGATGTGGACCTGTTGAGGTCCATTGATAATTGATGCAATGGGGTGAGGTTCCCTTGCCCGAGATGCCTATAGTTGTACCTCCGTTTGAGCAGAGATGACTTTATTGGGGTAGCTGAGCTACCGGTCGGTAATGAGTCTGAGTAGGTTAATGATGAGGTTAATAATTATTCACCCACTGTGAGGGATGAGGATGAGGAGCAGGATAGTGTTGAGGCCTTAAAAGAGCAACAGGACATTGAAAAGTTGATTATGCATGCCACTTTGGAGAGATCTCATTCAGAGACCTTAAAGATTGGCCCTAGTGGGGTCTGTCCTTCAGAATCTACTATTCCTCCTCCTGATGTGCCAATTGTTGATGCCTCGGTTGATGTTTCACCACTCCCTCCTAATTTAGATGTGACGGGTACTAATGCTCGAGATGATACCATTCCCTCCGAGTCCCAAGATCAGAGTTCTTCCTAAGCATAGCCTATCAAGGGGACTTTTTCCTCATTTTCTCCGGCACGTATATTTTTATAGCATTGAGGACACTGGTAGATATTTTTTGTGGGGTAAGGCACATGTTCCTATATTCCCCTTTTTACTGTATTTTGTTTATTTATGGTGTAGTTTGATATTTTGACATTTTTGTTTTATGATATTTGGTTGGTTTTGATTTCATTTTTGTCTCTATACTGATTTCTCCATGAATTTTGAAGTACTGATTTTGATTATTGTTTATTTCAAATTAATTATTGATATTCAAGGATTGATTTTGTCAAATATCGATATCTTGGATAGTGCTCTTGATAAGAGATGTGTTTTTTTGTTGATGTTGAAAGACTTAATCGGTGTTGCTCTACTTTGTAGTGATCTTTGAGATTCTTTTGTTTACTAGTTGGGTATTGATGTGAGCCTTGCGATGAACATCGCACGCAAGCTTCTTACATTTGTAAAGTTTTGTAAAATCATAGTGTTTGAAGTGCCATGTGTGGTCAGATCCTACTTGAAATCATGTTTGTTGATTCCTAGAGTTTGTCTTGTTAGTCTAATTGTTTTGCCTTACTGAATGCAAGAAATGATCTTATGAACAAATTTTGAGAGGGAACCCAAATCTTCATACCTTTTATGACTACCTTGTAAGAGTGTGAAACCATCTTGACACCCTTTGAGCCTATACAATTTGTTGTCAACCTCATTAAAACCTCTTGAGCAAAATATTCCCTAAGCTATCACCCATAAATCCTTTTCTAAGCATTGGTTTGTTTGAATAGAAAACCTTAGACAAAAACCTAAGTTAGGGTGTGTAAAAGAAGGAGGAAAGAAAGGCAGGTAAAAAGAAAGAAATAAAAGTGAGACTCAACCTTGAAGTTTGTACCAAAAATAAGGAACACCTCCTTATAAAACAATAAAATGAGAAAAAATATAAATATGGAATGAAAAAGAAAGATTTGATGAAATAAAAGGGGTTCCCAAAAATGAGGTTTGAGTCTCCGAACTAGAAGAATGAAAGAACATGAGAAGAATTGAAGACGAGTAAAACAATGTTTTAAAAAGGTGAAGTCACTGACCCAAATTTTCCATACCTTTACCCTCATCCCCATTAAAATACCCTTGAGATCTTGCTAAAGTTTGGTTGTGTGATAATTGGAAAATATGGGAAAACCTATGGGATAAAGCATGCATGTATTTCTCTTTCGTAGAGTGAGAGTTGTACTGATTCCTAATTTATTTCTTGTGAGGGCACTTGAATACTTTTGTTGAAATATGGTTTTGCATTAGAAGGGAGCATTACTGAGGTTGAGCTTGGATGGATATTGGCTAATCGTCAATTTAAGCTTCTTGAGCATGATTGAGATATTGCATATAGATGTTAGTAGTCTTGTAATGGTAATTGTATGTTAACTCACATTGAGAACTGTTGTAGACACCCTTGTTTAACTGATTGTGTTCTCGATTTACTTGAGAAAAAGCAAAAGTTTAAGTTGGGGGTGTCTATGATTCTAAGATTTTGACTCATTTGAGGTCGTTTTAGTTCAACAAATAGTGTCTTCAATGAATATTTATTTCCTTATCTAATGATATTTTAATGTTTTACAACTATGAAGGCTAAAGGACAAGACAAGGATGAATCTTTGAAAATGAGGCCAAAAAACATCGATAAGAGTGTAAACTCTTAGTTGAGGATCACCTAAAAAAGGATGGATCTCCCAATAGGTCGTACCCCACCAAAAATAATAGTGTTCATGTTTGAGAATATTCAAGGTAGGTCGGTGAAACAAAGTGGAAATGAAGATTCGCCAAAGTAGTTAGGTGAGTTAAGAGTTCCATCACCAAAGGTAACAGACTTCTGAATTAAAATGAAGGGTGAATAGGTGAACAAGGTGGTACTCGGAAACTTACCGAATGTGAAAGGCTGATTCGATCAAGTTCGCTAACTAAAGTTCAAACATCTGAAGCCAAGGGAGGGTGAGCTAAATAACAAACAACAAGTCATCAAACGTGCTAGTGGAGCTCGACTAATGTCACTGATCAGGTCCCGCATAGACTATTAGACCAATTTTTGGAGAAATTATAAGTAACCCACGGGAAAGAGAAAAAAGAGGATCTTTTTCCAAATCGTTTTTTAACCTATTCTAACTCTTTCATATTGAGAAATAGACTCTTCAAGTTTTCTCTATGTTTTAGGGGTTTTGAAAAATATTGTAATTGACATTTGAGGGTTCAATTCAAAGTGAGTGTTGAAGATTATTGTTGATTATCAACTCCTTAGTCACTGAAAACATAATTGGTATAATATTTGCTAAAAATCCAATTCTAGGGGTGTGAATATAGAGTTGGGTGTGGATTTAATTTAGTAAGTCTAGTTTCTGGCTCTATTTTTCTATTGTTCATTTATGGTTTTGTGCTATTTAGCATGGGTTAATTTATGGGCTAAGGTTGCAAACTTAATCCTAGCTAAGATCTTTGATTGATGTTTGAAAGAGGTTAAATGAAATAGAGAAATTGCTTAATACTTGCAAATTGTGTTTCATTGTTGTAGTTTGTTCAAAAGAGATATTGTAGTTCAATTCTAATTGTCATATCTGCTCTAAAGGGAGATTTTAGTAAGGTATTGGGTTGATTTGTATTTATCAAAGATGAGACCGAAAAGATATTCTATGATATGATGCTTTGAGATCAAAAGAAGATTGGCGACATTGATGATTACCCAGCCTATCCATGTTTGTCTAGCCTTATTGAGCAAGCACTTGTACCCCTATTTTATGTTGATACCAACTTCCCACCCGTAGATTGTCTCTTACTTGTTAAAATCTTTGTTTTTACTTGAATTGTCATAATTAATTTCTAAACCGTTATCTTAAATTTGGTAGAATCATCCACCTATTTTTCACAATTGCTATAAGAAATTAGTTTGCACTTTTAATTTCCTTATTGAATTCTTACATTTAAATCACTCCTAGGGAATTTGACCTCGACTCTTTTGTTGGGTATTTATACTACTAGCGATCGCATACTCATATAATTATTTTAATGATCAATTTGAGTGTTATCATAGACTTGAGTTCAATTTCATAAGAAGGAATTTGTCCTCAAAAAGTAGAAGAAAACAAGAATTGTCTGATGATGAACAAGTAATTTATCCTCCAAAATTGAGACTGAAGTGTGGGGAAAAGGCTGCCACACCATCTAGGAAGACCAGGGCTCAGGCACTAAAGACTTGATTACAACATGAGATTATTGATGATGAACAGAGTAGATCTGATGTCCAATATTCAGTTGAAGCTGACTCCAACACCGAGCCCCGAGCCACCATAAATCACACCAAGTAAATTGCACCGGTGGCTGAGACTATTTGGGGTAGCTTCTCCCCCCATACCTAGAAGCATCTACTAGTCCCAGTATAAAGAAGGGAAAGGAACCTCGGAGGTTGATAGCGATGTCAGCCAACCTGAAAGGTGATAGCGATGCTAAAAGCACACCATATGGTTCATGAATTCTACACTTCATATGTCATGACGGTTGGACAAGACAAACCAATAAACATGACGAAGGTTGAGCTGCCCCACTTGTCACTACATTGGTCCGAGGTCTTCAGGTTGAAATATCGGAGTGCATATCCAAGGTTTCATTTTTTGATGATAGTACTAGAAGCCTACACCTATCGCTAAGTTTGACCACCACATTCACACAGTCTAAGATCGAAACATATTGAAGGATCCAATATAAAATACTAAGTTGATGAGATGGATTATTATCTACATGGCAGAGTGGGGAGTCAACGCATAGTGGGTAATCATTCCGGGTCTGGTTAAGAAGGCAAGACTGAGTATCATGCGGAAGTTTTGGTGGGCTAGACTGTGCTCCTGCCTATGGCCCACTATGGCACATAATACTTTAACACCCGATCATGCAATTTAGTAGCGAGCATTATGGCTGGGTACGAGATTGACTTCACTCAGTATACCAACGTTGATATTTATCAAAGGGCTTTCCATGATAGAACAAGCATTATTTTCCCTTGCATGATTTATCATTTGTTTCAAGACTCAGTACCGCAGTGTATGCAGATATTTCACAGATAATTGAGGTGACCCGAACGCAAGATTTAGGGCTAAAAAAGATGACATGAATCTAGATACACAGAGACGAGTTGATAAACCCGAGGTAAGATTGCCAGAGTTCTTTAAGGGTCTGTTCACAGAGCAGAATGTTGATAAAGTATTTCCAGAGGGGGACCCCACTATTGCGGAGTCAACTGAATATGTACAACTGTGATACCTTCCACCATTACCCCTACCAGAATGTGGCACCTACAATCGTCGGTCTTGGTCACTATTTCAGTTGAGATCTTATAGAGATTGATTTAAAGACAGACATAGACTGAGTCTTAGTTATCATAGTTGATCTAACATATTAATCCATAGGTCCATACATCGATTTCCCAGGTGGACGAGTGGGGAACTAGGAGGATGCAGTTGGTCATGGATAGGGTGGCCCATTATATTGAAGTCGGATATATGCATTTGTAATGAAGGTGGATGAGAGTCTGCAAAGCATTAAAAGTTCAGACATACTAGGTCTAATGAAGAACATAGATTAGCTCGGAGCATAGGTGACTAAACTGGCCACCGTACCACCATCACTCTTCCACACTTTTACTAAGCCAATGTCGACTTTCTCATCTGTAATCCTTGATTTGTTTTCTAATGATGACCCTCCATTGGCACTTGGAAAGCATTCATGTATTGATGATAATATTGTTGCAGAGTCGGAGGACAGATGCGACAAATGAGAGCATCACGATACTAGGGCGGTCAAACATGATTCCATTTTAGATGAGTAGTTGAAGATAGATAGGGAGAGGTAACAATCTGCTAGTGGTTCTAGTTCAGCACCTTGTCCATAATTAGCACTACCGTAATTGATTTTGAGACACCAGGAGTTATTGCAGGTTCCACACCATGTGATCCATCCACTCCTACTATATACTCTTGCATTTAGATGCCACAGGTTTTTCTTCACCCCTGTATTAGTATATATGATTTAGTGCATTGAAGACAATGCACATCTTTTTGATAAGGGTGGGGATATTTTTTGCGACAAGTATCTTGGTGAAATCTGAGTAAGTAGGATAATAATAAAACTTTAGCTTGTGAATGTCTCGGTGAAGTCTTAGTATCCTAAACACTCCAATTTGTCCTTGAGGTTTTCTTGTTGTGATCTTTCCCCAAAGACATTTAATTTTTATTGAACTTTCATATTTAGGATGTATTTGTGAATGTGAAAGAAGCATAGGAAAGTAGTACATGATGGTTGGGGTTTGTTTGAAAATAGACCCCTCCGAAATTCTAATGTCAAATATATATTTTATTGATATGTTCACTATGTCGGATCTCTACATGACATGAAATATACTTATAAGGTAAGCATGACTTAAGCTAAAGCATGAACCAGATAAATCTATGATTGGTAGTGAGATGGTGTGCCATCTGTGTTTGAGGTCATTGGTTTATTCTTACTATGTAAGCCAATTCAAAACATACCACATTAGTCTTACTAAGATAACTGAACTATTGAATAGGAAAGGATCATAGGCCATTTCTGAAAATAGCCCACTTAGCCTAAAACAACCAACCTAATGAAAGTGTATCCCTCGATCCAAATATTTGAGCATGAGATAGATCCTTCTATTTGATTACCCAATTCACCTTCCCCGTTGTAAATAGTGAACCTATATTTTGGACTTGCTCCCTCCTTGGACATTGTACACCTGAACTCAGAAAAAATGCATATGTTGAGGATTGCTGATATAATGGAAAATGAGAAAATAAATGGGTATGAAAATAATAGAGTAATAAGAAAAAGAGAAATAAATGGGTGTGGTCGCGATAAAGAAAATGATGAAAAGAAAAAAAGGTATAAAAATACAAGGAAGAATGAACGTCATACAAGAACATTGATGAGAAAATAATACGCAATAAGAGAATGGGGTGAAATTATGACCTATTGCAAAAAGTGGAGTTAAGAAAAGGTAATGTCTTGGAGGGCAAAAGTGACTATTATGCAAATATACCACACCTTTCCCCAAGCCTACGTTACAAGCCAAAAAGTCCTATAGTGACCCTAATTCAACTGTTTGAAAGTCAAAGTATTGAAGATAAGGGAAAGCCTATGGTATTGTGCATGCATGATTCAAATTTTTTTGTGAGGGTGAGTGTATACCTAGTCCACGTTCTTGAAAAATTCATGATATGTGTGTGAAAGATGGACTTCTTCTTAGTAAGGGCACAAGTAACACTATTGTGATTTCATTGTCTATGTAATTATCATTGTTTATTTAACCTTGTCGATTGGTATAGTGATGTCATGTATTGATTTGCATATGTTAGCTTGATAAGAAATAATTGACGCACTGGTTGTTGAATGAAAACAGAGGTTGTCGTGATTGTAAAGGCCATGTGATTGCCATAAGTTCTTTATCTTCTTTTGCTAATTGTCATTATGTGATAGTTTTGTTGCTTATGGAAAAGCAAGGAATTTAAGTTGGGGGTGTTAATATACTGCAGATTTACGACACTTTTAATGCTTTAAACTTGGGATTTTATGAGTCTTTTAAGCATTGGTTAGTATATTTGATTATGATTTGGTCTTGTTTTGAAGGATAATAGGTTTTGGCAGCTTGGGTAGAGAAGAAAATGTTGGCAATATTGTTTTGACCATTTACAAACCACACTACGAGTCATGGTCTTAACCATGAGCCATGTATGGATTCGTAGATGAGAAATCTAAAAGATTGAGTCCCAGTATGAGATCCACGAAGGAATAGTCTGAACCGTACTCTTGTTTATGAGCTACAGATCAGTGGTTGTAGATGAAAGATCAAAAAAGTGAAATCTCATATCTGAAGAATAAGAGTCATCATTACGAGCCGTACAATGTTGCACGAGTCATAGACTCAGGGTCATAAAATAAAGCACTAAAGTATTGAAGAAGTAAAATCATAGACCATGAACGCACACTATAAGTCATAGATGCTTACACTAGTCGTACGTGGGGGTGCTCGTAGATGAGAGTTAGAGAGTTTAAAATAGAGGGCTCGGACCAAGACTAGACTGGACGGACCGTAATCTAGTCTACAGACCATAGTTCCCTCCTGTAATAAAATGTTCTGAAGATTGATTATTAATTTCCATCCACGAGAGGACTCTACAAGTCGTAAAAAGTACTATGGTCCGTACATTGGAGTCATAGAAGCTGGTGATACGTGTTTTCCCTTATGAGTTTGGTTTAGGTTTTAGATGTCGATAAATACGTTTCCTTGGGTTTATTTTACAATGTTTTGTCGTTTTGGAGTTCTTGAATTATTAGTGAACCACTGTTGCTTTAATTCTTGAATTCTTGACACTCTAAGTACATTTTTATTCCATATTTTTTGACTTTGCAATTCAATTCAAGATTCTTGATTATCAATATTCATATTGTAAGTTCATGATTTAAATTTTAACCAAATTATTATGAATTATGATTTAAAAACTTTGAGTAGCTAATTCCACAACTGGAGTTGTGGGAACCATGAAGAATTAATGATGTAGACCTAATAAAAAGAAAATATTTAATAGTGTTCATGCATGTATTGTTTTTTCCTTTCACTTTGACATCTTTTTCATGGTGGCCAACATTATAACTCGCCTTATTCTTACTTGCCAGACCAATGGGGTAATGAATGGGAAATGGGATAATAAAACAAAGATTAGAGGCTATCAACCCCCATCTAATACGTTGAACTGACCAATGGATAGCTAATTTGTGATTAAGGGTAAGGGTTAGTAACGCATACACCTGTAGATAGACCAAGTTGCTTGGTAAATTTACTTATTTAGGTTACCATCAACTTAGGTGATATCTAACTTACCGATTTGCATGCTACATACTACACATGTTTACTACTATAAGGTTCTACTGAGTTAAGGATTCGTGGGAACATTAACCCCCTAGTTTCAACTAATATTGATTTGCAACAAGTTAAATTGTTACTTTGTTACTAGCTACTTCCAAAACTTGTATTAAATTACTTTTATACAAATATGCCCATTTTCGGAAAAAATAAGACAAAAGTGAGAATAATAAAAGCTGAGCTAAGTCTGAACCTTATTCTTCGTGGAGTTGACCATAACCTTTGTTAGGTTCTTTATTTAGACAACGACCGCTTTATATACCTTTCGGAGGTATATTTGGGTGTATCACCTACAACAAAGCTTTGTCGGCAGTCGTTCCTTCTCTTTATAACCTACTAGAACATAATCACTGATTCATATAGCACGTATCATATAACTATGGTGTCTATGGAACAAAAACTGCAATTAATCATTCCTTAGGGGGTACAACTGATCTTGGTGTATTTATATATTCAAACACCATATTTATCCATATGTTAGATTAGTTGTAAGAATAATCTTGTGAATATCCTTTTCATTCATGTTTTGCAGTAGTTTAAATTATTATAATTATTAGTTTACACTCATTATGAGTAGCTAAATTCATAATTGGGTTATGAAACTTAGGTTAGGAATGATGATAATGAATCCTTTACAGTAAAATTTATGGTTCATAAAGTGATGATCATTGTGTATGATGTTTACTGTAGGATTACTAACACTTGGTTGGATGGACTTTCAACCTTTTCGGGAGGTACAGATGAATTTGAACTTCAGTGTTTGTACATATCACTCATCCTTTCATGATCTCTCTATTGGCCCTCCCTAACTCTCCATGGACCATCAGGGTCTCTCAAAACTTGATTCTCTTCCATTGGAAACAAAGGACCTTGGTTAGTACCTTGATATCCAGTACGAGAACCCATCCCTTGGTTTTCCATGTACCTTATCTTTTCATCAAAATATGCATAGGCAGCCTCCTGTTCTTGAGATGCCACACCATATGATCCAATGACAATTACACTTTTTGTCTCATGCTCATCATATGCTTGGACAAAATATCCACTTGCATCATCATCTATGTCATTTATTTGTCTTTTCACTCTTCTTTTCTCCTCATTTCACTTGTCATACTTATGGAAGCTACACTCATAAGATGCTCGATATCTCTTTAATGTTATGCCCTATTTTTCTTTGACATGCAATCAAGGAGAACAATAGAAAAATCATAAGCTAGCTCCATGATAAAACGTCTGACAAAGTTGTTTGCTGCGGGCTTGTTAACCTCATCCAAAGACCGATTATTTTTTTTTGTATAAAAACACTATCCTACAACCCATGATTAAGATACATGGATACTTCTTTTTAAATCTCAGCCACACTTCATGAATTACTTCTTCCAATGATTGACAAAAATTATTAATCTTGTCCCTCAATTGTAGCATGTGTGAGGGTGGAAAGAACCATTCAAGGAATGCATATATAAGCTCAGCCCATGAAGTAATCAACCTTTAGGGTAGTTCCTCAAGCCATGTCGTGACTTCACCTATGAGAGGGAAGGGAAACAACCTCAACTTGATTTACTCTAGGCAATTATTTTTTATGTTGAATGGTAGGCAAATATCCCTAAATTTCGGAGGTGGAGATTTTCACTCACTGTCGAACCAAAGAGACCCTTCATTTGTAGAAGATCTAGCATCATAGTAATGACATGAAAGTAGCATTCCCTACCATAGGCAGTTGACGAATGGTGTAACACCCCGAAAATTCTATGACGTAAGTTAGAGCCTCACCATATGAATAATGACTTAAAAATAGTTAAAATGATGTTTATAAACCTAAACCAATGTAATTGACTTGGTTTGGAAGAGTAAACGTCTAAACGTCAAGAAACGACCATGACATTCGGAAACTAGAGAAGAATGGGTTCTAGTGTGTCCTTATATTTTGGGCAGCTTTGGGAGTGTCGTATGATGGAATAATCTGGTGAAAAGGTTTAAAATAGGTAAATATATGTTCCTAGGGTAAAAACGTTTGAATAAAACCCCCCGGGGCCACCCTAAGGGACCCCGAGGAGGACCCAAACCATGGCCAAGCAAGCTCCCAAGGCAGCTCGCAAATTGCACTTGGTGGGATAGGTGCGCGTCGCAGCCTTGCTCCCCCAAGGAGCAAAAATACAGTTCACGATGCGAACGTGTCGTGGACTCTACAGTATCGAAATTTAATTCCAAATATCTTCAAGGAACAGCTCCGCATCGCAGACTTGTTCCGCGACGAAAATGCAGAAATTCAGAAATCTATTTTTACTTCATTAAAGAGTCCATTTATATGAGGGGTATTTAGGGTAATTTAGGGGACGTGTATATAATGATTTTAAAGTTGATTTACCTCATTTTTATCACTCAAACACAAAACCCCAAAGATCTAAACCTAAAGTTCCTCCTTCTCTCTACTCTCTCTCTTCTCAAGAACTCCATTGAAAAAGATTGGAACTTCAAGAAGCAGACCAACTCTCCAAGGTTTCAACTCTGATTTTCATGGTTAATTCGTCAGTAAGGTATGGTTGCTTATCACTCTTGGGATTCCTTTCCCTAAGACCCCCCTTCGAGATGAATTTCAAAATCTCCAATTTCTAGGTTTCAATCCAAAAACGTGGGTCTTCTTTCTAAAGTGAAATTGATGTTATAAACTGACTTTGATTGATGTTATATGAACAATTATGGATGAATTTATGTTGTATTGGTTGTTTCTTGAAGAATTCCCCATGATACCCATGTTTCTCCTTCTTTTCCTAATTCTAACCCTAGTTTGTGTTGGATAATGATTGAAGGCTAGGAATTGAATGTGATGTTATGTAATTCACATTTGTATGATGATTCTTCCCTAGGTTATGTATAATTTCTATGTAATTAGGGTTGAGTCTTTGAATGAAGCCTTGAAGGCTATGAAGGGAATATGTCAATTTCTTATATTGATGTTGATTATGTTATTACTCCATGAATTACCTTGTCTTAGGTATTGGCTATGAATTGCTTGGTAATTGAAGTATGGATGTCCCACGAGGGGCAAGAAGGTATGAAGGTTGGTTCTTCTTTGAACTCAAGTATGAAAGGTGAATTACTTAGATTGTAATGATGCTATACCTAATGTGTTGTTGTGGTGTTGATGACCTAGTTTCCTCATCCTTAACCCTCTACACTTGAATTAGCTAAGAAGTATGTATGTATATTATGGTATAATTGCTATATGATTGAAAGTTAGTTCTCATGATTGTAGTGTAATGTAAAGTGAAAGGTTTACTCACTTGCTAAGTGTCTCTAAAGTGAAAGGATTGTTACTCACTTATGAACACATATGAGCTATTATGGTAAGATATCTACATAAGGGTCTATTAAAGGCTAATGTGAACTTACGTGATGAGTAAAGATGATTACAAAAGGGAATTAGATGCTTAGCACCGAAAGGGCATGTAAATGAGATGGGGGTCTCACGTTTAGTAAGTCCGGCTCCCCACATGGGTTTCCTCATGTTTAGCAAGTCCAAATTACCTACGGTATGTGTTGTCTCATGAGATGGAAACCCCCACATTTAGTAAGTTAGGTGTCTAGAAGCAATATCTTTGACCCTTAACTATGTGCCCACATAGGACTTTAGCTTAGTGGATCCACTTAGATAGCTATGTACGAATGGTTACACCTTAGGAAAGTGTTAACCCTCTCTTTTCAGTGTGGGAGTAGAACACCGGATTCCATGTAGCTCTCATGGTCTATGTCAGTTATTGCAATATTTCCCTAATGTAAAAGTAAATGAAGGTATGAAAGGTGTGAACTCTTACTAGGGTTTTCTTAAGGGTTTCTACATAGTGTAAGGGAGGGTATGGGACTTCTCTTGCACATTGCACTTGTGGGATCCTAAGAGATGGTTGTAGTAGTGTTCTCTTATGATTATGATTATTATGACTTATGTATGTTGAAGCTATGTTATGTGTCACGACCCAAGCCTAGGGCCTAGACGTGACATGGCAAATGAGGAACCCGAAGGAACCCCAAACAAGCCTCTCAAACCTGTCATCACACTTCATCGGTCGCGGAAATACATTCAACATTAATTAACGGGAAATAGGGACTAAGGGCAAACCATTTCAAAATGACATCATAGAACAAGAGTCAAGCTCATTTACAAAATACTTGTCCAACGCACACCTCTACATACATAGATAGGACGGGGGCCATGACATACTACCGGCTCCCCTCATAGTCAAAATACAATTGCAAGCTAAAGTCTCAAAACATAGGTGTAGGAAACATAACATAGCCCTCGAATCATTGAGGACTCACCAACAAACTCGGATAAGCAACGTACTAGCCACGTGAATGGAGAGAAGGATCAAGAGTAGTTCTGGTCCCTACATGGTGACATCATGTAGGCAAAATATGCGTTAGTACTTGGAATGTACTAAGTATGCGGGGTGCAATACAACAATAGACAAGGACACAATCAAAATGCAAGAAATAGTTTCATAGGCATAATGAATAACAATATGAGGATGCATGATCAAAGTGAAGTCAAAACATGTTTAAGTAAATCTATACTAATAGTAGATATCATATGTGTATGCATGATCCAACCAATCTATAACCCCAACTTAGGATGGGGGATGCCGTTCACACCTGGACACCCTGGTGGCAAGGTATAAACCCCTCACATGGTTGATGTTGGTCACTTCCCAAGCATCCTAGGTTGTGAGATATTAACCTCTCACATGGTTGATGTTGGTCACACCCCAAGCATCCTAGGTGGTGAGATATAAACCTCTCACATGGTTGATGTTGGTCACACCCCAAGCATCCTAGGTGGTGAGATATAAACCTCTCACATGGTTGATGTTGGTCACACCCCAAGCATCCTAGGTGGTGAGATATAAACCTCTCACATGGTTGTCCGGTTCTTTTCCCCCGGACCGGGCATGGTCATGCAACACCTTATATAGGAAATTCCCATTAGGCTCTAATGCAATCTCACGTATGGAATGAACATATACACAAGCTTAGTTTGTCATCAACACATCTCTGGAATGCCATACATCTCATAACTCAAGCTTTAAAGCATCAATTCACCAATTCTCCATAGTTGGACATTTTGTCAAACACCTTGAAGGCATGTAATGGAATCAAAGAGCATGGAAAATAGGGTAGTAATTATGCAGCCAAACCAGTGAACAACCTACAACAACACCTTTTAACACCCACAAGACAACATGAAAATCTCCACATCCATTTCAAATTTAGATTCAAGTTCTAGAGTCACAACATGCTCAAAACAATCACTTTTCATGTGTAAAATTCAATGTGCAGGAAATTATTACAAAGAACAAGACTAATTTATGAATCTTAACTTAAACCATGAATTAGTGTGTAGAATAGAGTCTAGGCACTATGGGTGGAAGGACCCATGAGTTCAACACCACATACCTTGAGTTCTTATGATGGTCTTGAGAGTGTCTTCAATGGAAGCTTGGAACTTGGAGCAAGAGTCTCTTCAATCTTGAGGAAGGTTTTGGATTAGGGTTCTTGAAAGAAAATGTGTCTAAGTATGGGAGAGGTGTTTTGGGAAATGTTTTAGAGATGGGAATTGAACTAATGCTATATAGAAAATAACATACGCCCTTTGGAAAAATGATCCAACACTTAGAAAAAAAAATGAGGCGGGTGAACAGTAAAAACGCTCACTGGAAATTGCATTTCCTGCCGGACAGATTTTACGAAAATAGGCATAACTTCTTCGTCCGAACTCCGAATGAGGTGAAACAAAGTGCGTTAGGTAGTTAACTCAAAGTTCTTTCCATGGATATGTTATGGTCCACCCAATTATTTGTTTTCTAGGAGATATGACCCTCCAAATTAGACCCTCGAAAAAGGCTTCACTTGGAAATTTCGGATTTTGATACGGTTGCTCTAAAATTTGGGTTAGACCTATTTCCCACTCAATTTGACCCCCTAAACAAAAATATGAAGTCGTATTTTTGAAAAACAAAACGGATTTTTAGATATAGCTAAAACAAGTTTCTGGTAACTTCCGAAGTACATTTTTTTAAGAACTTTTTGGGTCATTTCATTATGTATGATCATTATGAATGTGGTAAGTTATGATGAAATATGATCTTATGAATGTATGCATGAACTAGGTTGCTTGATGTGATACTTGGCCTTGAATAGGCTTATGGGGTTCTATTCTTTGCATTGCACTAGTATTGCCTGGGCTGTCTACATGATGGGATGATATTATGTTGGTTTGGACTATGATACTTAATTTGTGTGCATATTGGATTTACTTGGCAAAAAGCATGTTTTGAATAAAATGTCCTTTTATGCATGTTTCAATGGTTTTTATGCATGTTTCAATGGTTTTTATGCATAGTTCTACCCTTTGCAAGCGTGCTCCTGACTCGATGGACAAAGTCAAGGAATTGTCCTAACCCATATTTTCTTCCTTTTCCCCAAACATTTAGGTTCGGTCCGTTGAGGATTCAAGCTTACTTCTCAAGACACTTGGAGTTGCTTTCCCAAGATGGGGAGTCCTCAAGTCCGAGGACAAGACCCTATGATCTAGCTTCTATGTTTAGTTCTTTGCTTATGTTGAAAGACATTGTTGTACTTCCTATTTTCAAGACTTCTTATTGATGTAAGGGCTAAGTCCCATATTTGATACTTCTATGTCTAGATGGTGCATTGTGACGAAGTTAGATTCTATTTTTCATATATGAAGTGAAGTTGAACTTCCAAAGTAAAAGTTTTAAAGTTTCCGTGATTTTATTCTATGATACATGTTATGACGAATGCTAAGGTCTTGTATAAGACCTCTTCGAGGTCGAATACGCCGGTAAAGACTTGGGGGTGCTCTCGGGTCGTTACAAACTTGGTATCAGAGCATAAGGTTGAGAATAATATAGGATTCATGTCACAAGATACCACGTCGAGTAGAGTCTTGTTCATGGGTGTGAAGCACGCCACACTTATGAATGAGAGGCTACGAGATGCTTAGGAACTTTCACTCTTTTGTTATTCCATAGTCGTGCCCAAGAGTCTTAACTATATTTAGTCCTTTTCTTCTAATCATTCTCTTGTGCTTATAGGCAATGAAAACAAGAAGGAACAACGCAAGGAGGGCTGGTGAGGAGAATGTGAATGAGGCGGTTCCCCCTCAAGCTCCTCAAAACCCTCAAGTTCCTATTGAAGAAGGGGCTACGTCTAATGTTGAGATAAGGTCGGCTATTCATAATTTGACTCAAGTGTTGGCCACTCAAGTTGCAAGGGATGCTAGGGTGCAAGTGAACCCCAATGCTAGCACTACCGCTTCTAGGATAAGGGATTTCACAAGGATGAATCCCCCTACTTTCTTTGGCTCCAAAGTGGAAGAAGATCCACAAGGGTTCATTGATGAAGTGTTTAAGGTTCTAGAGGCTATGGGTGTGTCTTCTTAAGAAAAGGCGGAGTTAGCCGCCTATCAACTCAAAGATGTGGCACAAGTATGGTATGAACAATGGAAGGAGGGGAGACCTATTAGAGAGGGTCCGATAAGTTGGGCTACATTCAAGATGGCTTTTCTTGATAGGTTTTTTCCCTTGGAACTAAAGGAGAGGAAAATGCAAGAATTCATCAACCTCCGTCAATGGGGTATGAGTGTGAAGGAGTATGGCCTCAAGTTTACTCAATTGTCCAAGCATGCTCCTACTTTGGTGTCGGACTCTAGAGCTACAATGAACAAATTTGTTATGAGTGTATCTGATCTTGTGGTGAATGAATGTAGGTCGGCTATGCTAATCCCAAGCATGGACATTTCTCGCCTTATGGTTCATGCCGAGCAAATTGAGGAGCAAAAGCTTAAGCAAGTTGGTAGAGAATTGAAGAGGTCAAGAACCGATGATGGAAATTCTTCTAAGGTTAGGTTTGAAATCCAAGATAACCCATAGTTGAAAAAGAGGTTTTCTAACCAAGGTCCTCCTAACACTCCAAGAGTCAACAAAGGTAAAGTTTCTACCCCCAAGCCTCAAGAAGCAAGAGGTGGTGGTCCTTATGTTGAGAAGCCTATTTGTACAAAGTGTGGTCGAAAACATGAAGGCAAGTACCTAGTTGGCATGGGTAATTGCTATGGTTGTGGTAAGAGCGACCACATAAGGAGAGACTACCCTATGCTAAAGGCTCAAGGAAGGGAAAATGCTCAAGCACAAGCAAGTGGCCCAAATCCCGATGCTCCTAAGAAGAATCCCTTCTATGCTCTCCAATCCCGAGGTGATCAAGGGAGCTCTCCAGATGTTGTGACCGGTATATTGCAAGTATTTTCAATAAATGTTTATGGATTGTTGGATCCCAGTGCCAATTTGTCTTTTGTAACCCCTTTAGTGGCTATAAAGTTTGACATGCTTCCTGATGTCTTAGATAAACCCTTTTCGGTTTCTACCCTGGTTGGTGATTCCATAGTTGCTAAAAGAGTCTATAGGGGTTGTCCCATATCTTTGCCCAATAGAATCACTTTGGTTGATTTGGTGGAACTTGAGATGTTAGACTTTGATGTTATATTGGGGATGGATTGGCTTCATTCTTGTTTTGCGTCCATATATTGTAGGACCCGAATGGTGAAGTTTCAATTTCCTAATGAATCCATTTTAGAATGGAAGGGAGGAAATTCCGTTCCTAGGAGAAGGATCATTTCATGTTTAAAAGCCTGTAAGTTGATTTCTAAGGGTTGTCTTTATCATATTGTGAGGGTCAAGGATCTTGAGTCCGAGATTCCTCCCTTGGAGTTGGTCCCCGTAGTGAAGGATTTTCCAGAAGTCTTTCTTGATGACTTACCTGGGATTCCTCCCGAACGGGAAATAGATTTCGGCATAGATTTATTGCCAGATACACAACCCATTTCAATCCCTCCTTACCGGATGGCCCCGGCGGAGTTGAAAGAATTAAAAGCTCAACTCAAAGATTTGTTGGATAAGGGTTTCATCCAACCTAGTATATCTTCTTGGGGTGCACCGGTGTTATTTGTGAAGAAGAAGGATGGATCTCTTCGTATGTGTATTGATTAGTGACAGTTAAATAAGGTGACCATTAAGAACAAGTATCCACTCCCTAGGATTGATGACTTATTTGATCAACTTCAAGGAGCGAGTTACTTTTCAAAAATTGATTTGAGGTCGGGTTATCACCAACTTAGGGTGAGAGGTGTTGATGTTCCGAAAACAGCCTTCCGGACAAGATATGGTCATTTTGAGTTCTTAGTGATGTCCTTTGGTCTTACATATGCCTTGGCGGCTTTCATGGACCTTATGAATCGTGTGTTTAGAAATTTTCTGGACTCATTTGTTATTGTCTTTATTGATGACATCTTGATATACTCTAAAACTGAGGATGATCACATGAATCATTTGAGGATAGTATTGCAAGCCCTCAAAGATCACCAACTCTATGCTAAGTTTAGCAAGTGCGAGTTTTGGCTAAGATCGGTTGCTTTCCTTGGTCACATTGTTTCTAGTAAGGGTTTAGAATTTGATCAAAAGAAAACTGTTGCGGTCAAAAGTTGGCCTAGACCTTTGATCCTTCCGACATCCAAAGATTTTTGGGTTTGCCCAGTTACTACCGGAGGTTTGTTGAGGGATTTTCATCTATTGCATCTCCATTAACGGCCTTAACTCAAAAGAAGCCCAAGTTCGAATGGTCGGAATCTTGTGAAAAGAGCCTCCAATTGTTCAAGGATAAGCTCACCTTCGCTCCGATTTTGACCTTACCGGAGGGCACCGAAGGCTTTGTAGTATATTGTGATGCTTTCTGAGTGGGTTTGGGTTGTGTCCTCATGCAGCATGGTAAGGTTATAGCTTATGCCTCGAGACAACTCAAGGTACATGAGAAGAATTATCCAACTCATGACCTTGAGCTAGCGGCCGTAGTCTTTGCTTTAAAGATTTGGAGACACTATCTCTATGGGGTACATGTGGATGTGTTTATCGACCACAAGAGTCTTCAATATGTTTTTAGCCAAAAATAATTGAATCTCCGACAAAAGAGGTGGTTGGAACTCTTAAAAGATTATGATATGAGTGTCTTTTACCACCCCGGAAAAGCAAATATGGTTGCAGATACTTTGAGTCGTATATCTATGGGTAGTGTGTCACATGTGGAAGAAGAGAAAAGGGATTTAGCCTGTGATGTACATAGGCTAGCCCGATTGGGTGTCCGACTTGAAGATTCCCCAAAATGAGGTGCCATGGTCCATCATAATTCTGAGTCATCAGTTGTTCTTGACGTGAAGTCTAAGCAACATCTTGACCCTATTTTGATGGAACTAAAAGAGTCGGTTCTCAGCAAAGCAATAGAAACTCTCTCTCAAGGAGAAAATAGGGTGCTTAGGGACCAAGGAAGATTATGTGTGCCGGATGTGGATGGCCTATGAGAGACAATCTTAGAGGAGGCCCATGGGTCCTGATACTACATCCATCCGGGAGCCACCAAAATGTATCGCAACTTACGTGAGATTTATTGGTGGACGGAATGAAAAGAGACAGCAGATTTTGTGGCTAGGTGCTCAAATTGCCAACAAGTCAAAGCCGAGAACCAAGGACCGGGAGGTCTAACTCAAGATATTGATACCCCCACTTGGAAGTGGGAAGAGATCAATATGGACTTCGTGGTAGGTTTGCCTTGAACCCGTAGGCAACATGATTCCATTTGGGTCATTGTAGATAGATTGACTAAATCAGCCCATTTCCTTCCCGTCAAGGTTCCTTATTCAGCGGAAGATTATGCTAAGTTGTACATTAAGGAGTTTGTGAAATTGCATGGGCCCCATTGTCGATTATTTCTGATAGAGGTGCCCAGTTTACTTCCCATTTTTGGAGGTCTTTCCAAAGTGGGCTTGGTACTCAAGTGAAACTTAGTACCGCATTTCACCCTCAAACTGTTGGTCAATCGGAACGCACCATCCAAACCCTAGAGGACATGTTGAGAGCATGTGTCATTGACTTCAAAAGTAATTGGGATGACCACCTACCTTTAATAGAATTTTCCTACAACAATAGCTACCACTCGAGTATTTTTATGGCACCCTTTGAAGCACTTTATGGTAGAAGGTGTCGATCTCCAATTGGGTGGTTTGAAGATCTTCTTGGTCCCGAGGTAGTCTATGAGGCTACTTTAAAAGTTTGACTTATAAGGGATAGGTTGAAAATGGCTCATAGTCGGCAAAAGCCTTATGCCGATAATAGAAAGAGAGATCTTGAATTTGAAGTAGGTGATTGGGTCTACTTAAAAATCTCACCCATGAAAGGGGTGATGAGGTTTGGTATGAAGGGGAAACTTAGCCCCTGGTATGTTGGGCCTTATAAGATCTTGAAGCGTGTCGGAAAGGTCGCTTATGAGTTGAAATTTCCTATCGAATTGGCCCTGGTTCACCCGGTGTTTCATATTTCTATGTTAAAGAATTGTATAGGTGACCCGGTGCCCATTCTCCCTCTAGAAGATTTAGGGGTGAATGAGAACCTTCCTTACAAAGAGGTTCCGATTGAAATCCTAGATCGTCAAGTTATGAAGTTGAGGAATAAAGAGGTTGCCTCTGTAAAAGTCCTATGGAGAAACCACCTAGTTGTGGGTGCAACATGGGAGGCCGAGGCCAACATGAAGTCCCGCTACCCTCATCTATTTCCTCCTACTCCTGCCATAGTTAAGGTTAGTAGTCTCTCTTAATTTGGTATAAATTGAAATCATGTGTGTTGATGATTATGACATGATTTCCTTGTATGTGCATATTTTTGTTAAAATTCATGCTTAAAGTTGTATTTTGAGTTTTCATGAATTTTCTTTCACATGATTGAAATTGCACCCATAGATGTTGTGTGATGTTGTCTTCATGAGAGTTGTAATGAGCATGCTTGATGTTGTCTTGTTAAAGAAATGTCTTGTTGATTGCTTAATATATATGTTTATGCTCATTGAATATGGAGAAGGTAGTTCCTCCTATACTTATGTGAAGTAAAGAGTTTTGAACATAGTGATGTTGTGGATTAAATTCCTATATGATATGATCTTTTTGATGTGACTGGTTGTTTTGCTGCTAGTTTGAGTCATTGTCTCCCTAGAAAGAAGTCCAAGTGACATTCGGGGACGAATGTTCCTAAGGGGGGATATTGTAACACCGCGGAAATTCTATGACTTAAGTTAGAGCCTCACCTTATGAATAATGACTTAAAAATAGTTAAAATGATGTTTGTAAACCTAAACCAATGTAATTGACTTGGTTTGGAAGAGAAAGTCTAAACGTCAAGAAACGACCATGACGTTCGGAAACTAGAGAAGAATGTGTTCTAGTGTGTCCTTAGGTTTTGGGCAGGTTTGGGAGTGTCGTATGATGGTATAATTTGGTGAAATGGTTTAAAATAGGTAAATATATGTTCCTAGGGTCAAAACATTTGAATACGACCCCCCAGGGCCACCCTAAGGGACCCCGAGGAGGACCCCAACCTTGGCCAAGCAAGCTGCCAAGGCAGCTTGCAAATTGCACTTGGTGGGAATAGGTGCGCGTCGCGGCCTTGCTCTCCCAAGGAGAAAAAATCCAGTTCGCGACGCGGACGTGTCGCGGACTCTACTATCTCGAAATTTAATTCCAAATATCTTCAGGGAACAGCTCCGCATCGCGGACTTGTTCCGCGACGAAAATGCAGAAATTCAGAAATCTATTTTTACTTCATTAAAGAGTCCATTTATATGAGGGGTATTTAGGGTAATTTAGGGGACGTGTATATAATGATTTTAAAGTTAATTTACCTCATTTTTATCACTCAAACACAAAACCCCAAAGATCTAAACCTAAAGTTCCTCCTTCTCTCTACTCTCTCTCTCCTCTCAAGAACTTCATTGAAGAAGATTGGAACTTAAAGAAGAAGACCAACTCTCCAAGGTTTAAACTCGGATTTTCGTGGTTAATTCTTCAATAAGGTATGGTTGCTTATCACTCTTGGGATTCCTTTCCCCAAGAGGCCCCTTCAAGATGAATTTCAAAATCTCCAATTTCTAGGTTTCAATCCGAAAACGTGGGTCTTCTTTCTAAAGTGAAATTCATGCTATAAACTGACTTTGATTGATGTTATATGAAAAATTATGAATGAATTTATGTTCTATTGGTGGTTTCTTGAAGAATTCCCCATGAGACCTATGTTTCTCCTTCTTTTCCTAATTCTAACCCTAGTTTGTGTTGGATAATGATTGAAGGCTAGGAATTGAATGTGATGTTATGTAATTCACTTTTGTATGATGATTTTACCCTATGTTATGTATAATTTCTATGAAATTAGGGTTGAGTCTTTGAATGAAGCTTTGAAGGCTATGAAGGGAATATGTCAATTGCTTATACTGATGTTGATTATGTTATTACTTCATGAATTACCTTGTATTATGTATTGGTTATGAATTGCTTGGTAATTGAAGTATGGATGTCCCACGAAGGGCAAGAAGGTATGAAGGTTGGTTCTTCTTTGAACTCAAGTATGAAAGGTGAATTACTTAAATTGTAATGATGTTATACCTAATGTGTTATTGTGGTGTTGATGGCCTAGTTTCTTCATCCTTAACCGTCCACACTTGAATTAGTTAAGAAGTATGTATGTATATTATGGTATGATTGCTATATGATTGAAAGGTAGTTCTCATGATTATAGTGTAATGTAAAGTGAAAGGTTTACTCACTTGCTATGTGTCTCTAAAGGGACAGGATTGTTACTCACTTATGAACACATATGAGCTATTATGGTAAGATGTCTACATAAGGGTCTATTAAAGGCTAATGTGAACTTATGTGACGACTAAAGATGATTACAAAAGGGAATTGGATGCTTGGCACCGAAAGGGCATGTAAATGAGATCGGGGTCTCACGTTTAGTAAGACCGGCTCCCCACATGGGTTTCCTCACGTTTAGCAAGTCCGAATTACCTCCGGTATGTGTTGCCTCATGAGATGGAAACCCCCACTTTTAGTAAGTTAGGGTTTCTAGAAGCAATATCGTTGACCCTTAACTATGTGCCCACATAGGACTTTAGCTTAGTGGATCCACCTAGATAGCTATGTATGAATGGTTACACCTTAGGTAAGTGTTAACCCTCTCTTTTCGGTGTGGGAGTAGAACATCGGATTCCATGTAGCTCTCATGGTCTAAGTCGGTTATTGTAATATTTCCCTAATGTAACATTAAATGAAGGTAAGAAAGGAGTGAACTCTTACTAGGGCTTTCTTAAGGGTTTCTACATAGTGTAAGGGAGGGTATGGGACTTCTCTTGCACATTGCACTTGTGGGATCCTAAGAGATGGTTGTAGTAGTGTTATCTTATGATTATGATTAATATGACTTATGTATGTTGAAGCTATGTTATGTATGATCATTATGAATGTGGTAAGTTATGATGAAATATGATCTTATGAATGTATGCATGAAGTAGGTTGCTTAATGTGATACTTGCCTTTGAATAGGGTTATGGGGTTCTATTCTTTGCATTGCACTAGTATTGCTTGGGTTGTCTACATGTTGGGATGATATTATGTTGGTTTGGACTATGATGCTTAATTTGTGTGCGTATTGGATTTACTTGGCAAAAAGCATGTTTTGAATAAAATGTCCTTTTATGCATGTTTCAATGGTTTTTATGCATAGTAGCCATACTTAGTACTTGTGTTGTACTAACCTATATTTTCTCCCTTTTCCCCAAACATTTAGGTTCGGGCCGTTGAGGATTCAAGCTTACTTCTCAAGACAGTTGGAGTTTCTTTCCCAAGTTGGTGAGTCCTCAAGTCCGAGGACAAGACCCTATGATCTAGCTTCTATGTTTAGTTCTTTGCTTATGTTGAAAGACATTGTTGTACTTCCTATTTTTAAGACTTCTTATTGATGTAAGGGCTAAGTCCATTTTCGATACTTCTATGTCTAGATGGTGCATTGTGACGAAGTTAGATTCTATTCTTCATATATGAAGTGAAGTTGAACTTCCAAAGTAAAAGTTTTAAATTTTCCGTGATTTTATTCTATGATGCATGTTATGACGAATGCTAAGGGCTTGTATAAGACCTCTTCGAGGTCGAATACGCCAGTAACGACTAGGGGGTGCTCTCGGGTCGTTAAAAATGGCGCCATGACCATTGAGTTCATCCTCCTCAAAAAGAACTCTTCCACGCTTTCATAATCATGTGGGTTACTCATTTTTCAAATGTTGTCAACATAAAAAATAATATAAAAAGTAAAAAAGGAAACATGATGCATGAATGTTTGAATCAGCAATCAAGTAAAGGCAATCACTAGTCATACCCCGACAACGACACTATTGTTTGACGCTAAACTATAACTTCTGGTTAATGTATAGCCGGTTGTATGAAAATATAATATCCAACTTAAGAGTCGGTGTCAGACCACAAGGACCTCAATGAAAGATTCCATTCTACTCGATTGTCGATTCAAGATTAACAAGCACAATGTAATCAAGAAAGAATGTAAAATTGGGAGGAACTTGGGAAACAAAATGTTCGATTCAAATTTCAAGTAACATGATCAATAGGTCGACACAATAATGAATTCAACAAGATGGAAACGACTAGGGGTGTGTGCAAAATTGATGGGCTTTCAATCAAATTCGCAATGGTTAATCAATTCAAAATAAGTCGGTACATGGATAGAATTTGGTCTATACTATATTCAACACTCTCTCAAACTATTAAATATAAATATCTTACTTTCTTCTCAACTCCAACATGATGCATGCAAAGCAAACACAAAAACATTCCTCGAGTGAATTAGACTATCTCTAGCTCCACTCTTAACAGAGAAACCATTCGGATTGGATTGTCTCTAGTTCTAATTCAATGAAAAATTTCTCAACTTCTCACTAATGATGTCTTACCCAAGATTATTTTTCTTTGTCAAGATAAATTAGAGCTACAGAATTCAATAATTGTTTGCAATCGTTGATTTTTAGATTAAAACTCCAAGACAATAATCGATCCATCCATAATAACTAATTATAGAACTATTTAATCACATCTCATTAAAATTTACACACTATCATGCACACACCTCTAGCTAGAACTTTAGCTACTCATAAATAGGGTAATAAAAGATATACCAACAAATAAAAGTACTCCAGTTTGTTCTTCAATAGTACCCAAATTTGGATCCAAGCTTGGAGACATACATTATTTGTTTTCTTCTTAAGCAAGCAAAGACTTCTACAATATCTATTTTTCTATTCTCTACTTTGAAATTATCAAAATCTTCTTAGAAAAATCCCTGATTTGGAAGAAGATAAAAGAACATAATTACACATATCCCAATTTTGTCCTTGAAACCTTCAAAGAAGCATATTCAGCATCAAGTACGCTTTTGCCTCTCAACTTCTGTATCTCACTTGCGCTACTCTTGCAGAACACCAATGTTGAAGCGTCAAGTTTTGATTAAGACGCCACATAATTATGCTCCATTCTAGTGATGTGTGCACTTGAATCAACAGAATGTTGATACACGTCTATCAGACGCATGTGCTTTTAGATTGTTTCTTCTCTTCTAGTTAGTGTAGGGCCGTCAGAATGCCAATTTATTTCTGCTAGACATCGGTTTATCGCTTTTGTATTAAGTGATTTTTTATGTTAAATCCTTCAACCACAAGTTTCGAAAAAAATGTCTGCACACAAGAGAACAAGTGCCTAAAATATCCTTTTATTGGTAATAAGGTATCGCAATACTTCATGAGTAAGAGTCTAATAATTTGTTAAACTAGAAACTCATCAGGGGAATTATTACTTTTAGTTTAGGATCGTGCATCTAGGAGCATTATACATTGAAGTCTTTGCTCAAATTTTATGAGTTTTGAAACCTGAAGGCTACTCGAATTTAAGGAGCATCGCAACTTGAAAACTTATCTCAAATTTAAAGAGCTTCGTGACTTCAGACTTACCTTGAATTTGATGAGCTTCATGACATGCACTTTAGGCTCTTACATTGAAGAAAACTATAACTTGAAGATTTTGCTCAAAGTTGATGAGCTTTGAATCTTGAAGACTTTTCTTGAATTTGAGGAAAATCACAACTTGAAGACTTATGCTCAAATTAGAGGATCTTGGAAACGTGAAGACTTAGGTTTAATTTGATGAGCTTCATGACATAAATTTTAGGCTCTTGAATCAAGGATAATAATAACCTGCAGTTTAGGCTCATGCATGAAGGAGCATTTCAACTTACATAGACTATTCAATTTCAGGTTCAAATGAAATTATCATCCTCAATATCATGTATATTTTTTACATAAGGTTTGAAGTCGTACAACCCATGATCTCTACTTCTAGCCATATTAAGTTCAATATCGTGACCACACATTTCTAGTTCTCCAAATATTTTAGATTTTATGCTTTCAAATATGTAACAAAGATCCCAATGCATAGTGTGGATACATATTTCGATCCTAGAAGTTTCAATAAGGAAATATTTGTAGTTAAAGCTCGAGCTCCTCCAATGATGGATGAACTCAATGTTTTGCTCGTCATTTCTTTAGCAGGTGTTACTGATGAGTGGTAGATTCGTACTCATTTGAGGCTTATTTATCTCAATAATTAGTGTCATCAATGTCTAATAATGTCCTATTATAATTAAGATATCTTAATGATTTGTAGCTAGGAAGGCTAAAGGACAAGAAAGAATGAATGTTTGAAAAAAAGGCCAAAAATATAAGAAGAGGTGTAAATTACACTCTAATGATCACCAAACTAGAAGGATGAATCTCCTAACGAGCATGATATCGCCCAAAATTATCATACAATGGGTTTCTTTCTCAAGGCTTGTTGGAATCTTTATGAAGAAACAACGATGCACCAAATGCAAGAGGCGAAAAGGGTGAACATCACCAAAAATGGAAGTTCAAAAGGTGAACAAAGGTGATGATCGGTGACTCGCCAAATGAGAAAAGCAGACTTAAATAGGACCGCTGAATAATGGTCAAACACCTGAAGCCTGGAGCAAGAAAAAGGTGACCTGAAGCATGATTTGTGACTCACCGGATGATATTGGTAAGCCCGACTAACATCACCAAGTGAAAAATCCATTGGGTATTGGGCCAAATTTTGAGAAACTATAAATAGACCAAATAAGGGAGAAACAGGGATTCAAAACTTGTGAGAAAAATTCTGAGTATTGTAAAGAGAGAAACACTCCTCACTGTGTAAAAACACTTTCCAGCTGTAAGGGTTTGGGAATTGATAATCTTGAATTTGCTAAATTAGGGTTGAATTCAAAGTGGGTTTTCTTGTAATTGCTCAAATTCATGTTACCCATAGCTAATTTCATGCAGGGTATACTTTCTTTGCTTTGTGTGATGGGAGGCTAAAACCCCAATCTCTTGGGGTGTGATTATGGGGTTGGGCATTGATTTAACTTAGTGGGTATGTTGAATTGCTCTATTTTAGAACTAGTAAACAAGGATTTGTATTGTTACCATGCATTTTATTTATGAATCAAGAATGAAAACTTTATTTTACCTTCGATCTCACATCAGTGCCCGAAAGAGACCTATCTGAGTGGGTGATTAGGTCGATGTTTGCAATTTAACAAAGATTAAATTCAAGGTAGTGGGTTGAGTTGAAAATTGCATGAATGAGACTGAAAGGAGATTTCATGACATTGTCTTATGAGATCTAAAGAAGATTAACATTATTAAATATGACCTAGCTTATTCATGATTATATAGTTTTACTGAGCAATACGATACTACCCCTACTGATATCAATGTTCAATCCCTACAACCCTAGAGTTAATTATTCTCGTGAACTTTTGCTTGCTTTAATATTTGTATATTTGTGCTTCTGAAATGGTTTTGTTAAATTTTGCGGAATCATCCACCCATTTGTCATGTTTACTACAATAAGATTAGTTGCAATTTAATTCACTAATTGGATCCTTAACCTTTCACCATTCTTTGTGGGATTCGAGCCCGACTCTTAGTTGGGTATTATTATTGAAGACATCTGATAACACTCAAATCAACCTTTAAAACCAATTAAAAGAGTAAGTAATCGAAGTACGTAAATACCCAACGAAAAGTCGGGGTTGAATCCCACAGGGAATGGTATATCGTGGATAATTTTTTATCGAGAAATTTGGACTTTAAATTAGCTTATTTGGAATAGTATGAACAATTGGGTGGATAATACCAGAAACTTAATATAATGCTTATTTGTCATTTATCCCAATTAAACTAAAATTCGAAATCAAGAGTTAGCAAGTAATCTAGTGGTGTTGGGATTGGATATCAATGTCATATAGGAGTAAATGTGTTGCTCTATAGTGATGTGCATACATGAATAGGGCAAGTCATCTTCAATGATTCTAATCATCTTTCGATCTCAAAGCATCGATAACTAGAATCTTCATTCGGTCTCATCTATTGCCAATTCTAAACAACCCATTACCTTACTCTATTCCCTCTTTGAAGAATAGGGATATCAGATACGAGACATAACCTCTCTTTCAAGCAATTCAAGGAAATCAAACCTAAATTGCTAGCATTGAGCTAATTAGCCACTCTAATTAATTTCTTTCGAGCATCAACTGGAGATCGGAAGTAGGAATTAAATTTGAAACCTTAACCCTTAAGTTAAACCCATGATAATTAAACCAAATTCATGCATGAAAAGCAACAAAACAGAGCATAACACAATACCCACTACATTAAATTACTACCCAATCCCATTAGAGCACTCCCTAGATCTTGGGGTTTTAGCCATTTATCACAAAAATTATAGAAAGTATACCTTCCATGAAAGAAGCCATGGGTAATATGAAATCAAGCAATTAAGAGTAAACTCACTTTGGGTTTAACATCAAATTATCGAATTCAAGATTCAAAATGTACAAAACCCCCCAAGAAGACTAGAAAGAGTATTCTAAAAAGTAAAGTGTTCTCACTCAAAACTTTCTCCTGAATTCAGTAGTTCAACCCTTCAACCAAAATCCCTCAAAACTCTATCATTTGGGTTATTTATATTTTCCCAAAATTTGGCCCAATAATCCACTTCACAACTAACTCGGTGACATTAGTCGGGCCCGCCTAACTCACTCAGCGAACCACCCTTCCTTCCCTAGCTCACCTTTGTGATACTCTACGCTTTAGGTGTTTGAACCTTAGTTGGCGAACTTGTTTGAGTAAGCCTTTCTCGCTCGGTGTATCGCCTAGTACAACCTTAGATCGCCGTTCGATTATTAAATATTTGCCTTGCACACTGTCAATTTTGGTGATGTGCTTCAGATCCGCCTCTCTCATTTGGCATATCTCTTTTTCTACTGGAGTTCGTCGACCTTCTTTGGTAGACAAAAGTGCTATGCATTATCAGATTGGGCAAAGTCTAGCACAGTCGGCGATCCGCCCTTCATGCTAGGTGATCATCAATGTTCCTTTTGAACTTCTTTTGCAGTTTTGGCCTTTCTTTCAAGCTTTAGTCCATGCTTTGTCCAATTGCCCTCATAGCTACAAATCATTTATATTTGATTAGAAAAGGACAAAGTTAGGCATTGAGAACACCAATTATTGAGTTAAATGAACCTTAAATGAGTGCAAATCTACAACTCATCAACACCCCCCAACTTAAATTTTTGTTTGTCCTCAAGTAAATTAAGAACACAATATTCTCAATAAGGGTGTCTACAACAGTACTCAAAGAGATTTAACATGGAAGCGTCGTGGAAAGACTACTCTCAATAGTATGTTACCCTAAATCATGATCATAAGGCTTTGAATGATGACTAGCTAGTCTCAACACAAGCTCAAGCTCACTTTATCTTCTAGTATAAAGCAAGAACATGATTCAAAAAATGCATTCAATTGTCCTCACATCAAAAACAATTCCATGCTCTCACACAGAAAATTAACAAAGGTAATAGGAATCAATACAACTCTCACTCTCTCAAAACACAATATATGCAAGCTTTGTCCCAAAGGTTTGCTCGTATTTTTCAATCATTATACAACCTAGTTCTTTTTAGATCTTAAGGGTCTTTTTGGCTTGTAATGGGGCTGAGGGTTAAGGCATGGTCAATTTGGATTGGTGACTTTACCTTTTCAAAGCATTGTTGAAATCATCATCACCTCTTCTTAAGTTATTTTTCTTCTTTTTCATTTCAGAACTCAAATCTAGACTTTCCACTCAATTTATTTGTAACTCCCCTTTATTTCATTCAGTTCTCTTTTTCATTGTCATTATTTCCAACTATTCCCATCAAATTGATGGCAACTACACACACATTTTCTTTTACAAGGGCTCTTCTTTTTGTATAACTTTCAAATTTAAGTCTCATTTCTTCTTTCATTGACCTACACTTAGCTCTCATTCAACCTTCCTTTCAACACCCCAACTTAGGCTTTTATCCTAAGTTGTCTATTCAATTATTATAATGCTTGAAAATGGATTTTACGTCAGAAGGTAAAACAATTTGGTTCAAAAGGTCTTCTTGCTTGACAACAAATGGATTAGGCTCAAATTGGGCCAAAATGGTTTCACAACCTCACAAGGTAGTCACAAATGGTTTATGAACAGTTTGGTTCCCTTATTGAATTTTTTCCCAAGATGATATCTCATATTCACAAGGATTCACACAATTGGACTTAAAAGGAAAATTTTAGGACTCTGCCTGCATGCATTCAAGTAAAAACTCACCACACATGGCACTAAAAAACACACTCATTTTGCACATCCCGAGAAGATCAAAATCATATGTGCGATGTTCATTGCAAGTCTCACATCAAAACACAACTAGTCAACAAAAAATTCAAAGGGATAATTCAAAAGTGTAACCGCATCAATTTTATTCTCGCAACACAAACACTACACATCATGCTCATCATAAGTACTATATAAGACATCGATATTGAACAAAATAAATTCTTAAATTATATTAATAAAAACCTCAAGCATTTCACTATTTGAAACCTCATGGGGGGTTCCATTCATCAAGAGAGAATGAACAATGAAGTAAAGAGACACAATTTCCCAAAAGAAAAGCACACTAACATCAACAAAACACTAACTACAAAAGTTTAAAATATGAAATAAAAAAATACAAGCAAAATGGGAATATTGGCTCGAAGGACCTCACTCCACCAAAACTAAAAAGTAGTGTCCCCAATGCTAAGTAACTGAAATACTGCGAAGCTAAGATATAGGAAGTCCCAAACACGCTATGCATGTGGATCACTCTCATCTGGAGTCTCTGGAGGAGAAGCCTCAAGTGCGTCATTGATGCCCAACAATATGATCACGAGAGGCGGCAAGGAAGACCCAACTTGGCATCATACCCGTCTCAGCAATTGGAAGTGCGGGGGACTCTTGAGTCACTCCACTAGACCCGACGTCTATAGTCTCTTGGATGGACCTCTCCATGGTAGCATGAATGATGGCATCCTCAGTCTTGTGCATCTTTAGAAGGGTCTTAGAGATCCCTAACTCATCTTCTCTCAAGACATCCTCATCAATCTCCTGATATATCTCCCCGTCCTCGGCATCCACATGTAAAGCAGCCTTAAGCACAAAAGAAAAAGGTGTAGCACGAGGCATGTCGGGTACAGGGGCAACAACATCTGAAAAGGGAACATCGCCCAAAAGTGGCGAGATGTCCATTGACTAAAATTGGACTACCTCATCCATCAACGTGGCAACCCCAACTCTAAGGGTGTCCAAAGCCCTAGAATTACCCTCAGCCTTCTCCAATGGTATTATCCTCGCAGTTAAATCATCTAATCCCAGCGTCTGTCCCACAATAATCTTCTCACACTTGACCACCTGCTGAATCAGAGGAGCCAAGGCATTTTGGATAACCTTGTAAATGAGTTGGGGCAAGTCTTTCTCAACCCGGGTAGCTCTAACATATATTGACCAGGCAAGACTACCCATCCGGTATATAAGTGCCTGGTACATGAGAGGATGAGAAACAGGAGAAGGGGAAGGCCTCACACTAGTAGCGATCATACAAGCAGACAATGCAAATGCAGTAGTGAAATCAAAAAACCAGCAATAGATAAAGAAGTAGGAATACCCACCTGCTCCAGACAAGGAACAAGTGTGCTGGTCTCGGTAATCAAGGTTGCAGGGTCAACCAATGGATTGGAGTCTAATGATGGTTGCTTCCTCCGAGGAATATTATCTTTCAAACACTCTGCCTCGATACTCCAGATATCACTAGATGAGGCTAGTGTGATTCTCATATCTGTAGCAGCCTTAAAATGGACTCTTGCCCTTTAACATAACTAGGTGATCAAAACTAGAAATAGGAGTTATGTTTGCTCCTGTCTTGCCCTCATCAACATCTCTGTAGCAACAATGGCACCAACATGTATATTCTCTTGAGCTATAATGGTGCCCCCTAAAACCGTCTTGTCATGGTGAAGAATAGATTCATTATGTGATGGCATCAGGTTTCTTCTGATTAAACCAAACTAGTATGTGGCCACTACATTTAAATCTTTCTTCTAAATCTTGATACCATTCGCCATACAAGACGGAGATGAAACAGATATGAAGGGTGCTATCCAACCCTTCAGATATCTAGGTCATGGCACATTCGGAGTGAATAAAATTCATCTACAAATGTCGGTACATTTAGGGAAGTATTAATGGCTCTTGCATTGCACCAGACTTTCTTACCTCTCCTTTCATCTTCTTCATGTAGCATCTAGACTGTTCCCTTTGGCAGGCTAAGATAAGCTCACTGAACAGGAAGTTTCAGCCTAGTGCCTAAATTTCACAACCAAATCCAACATGCAAAACAAATATGAGTTTCCTCCAATAATTACAATCCACCTATATGATTTTCTAACCATGGGTACTTAGATTTCCCCTATTTATCACTAAGTGTGCCAATAATTGATGATTTTTCCTTAAAAAACTAGTCACCCTGTCTATCATTGAACAAAACCATGCAATGGGTCAACACTGAACTACCCAGACTTATTTCACATTAAATGAAGCACAGAACCAGTAGGTATATCAGCTGAACTAAGGATTTTAACAAACACAATCATGATTCACAATTTATACATGCATTCACAGTCAAAATCACATCGGTAAAATTTAAAATCAACAATATGATACTAATCCAAAAAAGCACTTACTCACTGTTAAAATGCTTAAGCCCACAACATGTATGCATTCTAAACTCAAAATCATCAACGAGAAGTTGAAATACCAACCTTAGTGCTGAAAAATAAGCAAGAAACTGAGGAATCAGGGTTAGGTTGATTCAATATCCAATCAAATGCACTCCTAGAACGTACAATACACTCACACAAGGCATACAATCACTCAAAATTTACAATGTACGAGAGAGGAATTGAAAAGGCTCCAAAAATTCAAAGGGTTTTGATTTTTTATATTAAAATAACCTTCGAACGTGTTATTGGAGGTGGGGAAAATTCAATGAATAAAATGTCTTGAAGAGTATATGATGATGGGGTTTACGTGAGAGGTGGAAAATTGGAGGGTTTTTGGTCAAGTTATCCAAGGATTGCTAGAAATCAAGGTTGGACAAAAAATAATGATGGAATGTGGTACAAAAGGGAATGTGAAGATGCTACATATATGCATCCATTCAATCCACCTGATTCGATGAAGACACCAACCGATGATATTTTTACTTAAATCCTCAACAAAGTGGAGGGTTCATATATGATCTTGCAAGGGATGAAGAGTTGTGTTTCATCTTTGTCCACCACCGTAGTCTTACATTTATCTTCCACTAAGTCACTTGAAGAAAGATGCGGTAGCTGACGACTCTTATATATGCTAATCTCTATGAGAATTTAATATCTCATTTAAATGAGAATCAGAGGACCCATTCAAGTTTCAGCCATAGTTACTAGAAGTGGAAAGAGTTTCCAAGAAATAACAAGGCCCAATAATGTAGATGCTCAAGGGGTGATTGCCGATGATAAATCACCAATAGGAATGGAGAAGACACAAACTAAAGAAGTTGAAGTTGAGCCGAAGGCAAATGCAAAGGAATGTGGTATTGAAGCCTTATCTACATTGCCTCAAATTAGGATAAAACCTCTTTTCCCTCAGAGATTGAGGAAGAAAAATGACAATGCAAAATTCTAAAAGTTTGTAGAAATTGTGAAAGATTTGAAAATGAATATCTCATTTGTGGATGCCTTGATCGAAATTCTGGGTTAGGCCAAATATATGAAAGAATTTTTTACTACGAAGAGGGTGATAGATTGTGAAACAATTGAAATGTCGCAAACATGTTGTGCGGTAATGACAAAGAATGTAGTCCTCAAGAAAGATGATCTGGTAGCTTTCACTATTCCAAGCACTATTAGTGCATGTACTTTTGCAATATCCTTGTGTGATATTGGTGCAAGCATAAATTTGATTCCACTGATAATATTTAATAAGCATGGGCTCGAGAAACTGCAACCAACAAACATCAGGCCCTTAATGACTGATCGTTCAATAAAGAAGCCGGTTGGTATGGTCTATGATGTGCTACTAAAGCTTGACAAATTTGTGTTCCCTGTTGATTTTGTAGTGCTTGATTGTGAGATTGATATTGATATGTTGGTTATTCTTTTTACACGATTCTTGGCCACGAGAAATGTTTTGGTTGATTTGGAAGGTGGTGAGTTGAAGTTTCGAGTGAATGATGAAATATTTAGCTTCAACATTCATTAATGCATGAAATATCCAAGTGATATGCTAGTTGTATCTCACTTAAATTAGGTTGATGAAGGTGTGGCGAGTATTGGAGAAGTAGTGTATCGTGGAGATTCATTGGCTCAAGTACTGCTTAAGTATGATCAAGCCAAAATTAGTGACTATGACGAAGTCGTGGATGGTCTTGTGAGTGTAGGCTCACATACTTCATTTCAAATGAAGCTTGATCTTTATTTGTCTAGTTGAGAAACACCACTGGCCAAGCCATCTATTATTGAGCAACAAAATTAGAATTAAAGGAACTCCCGCCTTATCTCAAATTTACCTTTTTGGGAGCCAATAACATACTCCCACTGACTATTTCAAATGATCTTAAACAATGGAATGTAGAGTTGTTAATCATAGTGGTGAAGAGGCATATTAGAGCCTTAGGGTGGTCAATTTCCGACATCGTGGGAATTTCGTCGGGTGTATGCACTAATAAAATTAATTTGGTTTAAGATTGCAAACCAAACATAGACCACCAACAATGGTTAATTCCCCCAACGTAAGAAGTGGTGGAAAAGGATATTATAAAATGGTTAGATGGGGGAGTCATTTTCCTAATTACAGACAGCCAATGGGCGAGTCCAGTCAAACGTGTTCCTAAGAAGCATGGTATCACGGTAGTTCCACATGAAAAGGTCAAGATTGTCGCTACTAGACACGTGATCGGGTGGCATGTGTGTATCGACTATCGAAATCTTAATTCATGGACCAAAAAAGATCATTTCCCCATGTTATTTATTGATAAAGTGCTTGATAGGCTTGTACGCAAGGGGTGGTATTTCTTTCTTCATGGGTATTCCGGGTATTACCAAATCTTTATTGTGTCAGAGGATCAAGAGAAAACAACGTTTACATTCCCTCATGGAACATTTGCCTTCAAGTGAATGCTCTTTGGGTTATCTAATGTGTCGGCTACCTTTCTAGGGTGCATGTTATCAATCTTCATGGATATGGTGGAGGACTCCTTAGAAGTGTTCATGGATGATATTTTTCTCGTTGGAGACTCATTTGAAGAATGCTTGAAGCATTTGGTAATGGGGCTTAAAAGGTGTGTAGAATCGAATTTGGTTCTTAATTGGGAAAAGTGTCACTTTATGGTCAAAGAAGGAATTGTGCTTGGGCAAAAATTTCTGGAGATGGTATTGAAATTTATCAAGCTAAAATCAAAGTAACTGAAAAATGACCTCCCCAAATTTCGGTAAAAGGAGTAAGGAACTTCCTTGGTCATGTCGGGTTCTATAGGCGGTTCATCAAAGACTTCTCCAGGATTTCTATTCAATTGTGCAAGCTTTTTGACAAGGAAAGCACAATTCTTTTTTATAATGCATGTTTAGAGATTTTCAAGATATTGAAGGAGAAACTCATCTTAGCCCAATCATCATAGCAGCCGATTGGAATCTCTCTTTTGAAATGATGTGTGATGCTAGTGGCTTGGCACAAGGGGCCATTCTTTGGCAACGCAAAAACAAATTATTTCATCCTATTTATTATGCTAGAAAAACCTTGAATTGTTCTTAAAAGAATTACAACGTGACTTAGTAAGAATTGCTAGTTGTTGTATATGGGTTTTGAAAAGTTTAGAGCCTACTTAGAGGTTACTAAAGTGATTGTACACATTGATCATGCAGCTCTAGAATACTTAATGGCAAGGAGAGAAGCAAAACCAATATTAATCTGATGAGTTCTCCTTCTTTAAGAATTTGACATTGAAGTGAAAGATAGAAAGGGATAAGAAAACCAAGTAGCTGACCACCCTATGTTCCTTGGTATGCTGATTTTGCCAACTTCATTGCATGTGGGTTGTTACCCGATGATTTTAGTAGCCATCAAAAGAGGAAATTCTTATTTGATGTGAAGAAGTATATGTGGATGAACCTTTCCTCTTAAATATTATTCGGTGTTGTATACCCGAAGTGGAGGTGCAAGAAATACTAGAAGCATGACATGCTTCACCTGCAGGTTTTCATCATGGAGGCATTCGTACAGCCTCCAAGTTTTTTCAATGTGGCTATTATTGGCCTACTTTGTTTAGAGATGCTCATGCCTTTTGTAAATGTTCTGTTCACCGTCAAATGCAAGGTAGTATCTCTCGGAGACATGAATTACCACTGTTACAAATCCTTGAAATTGAGTTATTTAATGTTTGGGGGATTGATAATATGGTTCCCTTTGGTAGCTCATTTGGGATTAGATACATTCTTGTGGCAATTGACTACGTCTCCAAATGGGTGGAAGCCATGGCATTACAAAAAAATGAAGCAATAATTGTCACAAAATTTCTGAAGAAAAATATTTTCACAAGGTTTGGGACGCCAAGGGCCATTATGAGTGATGCAACTTCACATTTTTGCAACCGTCAATTTGCATCACTTGTGTCAAAGTATGGAGTCAAGAACAAAGTTGCAATGTCGTACCATTCGCAATCTACCAAACAAGTCAAGGTATCAAATTTAGAGATGATGATCATCTTAGCCAAAACAGTAATGTCCATTACACCAATTGTTCTAGCAAGCTTGATGACACACTTTGAGCCTATCGCACAACATTCTAGTCTCTTATTTGTATGTCTCGACACAAGTTAGTGTTTGGGAAGGCCTTCCATCTTCAGGTTGATTTAGAGATCAAAGCCTTATGGGCATTGAAAGGATCAATTTGAATCGAAAAGTGGCTTCCAAGAATCGTGTACATCAAATCCTTCAGCTGGATGAACTACGGCTACAAGCATATGAAAGCTCCGTTCTCTATAAAGAGAAGGTTAAACAGTGGCAAGATGAAAAGATCTTGCCTCTTGAGTTTAGAGTGGGGGAGCTAGTCCTACTTTTCAATTTAAGGTTGAAACTCTTCCTGGGCAATCTTAAGTACAAGTGGACTTGTCCGTACATGTCACGACCCAGGGGTACACCCTAGATGTAACATGGTGTACTCCACCGTGAAGGGGTCTCATACAAGCCCTTAGCATATCATAACATAAGATAATAGAAAAGTATGGAAATTTTTTAAAGTTTTTCCATACAATCGAAGTCTTTTATAAAAGCAAGCGGAAGTCTTACTACACTTTGTCTCAAACCATCTAAACTCAACTTTGAATAAAACCTTTGAGACACAGCTCATACAATATTCTAAAACATAAAGAAAAGACATAAAGTAGTGGTGTCGTTATCCTCGATGCTATGAGGACTCACCAAGTCTTCAACTCCTTGCACTTCTAAAAACCTATCATCAAGAATGGAACTCAAGATCACCGAACACTACATTTGATAAGAATGCAGGCAAGAGTATGCATTAGTACAAAATGTACTAAATATGTTAGCTAGCATAACATCAATAAGAGCATAACAAAAGTGTTAGCCAATCTAAGACATACGGCATAAGCATAAGAGACAATAACATAATCATAAGCATAATCTCCAACATAGGCATAACATGAGCATAAGTCAACATAAGGCATAATTCCACAACACAGGAAATACCACATATTCATAAGCTTAGTCCATACTCAATTCCTCTTAACATAGGAGAAACTTCATAAGTAACCTTCAAGTTATACTTGTGCAATGCATAAATGAGATCCCATAATCCCATCTAGGCTAAGTACCACTTTTAGGCCATCATACCTTTTTATCATATTTGATTTTATCCTTTAGCTTGCTTCTCATCGACAAGGTAATCTCTCACATTTAGTCAATCATAGCATGGAAGACAACTATGGCCACAATCCATCAAACATACATCATAAGCATAAACCATAGCATATTCATTACATAAATCATCATAACATAAAAGGAATATACCATAGATACCTTCAAATCATACTTGTGCAATGCATAAGTAAGATCCCATACTCTTACCCATACTAAGTAAAGCTTCTTAAGTACCCCTGGTTCATAGTTCATATTCTTGTTCGTATCACTACCATATTAGGGACATAAGCCTTAACCGACATAGACTATGTGAGCTTAACATGGAATCTGATGTCTACCCCACACCGAAAAGAGGTTGTTCTATTTGTTAGAACCATACTCTTAGCTGAAGTGGATCCATTAGCTAATTAACCTACGGAGGCACGTACTTTATGGGATAAGGAGATTGCTACTAGAAACCCGGACTGAAATAAGGTAGAAGGTTTCCATCTCATGAGATACATACTTTGGGAACCCGGACTCAACTAGGGTAAAACCTTTCATTGGGAAACCGGACTCAACTAAGGTAAAAGCTTCCATCTCATATTCAATATCCACTCGGTGCTAGGCATTAAGTCCCATTGAGTTCATATTAAGTTTTGACTAAAATTCATATTTGTGGAAGAATGTCTTGACACTCAATCCAACATAACTCATACTATAACTCATACTAAAATTCATATTTGTGAAGAATGTCTTGACACTCAATCCAACATAACTCATACTATAGCTCATATATTCAATAGGTGAGACTAGTCTTCCATCCTTAGAATCACAACATGTGACAAACCTTTCACATCATATCATATTCATGCATAAGTGCGTATATGAGGATAACCTTTCAACAACACAACAACTAGATCATGAGCAAATTCCCTTTACTCTCAAAGTGTTTCTCAAGCATGTACTAAACTTCATAAAACATTCATAATAACATATCTTTCCCTTTTAAGGGTCACAACTCATATTAAATCATCACATCTAGAATGACTACATTAGACATGGATATATTCATAATCATATCAAATTAACATATCTAGAATGACTACATTAGACATGGATATGTTCATAGTTCAAGTAGTTCAATTACTACAAACATAATCTCATACTTTACCTCTTTGAGGTCCAAAGCTTACTCTCAATCATCACACCTAGGGTTCATACACAATGCATAGATATCATCCTAGTTCATGTGATGCTATCACTTTATGCATTCAACCATTCATGAGGTAGATCATGTAGGTAAAGATCTTTCATTACAATTCTATTCATTAGTCTTCTATTCTCATGTAGATTTTACTCTCAAAGCCTTAGCATACCTAATTCATCACATTAGCTTTACTCTCAAGTCCCGAATGATCAATATTAATAACTACAAGCCTTATTGTCAAAGCTTTACTTCTTACAATCATCATACATATCTAGATTTCAAGATATTCTAGTCATAAGCCATTTTTAAGCCATTCTAGTCATAATTCATTATATAAGTTCAATCTCAAGATTTACTAGTCATGATTCATCATATGACACTTAATCTAATTCAATTCATATCTATGTATTTCTATTCTTGAACAATTACTTCCCATATTATCAATTCTAGAAGATCAACTATGAATCCTCAATTTCACCATTCATGGCATAAACCCACATAATATCAATTTCATCAATTTGACTAGGTTAACCATGGAAAACATATAATATCAGCATAATATCATGATTCACTATTAATTCAGTCATAAACAATCAATACTCACTGAATTAGGTCAACATACTACATAACACACAACATTGAAGAAACCATAACATGAATTGGGGAATTCTTCATTAAATTGGGGAATTCTAGAGGGAGCTCCATGGATGGAAGAACCCAAGGATGAATAATCTATCATACCTTGATTATAAAGCCTATCAAGCTTGAACCATTGGAGTATTAATTTGACCTAGCTTGATCCTCTTTTCTTCTTTTTCTTCTTGAGTTTTCTAGAGAGAGAATTTTATTTGGATGAGGGGATGAAGTATTGGGTTTTCTTTAGATTCTAGGGAGAATGAATTAATTGAGGGAAATTTGAGTCTAGAAAGCTTATAGACTTTACTAGGGAAAGAATGAAACAATGTAGTATCAATTTAGGGTAAATAACAAGAGACTCCTAAGACTCCCACTTAAAACTGCCAACCATGCACGATTTGGCTCGCCATGGGCACTTGGAGACTCTCCAAGTGGACCCGTGGTCCACCAAATTTTCCAGCAGCTCCCTTGGTGGAGCAGGCCACTAGGCGATGGGGGAGAGAAGTTTGGCGATGCGCCTACTGGTCGGCGAGCCCCGACCTGGCGAGCCCAAAATTCCAGTATCTTGGGCTTTTGGAGGCAGCCCCTTAGGTGAAGGGGTTCCACTTGGCTAATCGCCAAGTCACCTAGGCAATGGAACCTTACTTCGCCAAGTTGGAAAGGAAGGAGATGTTATCTTTAACAAGATTCTAAGTGTCATAGACCATTTCCCTCTTCTATGGCTTGCTACCCCCAAGCATTTAGCCCTAGCTTAGCTTACTAGATTACGGGGACACAACCCATACAATATTCAAAAACATAAAGAAAAGACATAAGGTAGTGGTGGCTTTATCCCCGATGCTATGATGACTCACCAAGTCTTCAACTCCTTGCACTTCTAGAAAACTATCCTCAAGAATGGGACTCAAGATCACCAAACCCTACATTTGATAAGAATGTAGGCAAGAGTATGCATTAGTACAAAATGTACTAAATATGTTAGCTAGCATAACATCAATAAGAGCATAACAAAAGTGTTAGCCAATCTAAGACAAAAGTCATAAGCATAAGAAACAATAGCATAATCATAAGCATAATCTCCAACATAGGCTGAACATGAGCATAAGTCAACATAAGGCATAATTCAACAACACAAGAAATACAACATATTCATAAGCTTAGTCCATACTCAATTCCTCTTAACATAGGAAAAACTTCATAAGTAAACTTCAAGTTATACTTGTGCAATACATAAATGAGATTCCATAATCCCATCTAGGCTAAGTATCACTTTTAGACCATCATACCTCTTTATCATATTTGATCTTATCATTTAGCTTACTTCTCATCGACAAGGGAATCTCTCACCTTTAGTCAATCATAGAATGGAAGACAACTACGGCCACAATCCATCAAACATACATCATAAGAATAAGCCATAAGCATTTTCATTACATAAATCATCATAACATAAAAGGAATATACCATAGATATATTGAAAGCATACTTGTGCAATGCATAAGTAAGATCCCATACTCTATATCATACTAAGTAAAGCTTCTTAAGTACCCATGGTTCATAGTTCATATTCTTTTTCACATCACTACCATATTGGGGACATAAGCTTTAACCGACATAGACCATGTGAGCTTAACATGGAATTCGGTGTCTACCCCACACCGAAAAGGGGTTGTTCTACTTGCCGAGGGTAGAAAAATACTCTTGCTTAGGTGGATATATTAGCTAAGTAACCTACGGGGGAACGTAGTTTATGGGATAAGGAGATTACTACTAGAAACCCGGACTCAACTAAGGTAGAAGGTTTCCATCTCATGAGATACATACTTTGGGAACCCGGAATCAACTAGGGTAAAAGCTTTCATTGGGAAGCCGAACTCAACTAAGGTAAAGCTTCCATCTCATATTCAATATCCACTGGGTGCTAGGCATTAAGTCCCATTGAGTTCATAGTAATTCTTGACTTAAATTCATATTTGTAGAAGAATGTCTTGACACTCAATCCAACATAACTCATACTATAGTTCATACATTCAATAAGTGAGACTAGTCTTCCAACCTTAGAATCAATACATGTGAAAAAGCTTTCACATCATATCATATTCATGTATAAGTGTGTATATGAGAATAACCTTTCAACAACACAACAAATAGATTATAAGCATATTCACTTTACTCTCAAAGTGTTTCTACAGCATGTACTAAAATTTATAAAACATGAATAATATCATATCTTGCCCCAAAGCTCATATTAAATCATCACATCTAGAATGACTGCATTAGACATGGATATATTTATAATCATATCATATCAACATATCTAGAATGACTACATTAGACATGGATATGTTCATAGTTCAAGTTGTTCAATTACTATAAGCATAATACCATACTTCACCTCTTTGAGGTCCAAATCTTACTCTCAATCATCACACATAGGTTTCATGAACTATGCATGGATATCATCCTAACTCATATGATTCTATCACTTTATGCATTCAACCATTCATGAGATAGATCAGGTAGGTAAAGATCTTTCATCATAATTCTATTCATTAGTCTTCTATTCTCATGTAGATTTTACTCTCAAAGCCTTAGCATACCTAATTCATCACATTAGCTTTACTCTCAAGGCCTTAATGATCAACATTCATGACTACAAGACTTATTCTCAAAACTTTACTTCTTACAATCTTCATACATATCTAGATTTTGAAGACAGTCTAGTCATGAGCTTCGTCTTTAAGCCATTCTAGTCATAATTCATCATATAAGTTCAATCTCAAGCTTTACTATTCATGATTCATCATATGAACATTAATCTAATTCAATTCATATCTATGTGTTTCTATTCTAGAACAATTACTACCCATATTATCAATTCTAGAAGATCACCTATGAATCCTCAATTTCACCTTTTATGGCATAAACCCACATAATATCAATTTCATCAATTTGACTAGGTTTAACCATAGAAAACATATAATATCATCATAATATCATGATTCACTAGTAATTCAATCATAAACAATCAATACCCACTCAATTGGGTCAACATACTACATAACCCACAACATTGAAGAAACCCTAACTTTAATTGGGGAATTCTTCATCAAATTGGGGAATTCTAGGGGGGCTCTATGGATGGAATAATCCAAGGATGAATAAGATATCATATCTTGATTATAAATCCTACAAATATTGAACCAATGGAGTCTTGATTTAACCTAGCTTGATCCTCTCTTCTTCTTCTTCTTCTTCTTCTTCTTCTTCTTCTTCTTCTTCTTCTTCTTCTTCTTCTTCTTCTTCTTCTTCTTCTTCTTCTTCTTCTTGAGTTTTCTAGAGAGAGAATTTTCTTTGGAGGGGATGATGTTTTTGGTTTTCTTTAGATTCTAGGGATAATGACTTAATTGAGGGAAACTTGAGTCTAGAAAGCTTATATACTTTACTAGGGAAAGAATGAAACAATGTAGTATCAATTTAGGGAAAATAACAAGAGACTCCTAAGACACCCACTTAAAACTGCCGACCATGCACGATTTGGCTCGCCAAGTGCACTTGGAGACACGCCAAGTGGACCCTTGATCAGTCAAGTTTTCCAGCAGCTCCCTTGGTGGAGCAGGCCACTAGGCGATAGGGGAGGGAAGCTTGGAGATACGCCTACTGGTCGGCGAGCCTCGACCTGGCTCGCCTAAAATTCTAGTATCTTGGGCTTTTGGAGGCAGCTCCTTAGGCGAAGGAGGTTCCACTTGGCTAATCACCAAGTCACCTAGGCGATGGAACCTTACTTCGCCAAGTTAGAAAGGAAGGAGATGTTCTCTTTAACAAGATTCTAAGTGTCATAGGCCTTTGCCCTCTTCCATGGCTTGCTACCCCATGCATTTAGCCCTAGCTTATCTTACTAGATTACAAGGTGTTACAATACACAATCACAAGGGTGTATGGAAATGGAGCAATTGAAATTGATGATGTATAGGGGGTGAGATTCATAGTAAATGGTCAAAGGTTGAAGTTATACTTTGGGGAAGGCCTTGATGTGCGAGTTGTTAAAATGGTGTACTTAGATGATGCTTGAAGGCGTATCCACACCGTGTCGCGACATTAAATCATGTGCTTTATGGAAGGAAACCCAAGTGTTAGTTGTTTAACAATAATGTGAGTTTTACTTGTATAGGACTTGAGCAAAGATAAACAATTGAGAAAGGAACTCGACGATCTGCCGAAACTACTGTGCCCAGCTCCAGCGAGTTCTCCTAATATGATGCTCAACTTTAGGTGTACATTATCCATTTTGGGGGAATGTATCCCTATTTGGTGATACACCGATATGATTGGGCGAACCTGATGCAGTTCACCTATTAAAGGGAAAAAATTAGGGGATACACTGGAACTTTCAGCGATGAAACTGGATGTTTGGTGATTCGCCCATTGAATTAGGTGATTGTGTTGCAGCCCACCGAAATAGAGGCTAAATTCGAATAAGCTACAAGCACATTCGACGAACAACCCCTATAGGGTGATCCGTCGAAAGAGTCAATGAGCTCCATTCTAATATCATTCAGGGAGTTCCTCGATCGAAGCTTATTCATGCCATTTCTTTGCATTGAGGACACTGCATTTTAATTTTTGTTGTGGGGTGAGGGAACTTGTGCCAATATTCTCCTTTTTGATGTGCTTGTTGTTTTGATAGTGTTTTAGTTAGTTGTTCTCTCTTTGCCTCTTTCCCTCAATTTTTATTTGTTTGTTATTTTCATAGTGTTTGAATTAGTTGTTCTCTTTTAGCCTCATTCTCTCAATTTTGCAACTACCCCTATTAGTTTTGAAAATCGTGAAATGCTTGAGTTTTCATTGATAAATAATTTTAGTATCGATTGTGTTCAATATCGATGTCTTGAATAGTATTCAAAAAGTGTAGTGTTGGTGTTTCGAGAATGAAATAGATGTGGTGGCACTTTTGAGTGATCTCTCTGAATCTTCTATCAACTACCTGCATTTTAATGTGATCTTTGCAATGAGAATCGTACGTACGCTTTTGATCTTTTCGAGCTATGCTAAATGAGTGTATTTAAGTGTCATGTGTTGTGACTTCTTACTTGAATGCATGTGTGTCAAATCCTAGAATTTGCCTTGTTAGTCTAATTGTCTAAACCTTGGTAAATGTAAGGCGTGATCTTAAGCTAAAATACTAAGAGGAACCAAATTTGCATATCCTTTGTGACTACCTTGTGAGGGTGTTTATCCATTAGACACCATTTGATCCTAAACCAATTGTTGACAAAACCAAACTAAGACGTCTTGAGCAAAATTGTCTCTACCTTCTCACCCAAAATCCTTTTTGAAGCATTGTTATGATTAAATAGACAACTTAGGCGAAAAGCCTAAGTTGGGGTGAGGAAAAAAAAAGTAATGAAAGCCAAGTGAAGGGCAAAGAAAGATGAAATGAGACTCAACTTTGAAGTTAGTTATAAAAAAGAGGAACCCTTCTTATAAAACAAAGAGAAAGAATCATTGTGATGAAAAAGTTTGAAAATTTGAAATTGAAAACATAAGTTGGTGAAATAAAAAGGGGGATGTAAAATTAAGTGATTGATAAATCAAAGTTTGAGTTCTCAAATGGAAAACAATGAAAAAAAAACATGAGAACAAGTGAAAAAGACTGCAGCAATACTTTAAAAAGGTGCAGTCACTAAACCAAAAATTGACCATACCTAAACCCTCAGCCTCATTACAAGCATAAAAGACCCTTGAGATCTTGCATGAACTAGGTTATGTGGTGATTGGAAAATTTTGGCAAACATATGGGATGAAGCTTGCATGTATTTCTCTTTTAGAAAGCGAGAGTCGCATTAATTCCTTATTTCTTTGTTGGTTTTCTTTATGATAGGATGGAATCGTTCTTCGTATAAGGGCACTTGAATACAATTATTGAAACATAGTCTTGCATTAGAAAAGAAGCTATAGTGAGCTTGAGATTTTGTTGAAATCGATTAGTCATCATTTGAAGCTTTTTTATCATGATTGACTGTAGCATGTTGTTTAGAGTAGTCATGTAATGGTACTTTAATGATGCTCAACTACACCTCTTATGATTCAAAGCGTAGGTGGTCACTAACAAGTATAAACCCAACGGTGAATTGGGGTCGATCCCATGAGGAATGATATTGAAGAAAATTCAAATATGAAGTATGAGAGTGTTCTAACTTCTTTTAGAATGGAAATAAACATAACTTAACATAATGTAAATAAATAAGTTTCGATTATCATTATCAAGAGAGTTTGGTAGCTTATTTTTAACCAAGACAACTAACGTAAGGTTTGAACAAGTAGATAGGGGACCTTAGAAGTGTGGCAATTGAATACTAATTTCGCTTAATGGGTTGTAACTAATTGTATTAAGTGTTTAAATATCAATGGGTAGGATTGATTGTAACTATAGGAATCATTTTTTCAATTAGTTATTATGTTTCCAGTAAGTTCATTCGAACCTCAATAAGCTTAACGATGCAAAGTAACCCAAATCCTTAATTTACCCACTTTATCGAGTTGGGTTGTGAAGACAAGAGTCAATATAACAATCAATCATATACTCCACCCTAAGAATCTTTCACAAGCAAGCCTAGATAGTTAAAGCTAGAACTGAATTTGCAACTTCAATCAATAAATGGAAACATGTGTAACTAACTGAACCCATTTCAAAACAACATCAAAACAATCAATTAACAATACCCACAACCTAATTTGTGTATTCGATTACATAATCACACCCCTAAGTAAATGGGGTTTAGCCAAGCATAATAACAAGTAAGTAAGACTTACCAAAAAGATGCTCCATCAGAATGCCAAAATCTTCAATAATCAATATAAAAAATTCATACTAAAACCTTCAAATCTTAATATCTTAGATCAAAATCTCTCAAAGAATAAAAATAGTCTCCCAAAAATCACTTTTCTCTCTCCTCAAAAACCAATTTATATGTTTCAAAAAACTTCCTAAGATTTTACGTCGAGACCAAATCGACAATATTAGTTGGGTTCGCCGAATGACTCGATGATCCGCTGATGGGCAGGCCTTATCGCCAAATTTCTGGTTCAGCTTTTTAAATCTTGACTTTCCAGTTGGCGAACCCGATGGACGTCAACGAATGACTTCGGCAACTTGCCGTTTGGATCTTTTTTCACCGATTGGACTTGACTTTCTTTTGTAGTTGTTTTGATCATTTAGGCGATCTGAGTCGAGCTCTCCGTTTCATTCGGCAATACATCATTTTGCACTTGAGTTCTCCAAGATGGTTTGATTTATGAGCCAAACTTGCTGGATCATTTGATGAGATAAACACTCACTTGGCTAGTCGCCGAGTGATTTTTGCGAGCTCCAACCTTCCTTTTCCTCAACTTTACCAACTTTTTTGCTTCTTTTCAAATGTAATGTCCTTTCCTTGTTCTTAAGCCTTCATGGCTACACACAAACAATTTAACATCAGTTATGAACACAAAATAAGCATTGAGGACACTAATTCATGAAATAACAAACCCTAAATGAGTTAAAACTCCTGACTCATCAACACCCCCAACTTAAATTTTTGCTTGTTGTCAAGTAAAACATGAGATTAATCAGGTCAACAGGGGTGTCTACAAGCAGTGCTCCTTGAGAATTAACATGAAAGTGCATATAAGGTTCAATCTAAACATGCAACGTTCAATTGTGCACTCGAAGCTTCAAACTATGACTAGCCATCATCGATTAGAATTAATGCTCACAAAATGTCCACTTCAAATGCAAATTTATGCCCAACAAAAGTATTTGAATGCCCTCACATCAAGAATGATTCCATGCTCTCACAAAGCAAATCAAAGACAAAAATTAAGGAATCAAAATCAACTCTCACACTCCTAATGAGAAAAACATGCATGATTCTACCCATAGGCTTGCCCGTATTTTCCAAACGCACTTGCTTATCCAAAATCACAAAGGTGTTTCAAAGCTTGTAATTGGGCTGAGGGTAAGGGTAATTATTTTGGTTAAGAGACTCTACCTTCATGAAGCATGGCTCAAATTTCACTTCTTTTCCTTTTCTGTGATTCTTTTCATATTCACAACTCATTCTTGACCTATTCATAGAACACAAAAATTTTGGTATAGCTCATTGGACACCCCTTTTATTTCCACAACAATGCACAAAATATATAAATCATTCATTGCTTTTCTTTCTTATCTTTTTTGTTATATAGGGGGTCCCATCTTTTTCACCACATGTTTCCAAGGATGAATTTCACAAACTTCTTTCTCGGTTTCTTTCCTCATTCTTACCACACACACAACTTATGCTTTTGGCCTTAGTTGGGTATTCAAACAAACCAATGCTTCACAAAGGTTATAGGTGGGAAGGACACGACATTTTCAACAACCGATTTAAATATTTGTGCTCATGTTTCATCCAAAGAAAAGGTTAGGCTAAAATGGTGCCAAGCTAGATTCACATACTCAGAAGGTGGTAACACAAGGTATAGCAATTAGGTTCACTCTCAAAATTCATGCCTAAGATTATTTCTTTCATTCACCAATGTTAATCAATTGGACCAACGGGGCAAGTTCAAGGTATCCTCATGCACACTTTTCAAGTAAACCTCACCACACATAGCATCCAAACACAATCATTGATCATAACCTTACAAGTTAAGCTCGCGTGCAACGGTCATTACAAGACTCACACTTGATATTCGACTAGTCACAATGAGATGCTAAGAGTTCACACAAGACTTGTGTAATTCAAATTACTTCGCTGGACTCACACAAACATATCATTCATCGCACTATTTAAGTCATCGATATTTATCACAATCGACGCTCAAATGTACAAGGGAACATTAACCAACATTCACTTTTAGCAATTAAGAGGGAGGCTAATGAATCATAATTAACACATCATTATACTACTACAACAAAATGAAGAAGTTATAATTACAACCCAAATGAAAATAACAAATGATATACCGTGAAGTTACGGTATTTTTAATACATTTCACTTAAGAGTTGTGTGTGGCCATTTTGTATTGGTTTTAATGCATTTTTATCATGTTTGCAGGAAATATGTTCAGACGAGGAAATTGAGAGACACAGCTGAAGGATGTGCATAAAAGGAAATCTACAAAGGTGATCTACGGACCGTAGGTCCATTCACGCTCCGTAGATGGTTGACATAGATGGACAAGCAAGGCTTGAAGGAGATCAGGGAATTATTGACTAAGTGTGGAACCACGGTTGCAAACGACAGACCGTAGATTGATCTATGGGCCGTACTGCAGTTCCGTCAAATCCTTTAGATAGGGGGTTCCAGTACCTGATTTTGAAGATTCTAAGTATGGATCTACGGAGGAGGATCCACGGACCGTAGATCAATCCACGATCCGTACTGGTGATCCGTCGATTGAGTCAAAAAAATGGAGATTTTGAAGATTGTAAAATTGCCTAAGTCCTGAGCCACGGAGGGGACCTACGGACCGTAGATCAATCCACAGTCCGTAGGTCAGTGTCGTAGATTGAAACCGCGTCCTAAAACATTATGTCCTTATTTCATTTCCTTTTTAGTTAGGACTTGTTTTTCTATATATAGGGCACGTAAACCTCGTTTTTTGGAGGTTAGACTTTATTACTTTAGTTCTAGTTTTTGGCTTTGGAGATTAACTTGCAATTTTAGCAATTCTTGATTTCCTAAGTTCGTTTTGAAGATTTTGACTTTTAAATTCAAGTTAAGATTCTGGGATTATTCTTCTCATTACGTAAGTTCTTGATTTCTTCATCTAAAATTATGAATTGTGTTCTTGCTACTATGGATAACTAAATCCATAACTAGGGTTGTGGGAACCATGAGTGATTAACAAAGTATGAATAGTAATTAAGTAATTCTTGAATAGTGTTATTGCATGCATTGATAATTCTTTCATTTTGGAAGTCTTTTTAATGAGTGCACGCGTTAGAACTCGCCTTGTTGCTACTTGTCGGACCAAGGAGGTAGTTAATAAGAAAAGAATTATCAACATAGATTTAGTGTGATACTATGTAATAGTCTAATGTCGGTTGGTGCGAGGGTGAAAACTAAGCCATACAACAATGTGATGTCTAATATGAGGTAAAGGTAAGGGTTAGTAAATTATGCACACGTAGCCGGACCAAGGTGCGGGGTGAAATTCTCTAGTTGCCAGACCAAGGAATTAGAGATACCTAACTTATCACTTTGCATGTAATACACAAGGAAATGATTACTATTACTAGGATTACCGCGTTATGAGCTTATGGGGAACACGTACACCCTAGTTTCTCTCTCATCTTGATAACAACAAAAGTTTGAATCTTGCTTACTAATTGTTCACATAACTTTCAGAATTTGTTTCACAAATCCCCCCCTTTAAATTATTTATTTCAGAAGTACGTTGACTAAACGAATATAATCATAAGCTGAACTTAAGTCTAGACCATATTCCTCGTGGGATCGACCCCAACCTCCAAGTTGGGTTCTTTACTTGGTAACAATCGTTTATGCTTCTTTAGGGAGGTGTAATTTGATTGTATCAACAAACTATCTCAAAATAGCAAAATACAACCAAATGGTTAGGTAGCTAGGTACCTTTACCCCCACCAAAAAGAAACTAGCAATGTCCTCAATGCTAAAAAAAACTGAAAATAACAACTGAAAATAAAATAGAGAGATAGTAAAGGTCCTCTCATTGTTTCTCTAGATTGGAGCATTCTATTTTAGCTAATGTGTGATGCAAGTGGTGTGACTTCGGGGGTTGTATTTGGCCAACGTAAGGGAAATTGGTTTCACCTTTGTACATCCACCTTGAACATTGACCAATCCTTGTTTTCAACTTTTATTGACCTGTTTGCAAAGTGGTAATTATTGGCGAACGTTGTATCAAGATGTGAATTCTCTTGGCCAACGTTGTATCAAGTACTACAAAGTGGTTATTATTGGCCAACATTGTATCAAGATGTGAATTATCTTGTTATGAAGTGTGTACAATGTCAAAAGGAAGGAGGAGTGTCGCAAAGGCATGAATTACCTCTCACTCCTATTTTAGAGGTTGAGTTGTTTGATGTATGGGAATTCGATTTCATTGGGCTTTTTTGTAAGTTCTTATGGGAACAAATACATCTTGGTGGTGTTGATTATGTCTCTAAATGGGTAGAGGCGGTGGCCTTACCTAATAATGAAGGGACGAGTGTGGTGAATATCCTCAAGCGGTACGTTTTCATGAGATTTGGCACTCCACGTGCAATCATTAGGGATAGGGTCTCTCATTTATATAACTGAATGTTCGCATCATTGTTGAGAAAGTATGGAGTCAAGCATAAGGTTTCCACCCCTTATCATCCGCAAACAAGTGGGAAAGTTGACGTGTCCAACCGGGAAATCAAAGGAATTTTTGCCAAGATCGTTAATCCTAATCAAACCGATTGGTCCCGGAAGTTATATGACGCTCTTTGGGCATATATAACTTCTTTCAAGACCCCGATTGATATGTCCCCGAATCAATTGGTGTTTGGAATGTCTTGTCATCTACTAGTTAAACTTGAGCATAAGGCTTTCTGGGTCTTGAAAGTCATGAAGTTTAATAGGGATGATGCATCAAAGCATCGCATTGACCTACTCCATGCTTTGGAAGAGTTTTGGTTTCGAGCTTATGAGAGCTCGGCCCATTATAAGGAAAATGAAGAAATGGCATGATGAAAAAATCCATCTTCGAGAGTTCAAAAGTTGTGATCTCGTGCTGCTTTACAACTCTCTTCTGAACTCAAGTCAAAATGGTCGGGTTCGTTCAAAGTAAATCGTGTGTTTGAAAAATAGGGTAATAGAAGTTGAAAACGAGGATGGGTCGATGTTCAAGGTGAATGGGCAAAGGTTGAAGTCTTATCTAAAACGAGAGTTGTAAATCAACACGATATCACCAACTTTAAACTCTCGATGAAGGATTTTTGCATCATGCCATTTCTTCATTTTTTCCTTATAAAGGGTTGAGCTCTCATAGGCTCGAAGCCAAAACTCTTCCAAAGCATTGAGTTGGTCTACTTGATACTTCAACGCATCCTCCCAATTCAAGTTCATGACTTCCAAGGCCCACAAAGCCTTATGCTCAAGTTCAACCAGTAGATGACAAGATTTACCAAGCACCAATTGATACGGGAACATACCAATCAGGATCTTGAATGCACTTCTATATATATGCCCAAAGAGCGTCATCTAACTTCAGACACCAATCGGTTCTGTTTGCAATAACGGTCTTGCCCAAATTTTATTTGATTTCCCAATTGGACACCTCTACTTGCCCACTTGTTTGTGGATGATAAGGAGTGGCAACCTTATGCTTGACTCCAAACTTTCTAAACAATGATGTGAACATTCGGTTACAAAAATGAGAGCCCCCAACACTAACAATTGCACGTGGAGTGCCAAATCTCATGAAAATGTACCGCTTAAGGAATTTCACCACACTTCTCCCTTCATTATTAGGTAAGGCCATTGCCTCTACCCATTTAGAGACATAATCAACAACCACCAAGATGTATTTGTTCCCATAAGAACTCACAAAAGGCCTCATGAAATCGATTCCCCGTACATCAAACAACTCAACCTCTAAAATTGGAGTGAGAGGTAATTCATGCCTTCGCAACACTCCTCCTTGCTTTTGACATTGTACACACTACTTAACAAGATAATTCACATCTTGACACAACGTTGGCCAATAATAACCACTTTGTAGTACCTTAGCCGTTGGATGCACTCCACTATGGTGCCCACCAACCGATGACTCATGGCAAGCGTCAAAAATAGCATCTACCTCAACTTCCAGAATACATCTTATAATCGTATGATCAGCACACTCCCAAAATAGGTAAGGCTCATCCAAAAAATACTTCTTCGCATAAAAAAGGAACATCTTCCATCGGTAAATATTCAGCCCATCAAGAAGAATCCCACACACCACATGATTTGCAAAATCAGCAAACCAAGGCACGGTACCATTCGACACAACTATCACCGACTCATCGGGAAATTCTTCCTCAATATATTTTTCACCAAAAATAACCACATTCGATTCCAACCTCGACAAGTGGTCCGTTACTTGGTTCTCTTACCCCTTTCGATCTTTGACTTCAATATCAAAGTCTGGCAATAATAACACCCATCAGATCAACCTTGGCTTTGCATCCTTCTTTGCCAAGTAACGTATAGCAGCATGGTAGGTATGTACCAGCACCTTGGTCCCCAAAAGATAGGCTCTAAACTTCTCAAAAGCATACACCACGGCTAACAACTCTTGCTCAGTGATGGTGTAGTTCTTTTGAGCTACATTCAAGGTTTTGCTTGCATAATAGATCGGGTGAAACAAATTTCCTTTATGTTGGCCAGGTACAACCCCCAAAGCCACACTGATTGCATCACACATTAGCTCAAATGGAATGTTCCAATCTAGAGCAACAATGATAGGAGCCAAAACGAGCTTCTCTTTTCAATACAAAAACGCCTTGACACGAGCTTCATAAAACTTGAAGAAACATTCCTTTTCAAGTAGCTTACAAAGAAGATAAGCCACCCTAGAAAAATCATTTATGAACCTCTGGTAGAAACCAACATGACCCAAGAAGCTTCTAAAACCTTTAACCAAAATAGGAGAAGGCAACTTAGTGATAAGTTCAACTTTATCTTGATCAACTTGTATACCATCTCCCAAAATTTTGTGCCCCAATACAATACCTTTCTTGACCATAAAGTGACATTTCTCACAATTGAGAACAAGGTTTGTTTCGACACATTCTTGCAAGACTCTACAAAGGTGCTCAAGGCAAGCTTCAAATGTATCTCCCATAACCAAAAAGGCATCCATGAAGACTTCCATTGAATCCTCTATCATATCAGAAAAAATAGAGAGCATACACCTTTGAAACATCGTCGGTGCATTACACAATCCGAAGGGCATTCTTTTGAAAGCAAACGTCCCATAGGGACATGTGAAAGGTGTCTTTTCTTGATCCTCCAATGCAATGGAGATCTGATTATAACCAGGGTAACCATCCAATAAGCAATACCATCTACGACCCACAAGTCCATCAAGCATCTGATCTATAAAGGGCATCAGAAAATGATCATTCTCGATCCACGCATTCAACTTTTGATAATCCATACATACACGCCAATCAATAACCGGTCGCATTTTCATAAGCTCACCTTTTTCATTTGGGACCACAGTTATACCACATTTCTTTGGAATGCATTGGACGGGGATAACCCACTTGCTATCCACAATAGGCTAGACAACTCCCGCATCAAGCCACTTAACAATCTCTTTCTTGACAACTTCTTGCATTGGAGGATTCAACCTCCTTCGATGTTGAACAGTTGGCTTACAATCACTGGCCAATTGAATCTTGTAGGTACAAATACCGGGAGGAATTCCCATAATGTCGGCAATCGTCCACCCAATAGCCTTGATAAATCTTTTCAACACACTAACAAGGGCATCCGTTTGCCATTTAAGCAAATCTGCAGCAATAATCACGGGTAAAGCTCTATTGGCTCCCAAGAACACATAATGAAGATGAGGTGGAAGTACCTTCAATTCAAGCTTTGGTGGCTCTTTAATGGATGGCTTTGCGGGAGGACTTTCCCTATTTTTCAAATTGATATCAAGCTTCAACGGGTTCTTAGAATAGGAACCCAAACCCGATAGAGCATCCACTACCTCATCATAATCTTGAATTTCCTCCCCATCATAATTCAAAAGCACGGCGTCTAAAGACTCACCAACACAAGAAACTTCACCCACACTAGCAACCGTTTCATCAATCACGTCAATGATCGATATAACATGGAGGTCACTTGGTTGCTTCATCGATTTACAAACATTGAATGTAACTTCCTCACCATTTACTCAGAATTTCAGTTCACCACTTTCCACATCAATAAGGGCTCTTTCGGTAGCCAAGAATAGCCTACAAAGAACAATAGGGACCTCGACATCAATCTCACAATCTCAGATCACAAAATCAGCCAAAAATATAAATTTGTCTACCTTCACCAAAATGTCATAAAGGATGCCAATAGGGCACTTGATAGAGCAATCGTCCATGAGAAGACGCGTAGTTGTAGAGTTAGGCTCACCTAGCCCAAGTTGTTTGGAAATGGCATAGGGAATCAAGTGTATACTCACCACCAAATCACACAATGCTTTAGCGAATCGAAACATCCCTATATTGCAAGGGATAGTAAATGCTCATGGGTCATCGTTCTTGACTACAGTGTTGCTTAACATAATGGCACTACAACTATGGGATACTTCAACCGTCTCAAAATCCACTCTTCTCTTCTTAGTTACCAACACTTTCATAAACTTTTCATAACCCGACATTTCTAACAATGCCTCCACCAAAGGAAGATTAATAGAAAGAGTCTTAAAGACGGAAAGAAAATTTTGGAACTTCACGTCTTCATTCCTCTTCTTCAATCTTTGAGGGAATGGTGGAGTAACTTTGGGCAGCGGTTTTGTAGGTTCCAAGGGAGGAACAATCCCCACATTTTACTTTTTAGCATCACCAGAAACAACATTTTTTGGTGCATCATCAACCTCATTGGAAGCTTTATTGTTCAACTCTTCGGCAATTTTATCACTCTCAAAATCAAAAACTTCCCCTTTACTTGAACTTGCATTATCATCATTTGACACATCACTTCCCACAACCTTACCACTCCGGGTCAAGATAGCAATGCATTGTGCATTATCACTCTTTGGATTTGTCATGGTATCACTAGAAAGACCCCGTTTTGGCCTCAGATTCAAGTGAGCAGAAATTTGACCCATTTGAGCCTCAAGTTGTTTTATAGAAACTGAATGACAGGTCATCATTTGATTCAAAGAGAAGAAATCAGCCTTCATCTCCTTGAGCACTTTATCCGATCCTTGTACCTTGTTTAGGATGCGGGCAAGCATATTCTCAGTCCAAAAGCTTTTGGGGTCGGCATTTGGTTCTTTAGGTTTTAGACGGTCATGAGAAGGCACATAACGATCTTTATCACCATCCCTTTCTCTTTAATGTGCACCTCTATCACACCAATCTCATTCCCTATCTCTCCAACCACCATCACGATCTTTGTTCCAACCTTGATTCCCACCCAGGCCTATGATAGATTGGACAAGAACCCCTACTTGGTTCGACAAGAATTGTACCTCTTCATTATACATGTCATCAAATTATGCATTATCCGAGCTCATTCTAGTACTAGCACCAACTTTATTCACGGCCTTATAACCCCTCCCATGACATGTTTCATCAACAAGTCTATTTGGATCATCATCTCGGCCATGTTTTCATCACGTTCTTGGTTCTTTTCCAATTGTTATTTGGTCAACCCAACATTGAGAGGAGACACATGATCCTCCCTTGTATGTCATGGTCGATTAATCTTTGTCGTCTCATAAAGCAAAGCCACGCCACGGCAAATGGTTGTCTCATAATTCCACCCCGGATAAGTTGATTGGTGACACTGTTGTTGATGGTGTCAAGACTGCGATAGAAATATTGAAAGAGCACATTGTCTAGCAACCCATGAGTAGGACATTGGAGGAGCAGCTTTTGAAACGTCAACCAAGTTTCATGAATAGGCTCACCATCAACCCATTTTGAAATTCTGAATGTTGTCCCTCAACTTCAACATCCTCGAAGGAGGAAAAAACATTCATAGAAAACCTACGTGAGCTCCTCCCAAGAATTAATAGAGTCCCTTAGTAGTTTGGCCAATCACTTTGTTGCTTTCCCCACTACAGAAAAGGGAAACAAACAGAGCCAGATTGACTCTTGAAATATATTCTTGAAGGAGAATGGTCCACACACATACACAACATTTTGAATGTGATCATGAGGGTCTTCATGAGCAAGTCCTCCAACGAAACCTTTCATTTGCAGTAGCTGAAGCAATGTTCCGGTCACATGGAAAATAATGTTGCCCACAGTTGGGGGCAAACGAATAGCATTGGAGCTTCCCATTTGATACGTATTGACGTCGTTCAAGTTTTCGATGTCGTCATTGTTCCCAAGTTGACTAGCCGCATTGGTCCCATTCACACTCATTTCTACACCTATTGAGAGCAAACAACAAGAACACTAATAAGAGAGTTCTTCTACAACAAAATTAGTTCAAAAAAACACTTTCATAAAAGAATTTTAAGCACCAATCCCCGACAGCGGCATCATATTTGATAACGCTCAACTACACCTCTTATAATTCGAAGCGTAGGAGGTCGCTAACAAGCATAAACCCAACGGTGATTTGGGGTCGATCCCACGAGGAATGGTATTGAAGAGAATTCAAATATGAAGTACGAGAGTGTTCTAACTTCTTGTAAAATGGAAATAAACAAAACGTAACATAATGTAAATAAATAAGTTTCAATTATCAATATTAATAGAGTTTGGTAGCCTATTAATAACAAAGGCATGTAACGTGGGGTTTGAACAAGTAGAGAGGGGACCTTAGGAGTGTGAGCAATCAAATATTAATTTCACTTAATGGGCAGTAACTAATTTTTTTAAGTCACTGAATCTCAATGGGTAGTATGGATTGTAACTATAACAACCATAATTCAATCAGCTATAATGTTTCAAGTAAGTTCTTTCAAACCTCAAGTAGCTTAACGATGCAAAGCAACCCAAATCCTTAATTTAACCCACTTTATTAAGCTGGGTTGTGAAGACAAGAGTCAATAAAATTATCATTCATATACTCCACCTTAAGCGTTTTTCACAAGCAAAACTAGAGAGCTAAAGCTAGGGCTGAATTTGCAACTTCAATCCATAAATGGAAACATGAGTAACTAATTGAACCCATTTCAAAACAACATTAAAACAAGAGATTAACAATACCCACAAGCTGATTTGAGTATTCGATTACATAATCACACTCCTAAGGTAAGGGTGTTTAGCCAAGCATAATAACAAGTAAGTCAGAGTTACCAAAAATATGCTCCATCGAATGCCATAATCTTCAATACTCAATGTCAAAAATTTATACTAAAACCCTCAAACCTTAATATCTTAGATCAAAATCTCTTAGACAATAAAGATAGTCTCCCAAAAATCACTTTTCTCTCTCTTCAAGAACCAATTTATATGTTTCCAAACACTTCCCAAGATTTCACCTCGAGACCAAATTGGTGATATTAGTCGGGTTCGCCGGATGACTGGGTTATCCGCTAATGGGCAAGCTTTATCGCTAAATTTCTGCTTCAACTTTTGAAATCTTTACTTCCCAGTCGGTGAACCCGATAGACGTCACCGAATGACTTTGGTGACTCACCATTTGGATCCTTTTTTGTCGATTGGACTTGTCTTTCTTCTCTAGTTGTTCTTACCATTTAGGAGATCTGAGTCGAGCTCATCGTTTCATTCGGCGATACGCCATTTTGCGTTTGAGTTCACCGAGTTGGCTTGATTTATGAGCCAAACTTGCTAGATCATTTGGCGAGAAAAACACTCACTTGGTGAGTCGCCGAGTGAATTTTGTGAGCTCCAACCTTACTTTTGCTTAACTATTCCAGATTTTTTTGTTCTTCTTTTCTCAATGTAATGTCCTTTCCTTGTTCTTAAGCCTTCATTGCTGCACATAAACAATTTAACATCAGTTATGAACACAAAATAGGCATTGAGGACACTAACTAATGAAATAACAAGCCCTAAATGAGTCAAAATTCCTGACTCCTCACACTTTCATGTTAGCTCTCATTGAATACGGTTATAGACACCCTTACTGAGCTAATTGTGTTCTTGATTTACTTGAGCACAACTAAAAGTTTAAGTTGGGGGTGTTGATGAATGGTACATTTGTACTCATTTAAGACCTATTTAGCTCAATAATTAGTGTCCTCAATGCCTAATTATGTTCTATTCTAATGATATCTTAATGATTTGCAGCTATGAAGGCTAAAGGACAAGGCAAGGATGAATGTTTGAAAGAATGTCCAAAAATGTAGGAAGTGTAAATTATACTCTGATGATCACCAAACAAGATGGGTGAATCTCCTAACGAGCATGATATCGCCCAAACTTATAGTGCACTGGGTTTCTTTCTCAAGGCTGGTTGGCAAAGTCATGGCAAAACAATGTTGCACCAAATGCAAGAGGCAAAAAGGATGAAAGTCGCCAAAGATGATAAAATGGAACTTCAAATGGCGAACAACGGTGACGATCAGCGACTTGCTCAACAAGAAAAGCAGACTTGAATAGACAGCCAAATAATGGTCAAACACCTAAAGCCTAGATCAAGAAAAAAGTGAGATGAAGCATGATTGGTGACTCACCAAATGATATCGGCAAGCCCGACTAATGTCTCCAAGTGAGAAGTGCATTGAGTTTTGGGCCAAATTTTGAAAAACTATAAATATCCCAGAGGAGAGAGAAAAAAAGGGGTTCAAAATTCGTGAGAAAAAATTTGAGTATTGTAGAGAGAGAAATACTCCTCATTAAGTAAAAACACTTTCTTGTTTTTTGCAGTTTGTGAATTGATAATCTTGAATTTTCTAAATTGATGTTGACTTCAAACTGGTTTGCTTGTAAATTCTCAAATTCATGTCACCTATAGTCAATTTCATGCAAGGTATTCTCTCTTTGCTTTTGTGATGAGTGGCTAAAACCCCAATCTCGGGTGTGATTATGGGGTTAGGTGTTGATTTAACTTAGTGGATATGTTGAATTGCTCTTTTTAGAACTATTAATCATGGATTTGAACGGTTACCATGTATTTAATATATAAATCAAGGTGACTAACATGATTTTAGCTTCGATCTCGCATCGGTGCTCGAAAGAGACCGATATGAGTGGTTGATTAGGTTTATGTTTGTGATTTACCCAAGCTTAATTGTAAATTCAAGGTAGTGGGTTGAGCTGAGAATTGCATGAATGAGACCAAAAGGAGATTTCATGAAATTCTATTATGAGATCGAAATAATATTAACATAATTAAAGATGATCTAGCTTATCCATGATTATCTAGTTTTACTGAGCAATTCGATACTAACCCTGTTGATCTCAATGTTAAATCCCCACACCCCTAGAGTTAATTAATCTCGTGAACGTTTGCTTGATTTAACATTGGTATATTTCTGTTCCTGAAATTGTGTTGTTAAGTTTGGTGGAATCATCCACCCATTTGTCATGTTTACTATGTAAATTAGTTGCGATTTAATTCACTAATTGGATCCTTAATCTTGCGCCATTCTTTATAGGATTCGACTCTGACACTTAGTTGATTATTTTTATTGACGGCGATCGCTCACTCTTTGGAATTGTTTTAGAGAGTGATTTGACCGTTATCAATTAGTAAGCTCTATCATGCTCACACTAGCTTAAGGAATTGTTGCTCTATCTTCTCAAATCTATCGATGGAGCTAGATCTGAGATCTAAGTATCAGTCAAAAATATTTCCTTTGAGAGATCAAACAAACTGTCTAACATAATGAGCACCATATCTTTCAACATTATTGCAAGTTTTTATTAAGTCTGCTACATGTTATTTTGGATTTCCCTTGTCGTCAAATTGCTACAACTTGGAAGATTAATTGTTGGCCTGTATCTTGAAGTTATCAATGCTTTGTGTATATGACTTTACAGATGTAAGAGATGATTTGGTTGTCGACTCAAATTTATCCTTGATTGCCCGCATGATAAAATCCTTTAATTGATCAACATGAACCAAACCGTCGGTAGACACTTAAAACTTCTTGATCGTTATTTCTTTGCTTGCGAAGAACTCTTTTTTCTCTTCTATTTCATGTAGCTTCACAGATGATTTAGTTGACTCTTCTTCCTCCATACTATTTGTTATATCTTTCATTTTGGTAATTTAGGTTAATTGTCCTTTGAGGTTCTTTGATAAATCTGCAATTGCTTTCGTCAAATTTGCATGTTGTTCTTCTATGGTGAAAGCTTCGATCACCATCGCTTGCACAACCACCATAGAGGATAAAGAACAATGCAAAAGATCACTTGGATAAATCTCGGATTGAGAAGTGAAATAAGGAAGGATTGGAGAAGATCTAGCGCTCAAGACACCATCATCGTTCTGCTTGATGGGATTGTTGACCAAATGATATCATTCTTATAACAATCTTAGTCGATCCAAAGATCTTGATACAACCTCACCAATGTTGTTCCCTCATTCTAGAATATACGGAGATGATATTCTTCTTTTGAAGAAGATAAATTGAAAATCTGAGATGACTTGGATGGTACTTAAAGCACTTGTTGTCCCAACATTTCAGCTTTACTCCTTCTAATTTGGTCAAAATCTCCATGGCAACTTGAGAGACATTTTGGAGTCAACATCTTCCAAAGAATCTGATTCAGAGTTGATATTTATTGCGGCCATATTAATAATTTTGAACTTTGAATAAAAGAGATAAGAGGTAAATATTGTCCCACTAGGCATGCCAATTTGTAACCAATTAAATTGTGTTCTTCAAAAATAGAAATCAAGAAAGGAGAAATAGCGACAAACAATGATATTTATATTTCAATAATTTATTTGATGGCTACAATATTGATAAAATATAATCTTCTAATTCTTCTCCTCAAGATCGTCAACTCAAAAATTTTGTTTTGTTCTTGAATTGATGAAATACTTATTGAAACTTCACCATGAATGCAGAGCCAAGCTTTGATCACAATCGCGGAGATATGACAACTTGCGGCTCACAACATGGAGAAGAAAACTTTTTTGTGTGCGGAAAACTTGTGGATCTCCACTGAACAATAGAGGTTTTCTATTGATTTCATCTCTATCTCTAGTCGTATTAAGACACCTTTATAAAGTTGTGAACTGAGATTTTTGGGGTATTTTGAACTTCAAGTAATTTTAGAGGACCTTGGGCTTGAAGAACATGAGAGGAGTTGGGGTTGGATTGGTTATTGGTCAAAAATCAAAGTCAAACCAATTTAATCATCTTTTAAATTATTAAAATCAAATCATACCAAATATAATATACATTTATCAGTTTGGTTGTTATCTACTTTTGTTCAATTTGATTCAATTCGATTGTTCATACACAAAAATTAAATTAAAAAATAAGGTTGAAACGAAGGATAACCATACTACCCATCATCCACTTGTTATGGTCCTACAAACTTGTAAGAGGAGTTTTGATTTTTATCCAACAATAAGAAAATTTTTTTAAAAAATATGTTGTTTTTGTTAATTTTTGTTGATCTTGAACTTGGTTTCGATTTGGCATTCTGCTAGACTTTTGGTTTGGACTTTTTTATATTTTTATAAATAAAATTTTGATGAAAATATTTAAAAATTATTCATAAAAAATGTATATAATTTGTCTATTTGTATCAATTATTTTTTGAATTCATTTTTAGACAAAATCAAAATTAAAATTAAATTAGATATTAAGAATATAAAACCAAATTGATCCAAATCCAAATAATATTTAACTTTTTAATTGATTTGAATTGGTTTATAGGGAAAGAATGCATGTTCATTTAGGGAGCCGAAAGGGTTAAACAGAAAATGATATAAATAAATAAATAAGCATGGAAAAATATTCCCTCTGTTTCATATTAACTGAATTTTTGAGGCAATGCACTCTTAATAAGAAAAACATTGAAGCACATAATTCAAACAATACAAAAACTATTATTCTTTGTGAAATCATAAATACTCACTCTATTTTATATTAATTGAATATGTGAGGGAATACACACTTATTAAGAAAAAAAATATTTAAAGACATAATTTAATCATACTTTTTAGTTTTCACTATTATCTTTTGTGAAATTATAAAAATAACTTTGTAAATAATAGTACTCCCTCTGTACTAATTTATATGATTTACTTTGCTTTTTAGTAAATGCCAAAAAAAAATGACACATTTTTATATTAACTAACAACTTAACTATAAAATGTCTATTTTACCCTTAATGAAATAATTTACCGTCACACAAATTTCTATCATTCATTTTTTATCACAAATTTTAAAAGTCTTCATTTCTCTCTTAAACTCGATGTCGAGTTAAATTACCTCACATAAAATAAGACGGAGGGAGTACAATTTATCGTTTAGAAAATATCAATATTTATTAAAGAAAAGTACAAATATGAAAAACAATTCAAATATGTGTTAATATAGAGAGGTAGAGAAAGCAAGAGGCGTGCATACTCTTGTTTACATCCAACGACTAAACCAACCACTTTGTTTTACCCTAAATCCCAAGTCCAACATTTAGGGACCACTGATTTATAGTTTTCCCTTCACCGGAATATATTGACACTAGCACCGAAGCTTCCTCTTTTTATCTCTCTCTCTTAGTTTTCTTTCTCCCCTTTGCTCTAAGCTCTATCTACAAAAACTTCATATACTTCCTGCGCGTGCCCTCTGTTGTTATTAATTCTCTGTCGTTGCACTTTCTGAAATCCCAACAGTTCAAGTTCTTATCATCTCTACTATATTATTCTGGGTTTAATTGATTGATGAGTTTCTGATAATTTATATGTAGAGTTTCAGACACTTTCTGATAAGTTATGAAATACGTTGTGAAATTGTGTGTTTTATAATATTGTTCATTGTCACAAGAAATGGATATGCCGGATGAAAATTCACAAATTTTGAGAACTAGTTTACCGGAACAGTCATCGTCCGACGTCAAACCGCTAGAGCACCAGCAGCCGCCGACGTGGCTCAACAGGGAAATACTTTTACCACAAAGTCAATATACTGTTGCCGGCGCTGGGGAGAATTTGCAGTCCGACTCAAACCAGTGGTTATCAAGGTCGATTTTACAGAGGAATATAAGCGATGTTCAGGCATCCAATGATTCCGATTTGAATAAGGACGAGTTTGGTGAGAGTGAAGTCGTGAATTGGCAAAATGCGGGGTATAAAGCTGAAATTCTGGCACATCCATTGTTTGAGCAGTTGTTGTCAGCCCATGTGGCGTGCTTACGAATAGCAACGCCTGTAGATCAGTTGCCAAGGATTGATGCACAGCTGGCACAGTCGCAGCAAGTAGTAGGCAAATATTCCGGCCTTGGACATGGGAATCTTGCTGATGACAAGGAACTTGATCAGTTTTTGGTAAGCTTTTTCTTCTTCTTTCTTTTCCTTTTATTTTAGTACATATGCAATTGCCTTCAATAGATTTTATATGAGTATTAGGTTTGAAATTTCACGGATTCCAAAAAGTTTGTGTGCTCTTTCAGGATTTGATTCTGCTTGCTTCATGGATTGAGTGAATTAGGAGAGGATTGTCTGAGCCTTGTTTTTCAAATCCTCTGTCTAAATTAATGTTTTCACCCATCTTTAGTGGTAATTCTGGAAAACCCAAAACAATTAAAAATAGATGTACGTTCAAAATTTCAGTCAAGAAATCATGTTGCTGTGACTGTAGGTTGATTTGAAGAATTTGATTTTCTCTTAGTCTTTATTTGATCATTCCAGCTGGACATCTGGAATCACATTCTCTTCTCCATTACATTTTGAACATATATGGTCAGGGTATTTGTGTCCAATTAGCTTGCAATATCTGGTTAATAGTTCTAACGAAATAAATCCTGCTTTTAATGCTCTATTATTATTTTTGCAAGTATATATATTTTCATGTTGTCATAATAAAGTTTTCTTTATTATTACTTTTTTGTTTTCATAATTTATTGTTAACTGTTTATCTTCTAGATTATATTACGACAAAATCTTTAGCCAAACATAATATATTAAGCATAAAAAACAGATGAATTTCGCACCCCCGAAAAATGGTACAATTTTCTAGTTGTTTAAAGTAGTTATCCATAAAGTGTTGATATCTACCTGGTGCATTTTATATCCAAATGGTAATACATTTCATTCATAAAATCTGCGTTTGCATTTTTATTCCATTTTTATCTATTTGTATTTCTAGGAACTCTATTTGTTTTTTCATTATGTCTGCTTTCTTTTTACTTAGGCTTATGCATGAGTATTCTATAATATGTATAAATTTTTCTAATAATCTTATATGTTCATCCTGTGTTTTAGAATATAGTAATATATCATCAATATATACTAGAACAAAAAACAGATGAATTCCGCACCCTCGAAAAATGGTATCAGAGCTATGGATAAAAAGAAAATTGCTAGTAGAAAATTAAGAAGAATAAGAAAGAAATTAAATAAATTGTACCCAGAATATAAACAATTTAATATTAGTAAAACTAATAACAATAAATTAGAACAATTGATAGATAAAATATCCAAAATAGAATATAAATATATTCAATATTTACAGATATAATGAATAACGAATACAGACAACAACTTACTGAAATAATTGTAGCAAAAAGGCAAGAATTAAGACATAGGCAAAATAGATTTAATAGTAATATATTTGCAGGAACTTGTAAAAAAGCTATAATAGCACAAAGAAAAAACATTTTATACTTAGAGATACAAACAGAAAACTTAGAATATAAACTACAACACAATTTATAAATGAATAAAGAAGGATTTGCAATAGATGAAAAAACATATGAAAACTATGACGGATTAAAAATAAAGATAATATTTTATAATCTAGGAAGAAGATATAAGAAAATATAAATTTAATGCTAGAAAAATAAACAGTAAAATTAGAAGATAGTTTAACCACCATGATAAAAATAACAAAAGAAAATGAAGAGATAGATAGAAAAACGGAAATTGAAAAAATAAAACAACAAGCAAAAAAGGAAGTACAACAATTAGAGGAAGTAAAAAATACTAAAATAATAGAACTAGAAAAAGAGTTAGCAGTATTAAAAGAAATGTATGAAATTAAACAGAAAAAAAAAAACAAAAAACAGATGATTTCCGCGCCCCCGAAAAATGGATTATCTTTGCCGTCCTTGCATATATTTAATCAACGGTTTGGTTGAAGATGATTTATATACCACAATTGTCTTAGCTCATATGGTCCTTTAAATAATAGGACAACTGAATTAAATGTCAAGACTTGTCAGCTCATCAATTTGTGTGGCTCCTACTTATCTTCTTAGAAGAGATCAAAATTTCTTTTTGGAAATTACTAGCCACAAAACAGAAAATTTAGTGAGGCATCAACATCTTAGGCAGAAAGATATATCATGTCATCCCGGAGCAGGAATTTCAAGCTCTTTTCATTGCTCAAGTGATAATTCCAGCAATCTCAAGTAGTATCTTAACAATTTGACTATGTATATGTATATGCAAGAGAAGAACTTATGTCAGATTAGGTGAATGGGGCCACTAATTATTGCAGAGTGCTACCGTTAGACCTTATGTCCTGATTATAATGGAAGAAGTAATATTTTCTATTTGTACTTGTATCTCATTGAGAGACTTGTCATAAAGTAGTTTCAACTTATTAGAAGGTTGATAAAACCAAGATCAAATGTTAAGTTTAACCTTAAAAAGTTTCCATCTAATTATAGTCTACTTAATTAATGAACTCACACCATTTATTGCGCTGTATCTCAGTTCTGCAGTATTATATTTTGTCCAAGTGACACAGTTTGTTATTGAATAAAAAGTGTAGCCTAAGTACCTAGAACTCGTGTGTTTCTTCAAATGGTGTGGAATAAAAAGAAACACAATAATAACTCTAAAGCGAATATTCCCTTGATGTTTATACTAGCTTCATCTTGCTCTTAGGGAGATATCTCTTATTCACAAACTGATCTCAAAATTGCTTGGTGCTAGAGCTTATTTTTACTCTCAATTTGTTTTGTAGACAGATTATGTCCTTTTGCTTTGTTCTTTTAAAGAACAACTACAACAACATGTTCGTGTTCATGCAATGGAAGCAGTTATGGCTTGCTGGGAAATCGAGCAGTCGTTGCAAAGCTTAACTGGTAATCCATTATTCATTTTGAGACATTTTTATGATTACAATTTACAGTGACTTTTGTGATTTTCTTCTGTTGATTTAATATTTCCTGAAAATATGTTTGGACTGTGAAAGTGATAGTGCATTCATTCCCAATCTAATTCAAGAAATAACAATTGCATCTAATGGATTCGGTTCCTTTGCAATCCAACCTGAATATAATTTTATTTTTATTCTTCTTATTGGATTCAATACTATTACAATGAAACTTTCATATAATCTCAGATCAGACTTCATTCTCTTATCTCTGTTATAATCTCTATGTTGCTATTTACTCTCTTGAACTAAGTTAGGTCATTTTAACCTGCATAAATGTCGCGCATTTATAAGTCCAAGGGAGAGATGGAGAGATCTGTGTAATGATTTGCCTGATATTCATAATTCACTTAAATAGGTCTGTTATCTCTTTTGAGCGTGCCCTTTTAGAACAGAACAACTGTACGATAGAGTTTCATGTCATTTGTTCAAATTTTAACATTTGATTTCAGTGGTAGAAACTTTTTTTCCATTATATCAGGTAAGTTCTTAAACATATATGTGGCGAATCTGTTAGAAGTATCAAACTAGACAGTTCTAAGGTCTGTGGTTGGTCTTGGGAATTGCAAGCATGAAAACATGGTAGCAAATGATCATCACATTGAGTTAAACTATTGAGCTCTTTGAGTCTTCTCTCGGTGATGTTTTAAGCTACAAATATGACTATTTATAGAAATGCATTTTGTTAACCTTCTCATGCCTGTCATACAGTTGAGGAAGAAAAGTAAAAAGTGCATTTTCTCTATAGTCAATTGGACTTGTTTCTCTTTGAAGGACATTATTTTTTTTCCACCTATTTGGTTTGATACTTCCTTGTGGTTTGAGGCTGCTGATAAAAACTAATGTATGGAAAAAAATATGATTTTCTCTATATGTGTATCCCCTGTTCAGTATGGTAGAATACACTTAATTCTTTTCTCAAATATCATAAACAGTTCTAAATCAAAGGACTTGTGCATGATATCTAAATAAAAATTAACTTTTCATGTGTTTCTTCTTGTTTTCTTTTTCTTTTGGGGAAGTTGAAATTACTTCCTGTTAAGTATATCACTGTTATCTCTTCTTTGTATCTTTTCCGGGCTGACCTGGTTAGGTTACCTTGATACACTGTAAAAACTGCATAAAACGTTTTAGCCATTTACTAAAGATATATTGTTTCTACATGTGTGTTGCTTATGCAGGGGTTTCTCCAGGAGAAGGTACAGGTGCTACAATGTCTGATGATGAAGATGAACAGGTGGATAGTGATGCCAATTTGTTTGAGGGAAGTTTAGATGGTCATGATAGCATGGGCTTTGGTCCTTTGATCCCAACAGAGAGTGAGAGATCATTGATGGAGCGTGTGAGGCAGGAGTTAAAGCACGAGTTGAAACAGGTAAAGGAGCTATATTGTTCTATGTAACTGTGTTCAACGTAACTCATCCAACTCCTTTAAATCATAAATAGGGTTACAAGGAAAAACTAGTGGATATTAGAGAGGAAATTCTTCGAAAGAGAAGGGCAGGAAAACTCCCCGGCGATACTACCTCTGTCTTGAAAGCTTGGTGGCAATCACATTCAAAGTGGCCATACCCCACTGTAAGCTTTTAGTTGCCAATCCAGTCTTCCACGCTGAGTTAATTGACCTGTGGACGTACTAAATAGCATCCTTTTTTCTCTTGCAGGAGGAAGATAAGGCAAAACTGGTACAAGAGACAGGTCTTCAACTAAAGCAGATAAATAATTGGTTTATTAACCAAAGGAAAAGGAACTGGCACAGTAATCCTTCCTCTTCTACAGCTTTGAAGAGCAAACGCAAAAGGTATTATGTAAGTTGAGCATAGATAATAAATTGTAAATGATTTCAAGTAACTTAATTATTCAAATCTAATCCAGGTGATTCTGAAAATACTACTCATCATGTAAGGGAAGTTATTAGCAAGCTTCCTTGGACGAGCTTCCAAGTGTCCAGCTACTATCTGTATGTAGTATATAGAAAGATGGACTCATTCAGTTAAAGCAACAGGTCAGTTATTTCGCAACTGCAGGACAACTACAACTATTACAGACAGATCCTACTTAATCAAAAGATCGATTGATATGATGATTTGTTGAGGAAAAGGCTAGTTATTTACATAATTTGTCTGATGGGGAGGGCGTACGGTGACTAATATATGTCAATCACAGTCAACTATAGTTTAATCACAAATTAGTTGGGATTGACTACATCAATATCTGTATCAATTTTGTGTGCACTTGAATGGGTGGAAACCTCAGTGACTGATCATGCAGCTTGCAAAAATTACTACCACATTTTTGTATGGGGTTAGATATGGGGGATGTACAGTTGAATAATCCCAGTTTTATTAATACTTTTCTTGTGGTCATGTAAGAATTAAGATTGGGCAGGTATTCTTAGCTCTATGCATAGATGACTCATACATCGTGTTATCGTTTACAATGTGATGAAAAAATAAAAAAGAAAAAAGAATCGTGTGGTGGTGTTACTATTATAGATACAAATATTTGCATGGACGGAACTCGCTTAGATTCAGAAATTATATTTACCTCGACGTTGTTGACATGTTTAAGATGGAAAGCAGTATGACAATTGCAGGTAAGAAATTAGTATATTATATTCGATCAAAATAGTACATCAGTCCATGGTGAGATCGACTTGACTAGTGTTACTTTGTTGCGACCTATGTAGTCAAATGATCAGGTTCTTTGAGTAAATGTGCAAGAAGATAAATTACAAAACAAAGTAAAATCAACGTAAGTATTTAGCGTGGAATACTACTTGCTCAAGGGACACAGTAACTACGATCCGCCTCTGTAGGATTTTTTTCAAACTATCTCCACTAAACTCGAGCAATTTTAAGATTTACAATCACCCTTGTAACACCTAAGGAATAGTACTCCCAACTTGTGCCCTCTTAACTCTTCTCTTCAATGACTCTTCCCCTTCAATGAAGTTCCTTACAAATACAACGCATATTACAATCATCTACGAAGTAATGAAGATCTTGTTTTGGAACCACTCTAAGAAAGTAACTATTACAATTCAAGAACAATATAGATAAAACTTGATAGGAATATTTATTTTCATCGTAGAAATAGCTTCTTCTTCGAGACTCTTTGTAATGACTCTCTCACTTTGACGACTCTCTCTTTGTGTGGTCAAACTCCAAATATTTATGTCGTGTTGCTTATATAGGAGTAAATAGACGTCCTGTAGTTCTCCAATCCAAACACGTGAATTGGTTCAAGTCTTTTTATGAATTCAGTTCTAATTTAACTTGCTTTAAATCTTCTTCACGCGTTGGGATCTTTCTCCTAATTCAAAGTTAATTCCATGTGCTTAATTAAGAATAATATTTTCCAATCTTGAACTCCAGTTCCTTATAAAATTGGATGGTGTAATAATCCTAAAGTCCTCACAAAACTACTTCTTCATTGCAGTTTCCAATTCTACTAGAGGAACAAGTTCTAAATTCTTCACTTCTTCTTAGAGATTTATTGAACTTTATTCTTCAATAAGTCATAACAGTTATCCATGAGCCATTACAGGCAACCAATGCTGAAAAACATATCAATGGTGGAATTCCACACATAATCATATATCAAAATCGTTACAAGATCTGCAATCAATCAACAGTAACACCATCAGGATAATCATATCCCCACTGACCTCAAAGTGGTACAATCTATGTATCTCATCCGTCTCATTGGCCACTCACACAATCACTTATTTGTACACACATGCTATTTGGTCTTTGATCTTGTCTATCTAGGCATGACCTTAGGTGTCCATGCACAATATCTATGTGGTACCCGATTCCACACACAATTACTTGTTCATAAGCCCACATCCGACATGAGTCTCTCATCATCATGACAGTATATATATCCATCACAAAAAAAAATTCATACTAGTGTAATATCAGATCGAACATACACACACAATTGTTTGTCCATAAGCTTACATCAGACTAAAGCCACTCATCGTCAAAATAATGGATGTATTCTAACCATAACAACATATCTCAGTATGCTCACTGTTCCAGTTATCTCTCAGGACAACACAATAAGCACAAAATAAATCAGAAGTGCATAATTATAAACATTAGTCATAATAGGTAGTTTAACAGTTCACATGCTTATTCAACAAGCATCATTAGATCAATAATAACAAAACTTAGGCTATGTATGAAGGTCAATCAACATGATATACAACTCATATTACATACAAGAGACAAATTAATGTGTAACTCTAAGTAAATATGTAGTTATTGTTAAAGCCAAAAGTCCCACATTGGTGGTTAATGAGATGGGTGGACTCCTTATAAGGCTTGGGCAATCCTCCTCCCTTTGAGCTAGCTTTTGGGGTGTGAGTTAGGCCTAAGACCTAATTTAACATACAGAGTAGAGCCCATCTCACACGATGTTGGGGCCCAAAAAATAAAAAATTTCCCAAAAAATACCCATGCACCAAATTCTAAGCACTGGGCGTGAGGTGGGTCAAAAAATGCCCGAAATTGCCCACGCACCAGATGCTAAACACTGGGCGTGAGGTGGGGTGTTAATTGTTAAAGCCAAAAGTCCCACATTGGTGATTAATGAGATGGGTGGACTCCTTATAAGGCTTGGACAATTCTCCTCCGTTTGAGCTAACTTTTAGGGTGTGAGTTAGGCATAAGCCCTAATTTAATAGTTATCATAGTTGCTTTCCTTCACTTTAACGTATCCAAGTCATATTACCAATTTAAAGGAATTATTCAATCATTCTTGACTTAATTAATATTTTAGGACTAACCCCTTCTCACATGATTTCAGTACCACTTGATAACATCATCTTTTAGTCCTCATTGTGTAACAACTCGGATTTTTGAAAAAGGAAAAGATAACATTTTTGTGGCTACTGTTTGGGTTCTACAAGTCCAGTCTATGGGCCATAGAAGCTTCTATGGACCGTAGAAGTCATCAGTAGAAAGTGGGTTGAATTATTGGGAAACCGTTCTACAGTCAACCAGGAAGGTCTGTCAAACGCATTATGGGTCATAGATAGGGCTCGTCTAAAGGTCCCAGACTTGTGAAATATTGAGGTCAAAGTTGAGTTCTATAGTTGGCGTCTACGAACAGTAGAAGGTTCTACGGGTCGTAGACCAGTCTCGTCAAAAGTATGCTTTAAACTAGGCTCGAGTACTTAGTCTATGGTTGACCAGTACGGACTAAGGCTGGCAAGGGAACGGGGACGGGGACTGGGGGACGGGACGAAGGGGGACGGGACGAGACGGGGGACGGTTCTGGGGGGATTTGGCCGGGACCGGGATTGGGGGGACTGGGATTAGGGGGACAAAAATAAGTCCCATCCCGTCCCACTATATATACGGGATGGGACGGGTTTTGGGGGGACGGGACGGGACGGGACGGGGGATTTTTTATTTTTTATATACTTATTTATTTGTATTGAAATTATATGTTATTGAATAACATTTTTAGTTTATTTGATTTTTTTTTCAATAACATTTTTAGCTAATAAATAATGCTTAAGTTTTCAAATTTCAATTTCAAACTTCAAATTTCAAATTTCAAATTTCAAATTTCAAATTTCAAATTTCAAATTCAACTTTCAAATTTCAAATTCAACTTTCAAATTTCAAATTTCAAATTTCAAATTCAACTTTCAAATTTCAAACATCAATTTTCAATTTTCAATTTGAAATTACAAATTTGAGAAGTTCAAATTTGTCTTTTAAATATTTTAAAGTAATTTAAACTTGAAATTTTGAATTTTAAATGAAGAAAAGGCCCCAAAAAAGAAGGACGTTATGTGCAATACTTTGAATTTTCCTTCTTTTTTTTTTTTTAATAATCTAGGTGTTAGTTGATGTATTAAAGTTCCATTTTTTAACATTTGTTCCTTATTATAAAATTTTGTAATAGCTAGTTCTCTTTTTATTATGTTCAACTATTTTCAAACAAATTAGTATATATGTAAATATGTATGAATATATTAAAATTAAAATGCAAGACAATAGTTATATAAAAAAGACTTAATAAAGCCTTCAAATTTATTCAATAAAATCTAATTGCAACTTAGAACTTAGAAGTTACAATTTACAAATATTAGTGGAGTAACTAATCTACGCAGCCACCTTCTAGGAAGGGTTCTGTTTCAATAACTTCTCATATGTAAAACTAATATTTGTTACAAATATTAGATGAGTAACTAATTTACGCAGCCACCTTCTAGGAAGGGTTCTGTTTCAATTAGTTCTCGGATGTAATCTAATATTTGTATTTTCCTTTAAAATTCAATTCTAATTGTCGCATCATATCGACAGTAACATCCTCCAGTGTTGGCAAACTTGCTAGAAACTCTTGTGACTCTAATTCATCATCACTAGATCCAAGTACCGCATTAATCCAAGCTTCTTGTTTGGAGCTTAACTTTGGCAAATTATCATTTCTCCTTTCGGCGTTGACCCAATCTCTAAATAAAACTGATATTTCCAAACTGTCTTCCGCCAATGAATGTCTATGATCGCCAAGTTGAAACCTTGCCGCACTAAAAGCAGCCTCTGATGCAACTGATGAAGCTTGAATAGCTAGAACATCACGAACCATTTTGCTTAAAATTGGAAATGCAACGCTCCGCCTCCTCCACCATGCTAATAAATCTTCATTGCCATCTTCGTCTTCCACTATTTCTAAAGATTGATTAAGATATTCTTCAAAATCATCACGGTTAGTAGAATTAAGACCAAGAAAATCTTGCATATAACTTGAAATTCGAGCTTTACTCTGAGGATTAGAAGTTTGACCAACCTCTTGAGTATTTCCTGTAGTTCTATATTTTTCATACAAAATTTTTGCTTCTACTTTTATGCTACACTTACACAGTTGACTAGTTGGATTTATTTCCGGTGAAATTTCTAAGGTATCATAAAAAGTGTCAACAAGTCCCTGCACACCTTGTAATTTATAGTCAGGATGAAGTAAAGTAGCAGTTAAAAAAATTTGAGGAATAGGAAAAAAATATTTTTAAAATTTTTCAATCATACCTTCAATTGCAACTCTAAATTTTTCAATTTTTTTGTATTTAGAAAATTGAATTGAAATAGCACAAATATTTATTAATACTGATGAAATAGTAGGATAATAAATTCCAGAAAACATGGTTGTTGCATCATAAAAAAGTCTTAAAAATTCTAATAGTTCATTACTTTCTTCCCAATCTTCTTCACAAATTTTGTCTAATGGGTCAGCATTATGAGCATTAAACACCATTTGTATGGGTCCTCTATATTCGTAAGCAACTGAAAGCATTTCGTAAAAAGAATTCCACCTTGTTTTAATATGTCTTGGAATTTTTCTTGGTGGCAAATCACATAGTACACAACGCTCATTAAATTCCCTAATTCTAGCAGCTCTTTTAGCATAAAAAATCCAGGCAACAACATATTCAATTTTAATACAACCACATTCAAATAATAAAATACCATCTTGTACAACTAAATTTAATACATTTGCAACACATCTAACATGAAAAGAATTAGCATCAATTGGACATAATCTAGTTTTTAACATACTAGCAGCGTTTACATTATTAGATGCATTATCTAATGCGACAGACATTACTTTATCTATAAGCATGTAATAATCTATAACACTCAAAATATTTGAAGCTAAATATGCACCAATTTTTTTCTCTACACATTCTTTATAACTTAAGATTCTTTTTTGCAAATTCCAGTTATGATCAATCCAATGTGCTGTAACAGTTAAATAATCACGTCCATTAACACTACGACCCATGTCCGAAGTTATAGACACTTTACAATCTAATATGCTAAACACACAACGAAGATATTGACAATGTTTACCTTGATATACAAAAACATCAGATTTAACAGTATTTCTTGAAAAACCTCTATAATTAGGATTATAAGTTTGTTGAATATATTCAATAAAACCGGGATGTGAAGGAAAACTATAAGGTAAACCACAAACAGAAACCATTTTAGCTAAATTTTCACGATCTCTTTCTTTATTATATTTACGTTGTGTTAGTGGACCACCGGGGTTAGAAGGATCTAATGTTCCTTGAACCATGTTAGAAGCCCCTACCGATTCATTAACATTAATATCAAAATCATTAACTGGAATTCCTTTTTTTCTATTGGCTAATGATTTAGCTTCTTTATATTGAATCGGCACACAAGATAACAAATGTCTATTTAAGCCCCCCGTCCCACCTTGACCTCCACCTTGTTTATGTTTAAAAGGTTGCTTACATTTATTACAAATAGCAATAGAATTTTCCTTATCTAAAGTCATAAATTGCCACACAACAGAAGTTTTAGGGCGTTGATACTTCACCTTCTCCCTTGTAGGAGGTATAAGGGGTGGGCGTCCAGAATTTTGCTCCGTTGAATTTGTAGTTTCATTTGGAACATTTGTCACCGGACTAGTAGGTGTATCTTCTAATTCATCTTCTCCCGAACCAACTTCTACTTCTTCACCTGAATTTTCATCAAGATAAGGATTAATATCACCATAAATTTGTTGTAAAAGTTCATGATCGAGTTGAGCATTTGAATCAATATCATAAGAAGTATCATCAACATAAGTAGACTCATTTGTATTAAATCTAACGCTAGAAGTACCACCACATTTACTCTTATTTTTTTCCTTACTACTTTTTTTAGTAAAATTAAATAATCTACTAATGGCACTTGGTTCCTTCTCTTTTCCTTTACCGGTATCTTTTTTGTTAGAACTCATATTTAATTATATGTAAAGTATAATATAAAAATAATAATAACACAAAAATTAATGATGAAAAATAAAATATAAATATTATGAAACGAATGTACCAAACGTCTGCGTTAATAGCAGACGTTATAACCGATTCTTGAAGCTTGTAGTTTGTTGTAACTTGTAACTTGTAATTTGGAACTCCAATATTTGATAGCAAATATAATATGAAAACTTAGATATATGAATTATGATATATAATATGAAAACTTAGAATTGAAATATATGTATTATGATATAATATGAGACTTAAATGAAATAAAATATTGAGATTTGAGACTTAATATTGAGAGTTGAAACTTGAAAGAATATAAAAAATAGATGAGAGAATATATGATTTTGTAAAAAATAATAAGGGATAGAGGGGTATTTATAATATTAAAAGTGGGTTAAAGTGTATTTATAATAACTTGAGGGTTTAAAGTAAATTATTAAAAGTAGGGGTGGTAGGGGGTGTTGGTTGGGGGTAAAAAACTGTCAAAATATCCGTTTGGGGGGCCCACTAGCCGTTGCCCAACGGATAGAATTTTAAAAAAAAAAAAAATTGTTAGGGGATCCCGCGAACCGGCCGGTTCATCCGGGCCGGGACCGGGCCGGGTCGATCGGGACCAACGGGTGAACCGGACCAGTACCGGTCCCCTAATCCCCAAGTCCCCGTCCCGCGAGATTCAAACGGGACCGGGTCCGGCGGGCCGGTTCTTGGACCGGTCGCGGGCCGGGGCGGGCCGACCCGGTCCCCCTGCCACCCCTAGTACGGACTATAGGGTCACACTCATAGACCTGTTCGACAGTTAATTTTTCAGGGGATTTTGGGTGTTTTTCCTAAGTGTCTAATACATAATATATGTCGTTTTGACCCCTATTCTAAGCCCTATACACGTATTTTAAGTCCTAAAACTACCCATTCTAAGATCATTCTCCTAAATCCCAAATTCTTTCCAAGTTCTTCCCTCAAATTTCTATCTCAAGCTAACAAAGAAGATGCTAGGGTTACACTTCAAGGTCTCCAATTCACCATAGCTTTTGGGCTTTGATCATCAAGGTATGTTAGTATTCACCTATGGAGTTATTTCCTCCATCGAGTCCCCAAAGATCCAAATTCTAAAAGTTTAATTATTAATTCAAAGTTAGAATTTTAGTCTATCTTCACGAGTTCTTTTCAATTATGATTCAATTAGTTACTTTCTATCTTCTAATGCATGAATTGATGTATTTAAATGATTTTGAGTTGAATTAATATGAACCCATGCATGATCCATGATTTTTGAGTATGAACACATGATGAAGCTTATGAAATGTGAAATATAAATATATGAAGATATGCAGATTTTTATGAGATTGATGTATATGACTTGAGGGTGATTTTAGATGAAAGTATTCATGAAATTATGGAAGATATTCTCACATTAGTATTCATAAGGTTGAAAGGTTTTCTCACCTAAGTTTAATCAAGATTTAAAGAGCTATTCTAAATGACATTATCTTGGATTGGTAGTTTAATTATGCATGTCCATAGATGATGAAATGAATATGATTAGTGACTATTCAGTGGGATTTACTTAGTACCGGGAGGATATTGAGATGGAGGCTCTCTCATTAGTAGAGGTCGGGTCTCTAGTATCAATCTTCTTGTCTGTAACTACGTTCCCTCGTAGGATGTCTTAGCTAGTGGATCCACGTAAGCTAGAAGTTTATGGTCCTTACCTTGGCAAGTAGGATATCTCTTTTTGGTGTGGAATAGACACAAGATTAAATGTTTTAGCTCACATGGTATATGTCGGTTAATGGTAAACATACCACAGTATGTGACTAAGTTACTATCAAAGTATCTCACAAAGGATTTTAATCTGCTGAACTTCTAGAAACCCTAGGTCTAGTTAATAATAGGGAATCAAGAATCTGACTAAATTCTAGGGACCTAATGGGAGAGAGGAACCCACTAGTGAAATCCCACATACATGATGACGAATTCCACGGAGAAATCCTTCGATTTTAGGGCTGGAACTGGAGGAAACTTGTTGCGTTCTTGAACTAGGGTTCTTGACTCCTTTATCCTCATAGCGTTCTAACTTTCTAAGTTTTGATGAATGATTTGACTTAGGTAAGTTGTAGTTATGTTTCAAGGCTAAAACTAACCACAACCACGTAGTTTAGGGTTAAAACAAAGTAGTTTAGGGGTCCAACGAAAAAGGAAAAGACCAAAAGACGCCCGACTTAATTGCTGTCGGACTCACCGATGGACAGGACTGATGGACCGTCGATCGACTGACGGTCAGTGCTGGTCAACCGTTGATCAGTACTGGAGGTTGGTTTCTGGGGGTCTGATCCACGGACGCGGACCACGGTCTGTGGTCTGACCTACGGTCCATGGGTCCGACTGTGGGTCGACCCTTAGATGAATTTAGGGGCTGAGTTCTTGGGGGGGTGCAGATGTGGACCACGGACCACCAGCATGGGCCGTGGGTCACCCTACGGTCCGTGTGTGGCATCCGTGAGTTGCACCTGCAACTTCAAGAAATCTGTTTTAAGGTCTGTTTTCGGATACGGGGTTTTACAATCGCAAAGTAGGAACATAGAACAATACGTACAACAACAATTAAATTGATGCATACAGACTTCTAGTCTCACATCTTGAAATGAAAATACATGGATGTTTGTCCACATTATCAGAAGTGCAAATGCCCGGTCCTCTCATTGAACCACAATCACACACCTGGTCCTCTCATAGAACCCAAATCCAAACTGTTAGTTCACCGGCGTTGTATCTGAGCCATCAATAGTTAGTTTACCAGCATGGTACCCGAACCAATCAACAATCACAAGCACAATGAACAATACCACTTGAAACCACAAGTCACAAGAAACAAGTCCATTGAATAAGATTATCAATTTGATATCATTTCATATGTCTCTCTATATATTCCATGCATTGCACAAATGATACGAAAAAGTAGTAGACATGCATACCTACATAACTTGGAAACATACAATCATGACCTACCTCGAATCAAGCCTCTTGGAAACTCCTAAGAAATCAAGTTTTTCCTTTTCAAAGTGCCTTGACTTGTTCTTGATCTAAAACAAAAAACAAAAGCAACAATCAAACTACAATGACCTATTAATACCCAGATTATAATCAAATTCTATTCCTAAGCCAATTCATGATCATCCTCCCCAACTTAGGGATTTTTCCACCATGAAATCATGCCAAAACCCTTCCCCAAGAACAATAACTTAGATTCTACGGTTTAAGAATAAAAGTACAAGGTTGGGGAGTAATAATCTGACCGTTACTAACGAATTCCATGGGAAATTGAGTGCAAACAACCCTAAATCGCCCTCCCAAGTCCAAGAATAAAAGTACGGAAAATAAGAGGTTTTGGGGTTGTTTCAACATAAAATATCATTTCGTCCCTCTATAGCGCCCTAGCCTGCTATTGAGACTCTGCTATAGCAGAATTTACTCTGCTATAACGGTTTTCACACTCCACTATAACAAAACTTACTCCATTATAGCAGTTGCCCACTTCGATATAGGGGTTTGAGACCTTCTATTGCGGAATATGCGAACTTTAGAGACTCACAAATCCCTCAAACCTCATATTTCACAACATACCTCCTTCCCTTAACGTCCCAAACTATCCCTTTAACACTGAATTCGATTCGGGAGTTCTTTTTGCGCAAATTTAATTCCTTGATGCCCTACAGGTACCTTAATGTATTTCCTACGAGAATCTAACAACCAAACCTAGAAATTCTACCCCACCCATTCTCGTTTGGCCCTAGACCGCAGCTAACCCCAATTTCGTCTAAGCCTGACCTAGCATAAAATATTTTAGTCACTAGCCAAAAGTTTTTTGGTCCAAATTCTCACTATTGGCCTACTCATTAGGATCAGAATGGATCTTTACAAAAAGTTGCTCCATGGATGCTTTTTATTTTTCTTCACGCCAACACAGAGCCTCTGAAATGAATTTTGCACTCAACAAAAGAAATGTATAGGATAGTATCATTACAAGCCACTATGTACTAGTAGACATCATAGGCCAAGTCTAGTTAGAAACTTGCAATACTTAAGTCAAACAACAAGCAGACCAGACATTCAACACATAGAAAACAATCTACCAACCAACAAGTATAACCAAACTAGGATAGACCATATTAGATAATAGGTTACACAACCATCAAGTATGTATCAAGAAAACTCAGAAATTTCAATAATAAACTCAAGCAACAACATTGGTGTACACACATGCTAAGGGTGTTTTTTTGCCCATCTAGCCATGACCAGTAGGGGAGCAACTTCATCAATGTACAGTACCGACATAGTATACAACCCTCTGAATATAGATAATCACTCAAAGCTCACCTCAAACATGAACCACTTATCAATTAGAAGGTTATGATTACCCTTATTCCTCTCAAACATATAACTCAGTATACCATATCTATAAATATAACTGCAACACAACACATTCAATTGTTTCATTAAGGGTTAACTTATGCAATCCTAAGCATTATAACCACGTCATCAATTACAACATGTTTGAAGACCAATCAACAAGCATTTAACTTAAGAGTATACATGGATCTAAATCAAGTATAAATTTCAATTTAATCATAACCTACTTCAATTGAAGAACCTCATTACAAAATATTCCGTAAGAGCTTTATTTTTTCTCAACACTTTAAATCGTCCACGGTCTAGACGAAACAACAATACAATATTCAATCATTGATTCTACAGTTCTTGGCCTTGGGGATTAAACCCCACTGATTTTACCCTTATTCATAGCTTAACCGATCAAGTTGGGATTTTCACTCATAAATTTGCCCCAACTCCCAATGATTAATGTTGAAGTGAAGAAATTCTATGCTAGGAAGTAAAATTTAACAACCTACAATCATTTTTACATCCATTTAGGACTATCCATAGATATTTTTCATAAAATCATGAACTTAGTACCCAAACCCAAGAACCATCATAAATCTATTCAAATGCTCACATGAATTAAATGTGTTAAGCGGTGTTTGATGAGAGTAATGATCTTACCTCAACGATGAAAAAAATCCTAGTTGGTGGAAAATCATCTCTCAAGTCTAAGAAAAAGCTTTTGGATATTAGGAAAAAATAATCAAAATAATCGAAAGAAGACCTTAAGTTACTGTTGATGGCTGCTATGACAGCCACTTGATCGCTATGGTGGTCTCGTTGTTGCTACCAAGTGGCCGCTATAGCAATCCCTCGGCTTGTTAGATGGCTGCTAGAGGTCACCTAACTGCTATGATGACAAGGGCCCTGCTTTCGCAAATATAGGGAGTAACTTGGAGAGAGTTTTCAAGCACCCCTATTTCACAACACACACTGAACATTAGGACGACACAAATATGTCCCATTGCAAACATCACTATAACCAAAGTTCTACGTAACCGTTTTCTATTTTGAAAGTTTCTATGATTCACTAGGTCCTCAACTCAAATAATCAAAAATTAAAATCATTACCCATTACACCACCGTATATTCTATAGAGACGGTCTCTAAATCCTACAACACTTTGTTTTCATCAATAACTGTCCTAGCTTGAAATATTTACAAAGTTTCTTCCTCGAAAAACTTTATCCATGATGGGTCGTTATTAAAACATTTACTCTGTAATCTACAAAAATGAATCTGCCTATACCAGAAATGACTCTTTGCAATATAATCTTAAAAAAATGTTTTTGTTAAGAATTTAGCATGAACGACATAATGGAATCTTAAAAATGTATCTATATAGACCTTTTATTGTTTTTGTTTTTATTTTTATTTTTGTATATTAGTGCAAAATTAGTATCTAACTCATCAGGGGCGGCTCAAACTCGATGGTGGCCTAAGGCCAAACTCAAACTAGAGGCCTTAAAAAAAATTATAAATATTTTTATTTTAAATCTATTTTTTTTAGATGCAAAGTTGTTAATAATTTTTGTGTAGTCAATCTCTTCTAGTAATTCTTTTTCAATTGATAATATAGCCAAACCACTTAATCTTTCTTGAGACATTGTCGATCTTAAATAAGATTTTACTATTTTTAATTTTTAAAAACTTCTTTCGGTTAAGGCGACTGTTACGGGAATTGTTAACATTATTCGATAAGCAATGTAAGCATTTGGAAAAGAATAAAGTCTTTTTATTTGATTGAGTATCTCAATTAGAGTATTGTCTTCTACTTTTATGATTTTCCTTAACACTTTTAATTCAGAAAATAAGTTTGAACCGTCAATATTGGAGTGAGTATTATGTTTTAAGGAACATCAAGATTAAGACAATATTTTTTTAAAATTCTCATCATCAAATGATCTCAATTTCTTCCCACTAAATAGAAAACCAAAAATATTTTCATATACTTCAAATTGTTCAAATCTATTTTGAAGTGAAAAGATGGCTTGGTCTACTATGTATAAGAAGTAATCAACTCTAAATGATTTGGGCTGCTGCAATATATTTTTCTCCAAATTTAAAATATAAATTATCAATAGAACAAGTAAATTCTTAAGCTTTGAATAAGAGAGATGTAAAATTAGAATTTAGAGAAGAGAAGTGAGAATAAATAGAAGAGAGGAAGGGAGGAGGATAGAATATATAAAAATAAAATTAGAAAAAAAAATAACTTGTACATTAAGAAAAAAGTACACAACTTTTTATTGGAAAGTTAAAAAGTCATAGTCATAACTCATATATATCACTTCAGTCGTCTGCATTTTTTTCCCAACCGTTTGCATTTTTTTTCTAGCCGTTTGAATTTATTATTGTCTTAATTCTATTTTTAAAAAAAATATAATCTTACCTAATTAACTAAAAAATGGGACCCCCTAAAATTGGGGGCTAAGGCCTAGGACTTTTCCTTAAGCCTAACCAGCCGCCCCTGTAACTCATTATCAAATTTACAATTACCATATTAAATGCTACGATAAGGAGTTCTCAAAAAAAAATATAATACTTCAGTAGGGCCAAATTACAATAAAATTATAAGAACTTGCCTAAGCGTAAAGGTCCTTTACCTATTAATTAGATTTTTTTCAGCAATGGTTGCTTTAATCATTGATCTCCCTAGGAATATAACCTTTAATTAGTCGGGCTAAACCTGATATAATCACAATAAACCTATTCTCTCTATAATATTTATTCAAACTAACCTTAGTTATTAGTTGTTGTAATTACCCAATTTCTTTTATACTACCTTATAACATTATAAGAAAAATACTTTTACAAAATGTAACTTAAGTACCCTTTCTACATGATGAGAAAAACACTTTCACAAAATGTAATCAAAGTACTATTTCAACATGATAATAAAAACACTTTTACAAAAATGTAAAGAATGTACAATAACAACATGGTAAGAAAAATAATATTACATGATGTAAAGAAAGTACCCTTTCAACATGATAAGAGAAACACTTTACAAAAATTTAATAAAAGTCAATATGATAAGAAAAACAGTTTTACAAAATGTAATAAAACCACCCTTTCAACATGATAACAAAAACACTTTTATCAAATGTAATGAAACTACCCTTTCAACATGATAATAAAAACACTTATACAAAAATGTAAATAATGTATAATATAATTTCAATTTTTTTGGGATTAAATTTTTTTCCAGCCATATTACCTAATAAAACTTTGGTTATTATCACTCGATTTCCAAGTCTTATAATTATCAAGCTTTTTCCATTACACAATACCGATGATTGATCTATAGTTCTAATAACATCAGTGGGACACCAACTTTTACAGTGATAGAATGATTTACAAATCCCAAACATTTAATAGTGTTTAGAAATTCTGGTTTATATATATTATCCAATGGTGAAAAAGAATGATCGGACAAACAAACAACATCAAAACTCATATGAGTCCTTTTAGTATTTTGATTAAGTGAAATCATATAGTCATTGATTGATTCAACCATATCAAGAGTTGGTGCTACAACTGCTCTTTGTTTTAGGTAATTTGTATCACTGGAATGACTAAAATAATCCGGATATATACTTTTGACGATTGCTAATATTGGATCATCAGAAGTACTTATGAGAAAATCAACTATGATTTTTAGTTTTTCAATTTCCTCAATAGAATTTTCATATCTTCTATCACCAATGCCCAAAATCCAATATGCAAAATCTCTTGATTCATCTAAATGTGAGTCTAATTGATTTTTCTGCTTTCTCATATTCCTTGTCATCTCCAAGACTTCATAAAATGCCCATAACTAGGAAAAATTTAGAGTAGCGTTAACAATATCTTGCCCTGTTCCTTTTTTAACAATTGGCAAAATTTGTCTAAGTCACCACCTAAACCAACAATTTTCCTACCGAAAGGTTTATCAAAGAGTGTAAAGACCTCCCTCGTCATTATGTCCAAACTTTTAGTGAAAGAAAACAAGCGAGAAAACAATAGTGAGTTAAAAATTCCAGTCTAGGCTAGGCTTGGACAAAATTTAGGTGAGGTAAGGTCAGGGCGATTCAAGGAAAGAAATGGGTGGAACATCTAAGTGAAGTTTATTTTTCTTCTTTCTAAGACTTAGGGAGTCTATATGACTTTTCAAAAGTGAATTAGGGTAAATATAACTCCCGATGTTGAACTTGACGTGGAGGGGTTGGCTCGGAATGTCAAGGTTCGAAGGTGTGTCATGAAATATAGGCTAGTTTTTGAGGATTTCTGACTCTTTATCCCATGCAAGACACTATAGCGGTTGATTTAATTCCCTCTATAGATGGAGATCCCACTATAACTTCGTCACTATAGCAAGATCGGGCCTCTATAGTAGGGTTAGTTGTAGTTAATGCTGAAAAATTCTCAAAACCACTCATTATTTGGAAATTGCATTTTAGGGAAGACTAGGAACCTAAGGAGAATTTCATATGTTTTCCATCCTTGTCATAGTAAAGGTAAGTAAATTACTCCCCTAATTTAAATTTTTTATTCTAGAGTCTCAAATTTTGTGGTGGTGATCTTAGTGGTAGATTTAATTTAATTTAATTATGGAAAAACCCTGGGTTGGGTAGAATTATCATGAAATTGGCATAGGGTAAGGGATTATAATTTAATCTGGGTGTATTTAGGCCATTTATATATGATTATATGTTATATTGATTGTTTATTGACCAACAACAAGCTAGGTATCATGACAAAGGGAAAACCAGGTTATGTAGCATATTCCAAATTTGATTTGAGGTAGGTGATGGTTGTTTATTTCTTGTTTATGTTATATGTGCTTGCGAACTACTTTGTTAGTATTATATGTATAATGTATGACTAGGGAAATTGAAGAAGTATAAGCTTAAGTGTTAGCTTGTGTCAATCTCATGCAATGAATGCATTTACTTAGGTGCACAACTGTGAAAATTATGCATTGTGAATGTGATTGTGATTGTCGGTTTGCTCGAGTACCATGCCTGGTAAATACTAATGGTTGGATCGAGTACAACACCTAGTACATGATATCTCTTGGTTGGCTCGAGTACCACGTCATGTACATTTTACTAATGGTTGGATCTTGTAGCACGTCTCGTACATGTGATTGTTGTGTATGGGTTACATGAGTGAACCGAGTAGGTTTTGTTGTAATGTTGTTGATATTGTTATTTGTTATTTGTTTATGCTATCTTTTTTTCTTAACTTGTGGTCACCTATTCGTATTTCATATAACTGGAGCTGGCCGATGATCCTACTAGTACAATGTAGATTTTGTGTACTGATGATGCACTTTCTCTTTCTTTGATGAGTATAGGGCATATGTCGACGACTGCTTCCCGACCTCAATTGCGACCCTACTACTTTTTGAATCCAAGGATGACTTCCTTCCTTCGAGGAGCTATGGATTCCTCTTTTCCCTCTAGTCTATTTTTCAAACTTAGACTTTTTTTATCTCGAGGTTGCTTCCCCATATTCTAGATTACACAGATGTTTTGGTATACAATTTTCAATTTCTTGGGGGTTACTTCCACAATATTTGGTGATAACAATTTTTGTTTATGAAACTTGTTCTAAAGTGTTGAGAACTACTTCTTTTTTGTTGTTTAGTTGATGGTATGTTAGTAGATAGCAGGTTCTCCCACCGAGGGTTTAGTGTGGGTGTTTTTGATGATGGGTTAGGTTGTGAAAAAGTTGGTATTAGATCCTAGGTTCATTGGTCTCGTCGTTCCGAAACAGGTCTAGTAGAGTCTTCAAGAATGGTACAGAGATATATGTACATTTTATAAAAAGGCTACATGACTCTAGGAAAGTGTATCTTCTTTTTTCTTTCGTGCTATAACTTGATTCTAATTGGTATCTAGCGATCCAAATTGGTACTAAACTTTTTCAATCTTTATCCATAGATGGTTGATACCATATGGAATGGAGTGACAGTACTAGCTCCACTTGCAAAACTAGCAGAACTAGCAGTGCGAGGGTAAGGGAAATATATAGTTAGATTAAGGGGTAGGGGTAGAGGGAAAGCAACACCTGCCAGGGGTGGAGCCTTGCGGAGCTCAGGAGGCAGCTGGGCCGAGGCTGGTGACCTCTCCCCCATCCTAATTTCATGTTGAGGAGGACATAGAGGTAGAGTTTCAAGAGGGTGCTAACACAAGATTCCAATTGGTATCTAAACTCTTTCATTCATTGTCCACAGATGGTTATCACCAGATGAAAAATAGTGAGAGTATTATCTCTAGTTATAGAACTCGCAATACGAGTGCGAGGAAGGGGTAAGGAAGATGAAGGGGAAGGGGCAGAGGGAGAGCAACACAAACGAAGGGTAGAGTTGAGATAAGAGTTGGGCCAAGGAAAAAGACCTCTCCCCCACCCCTGGTTTATTTTGAGGAGGACATGGAGGTAGGGTATGAGGAGGGTGTTGAACCCAAGATATTGATATAGGTTGGGTGTGTAGGTCTTTCCCCTATGACTTATGAGGTTGTTCAACATGTGATGGCCTTCTTAAGTGGGATAGTGGGTAATGGAGTCACTCATAATGTGATGATTACTCATGATCTAGGTGCTCATCCTATTGCAGCCAATGCTCCCATGATGGATGAAACTTTGTGTACTAATGCATTTTTGTATCCCATACTAGGCATTGTCATGACCAGGAATGGGCATGAGGTGTTAACTAAGATTTTGAAGCTAAAATGTCACGATCCAAGCCTAGGGCCTAGACGTGACCGGCGAATGGGGAACCCGAAGGAACCCCAAACAAGCCTCATAGCGTATCATTACACATCCTTGGTCGCGGAAGCAATTAAAATGACCATAAGCGATAAGCATAATCAAGGGGGAAATCGGGACTAAGGGAGGAAGAAAAAAAAGAAAGAAATGATACATAAATACCATAGATGAGTCAAGCTCAAGCATAATACACAACTTGTCCAACACCACCTCTAAACATAGGTACTTTAGCGGGGGCCAAGACAAACAACCGGGCTCACCCTCATAGTCAAAACATAACTAAAAGGAAAAGTCTTATACATAGCAAAAGATCATAAGCAACGTCCCCGGAATGGAGGACTCACCAATAACCTTGATAGAAAATCGTATTAGCCACGCGGAGGACGAGGGTCAAGCGGTGCTCCGGTCCTTACATGGTGACATCATGTAGGCATAGAGTATGCGTTAGTACGTTTGAATGTACTAAGTATATGGGATGCAATGCAATGCTACAATGGATGGACATCATAGGAAAAATGCCTAATCATACCCGATAGATAGCACATTAATGAAATGATATATATAATGACGCTTACACAAAAATCATATTTAGTGGGAGTAAGTACATGTGTGGCGAGTGACCATCAATATAGTATTTCCAAGGCCTACCACCCCCTTGGAGAGGCGAAAGAGGTACAAACCCCTCAATGTGGTTACTCGGGCCTACCACCCCCCGAGCTAGGGACCAAGGTACAAACCCCTCGATGTGGTTATACGGGCCTACTACCCCCCGTACTAGGCAACCAAGGTACCAACCCCTCGATACGGTTACCCGGGCCTACAACCCCCCGAGCTAGGCTTGGTCGACTCACATTATTTATATAGAGACAATCATATACATGTATCCATTTCATCATCATTTCAATGATTATATGACCATCCGACTCATAGGACGTACATTGAACCTTTCATTTCCTAAGAATTCTATAAGTGAGCATTTTATCAAACACATGGTGGGCTATTGTTCATGTAAATGAAATCATGTATTTCAAGAGTACTAAGTCCAACCAATTCCGAGATACATATAAATCAGCCCACCAACAACATACATATATATATCAACCTTCATAATTTGATCATGGGAGCATGAAAACCATAAACATCACATAATAATTCCATTTCATGATAATATGCAAAAATAGACCATAATAGGATGTGTAGTAGTAATTCCATAATTCAAGAGTTCATAAATGATCATAAGGACCCATAAACTTGAAGTAAAAATAGAGGATAAATGGTTGGACTTGTGGAAAGGAAGGTTTCCACAATCAACCCACATACCTCAACTTTGGAGAATCCTTGATGAAGATTGGAATGGAGAATTGAAGCTTGAGATTGAATCTTGAATCCGGAATTAGAACTTGAGATGTTTGAATTTGGTTGAAGATCTTGGTAAAATTTGAAGAGGGCTTAGAGAGTGTTTTTGAGTGTTTTGAAGCTAGAAAGAAATATAACTAAGTATGGGACATAACCTCTTTTATAAAAGAAAAACGTCCCAGCCCGCTACAGTAACATAGCTCACTGGAAATTGCAATTCTGCCCGGACAGGTTTTACGAAAATGGTCATAACTCCTTCATCCTAACTCCGAATGAGGTGAAACAAATTGCATTGGAAAGCTAACTCGAAGGGCTTTAATTTAATAGGTAGTGTCCCTTCCAACTCCTTGTGTGCTAAGAGATATGCCTCTTTAAAGTTGACCCTGAAAATCGCATTTTTTGCGATTTTCGAATTTTGATACGGTTGCTCTAAAATTTGGGTTAGACCCATTTCCCACTCAATTTGACCCCCTGAATAAGAATATGAAGTCGAATTTCCGAAATCATGCACGGATTTTGAGATATATGGAAATTACAATTCTAGGTGTTTCCGAAGCACATTTTCGGGCATTTTTGGGGTCGTTTCAATATCTCCCCCTTGGGAACATTCGTCCACGAATGTTAAATAAACGTACATGAGGGATGCAAACATGGCAATATCAGCCCACATAAGGATGCAACAATGCACTTTACACCTTATTTCAAAAACCTCAACATAGTTGTAAAACCACAATGAACTTGTCAACTTAAACATGAATGTATGCAATGACATGGGGGCTGAACTTAAGTCATGAGATTTTATAAAGGGCTAAGATCAATACCTTAAGCTTGAGTGGAGTGAAAAAGATAAGGATATCGCGTTTGCATGTCCGCTTCGGCCTCCCAAGTAGCACTTTCAACTTGTTGATTTCTCCAAAGGACTTTAACGGAAGCCACCTCTTTGTTTCTCAACCTCTTCACTTGCCTATCTAAAATCTGGACCGGAACCTCTTCATAGGTCAAATTATCTTCAACAACACCCACAACATCAAGAGACACAATGGCATTCGAATCACCCACACACTTCCTCAACATAGACACATGAAATACCGGATGAACCAAATCCATCTCACTAGGCAATTCCAACTCATAAGCTACCTTGCCAATTCTCCTCATTACCTTATAAGGACCCACGTATCTTGGGCTCAACTTTCCCTTCTTACCAAAACGAACCACACCCTTCATGGGTGACACCTTCAAATAGACCCAATCACCAACTTGGAATTCAAGAGCCCTTCTCCTCACATCGGCATAGGACTTTTGCCGACTTTGGGCCGTCTTCAACCTTTCTCTAATCATCCTAACCTTCTTAAGAGCCTCCATAACTAGATCTGGTCCTAACAAGGCCACCTCACCAACCTCAAACCACCCAACCGGTGATCTACAACGCCTCCCATAGAGAGCCTCAAAAGGAGCCATACCGATGCTAGAATGATAGCTATTGTTATAGGCAAACTCAATCAATGGAAGATGATCATCCCAACTACCCTTAAGCTCCAATACACAAGCCCTAAGCATATCCTCAAGTGTTTGGATAGTCCTTTCGGCTTGTCCATCCGTTTGCGGGTGAAAGGCCGTAGTAAGCTTAACTCTCGTACCTAGACCCCTTTGAAAGGACTTCCAAAAGTGTGAAGTAAATTGAGTACCACGGTCCGATATGATGGATAGAGGAATCACATGCAACCTTACCAAGTCATGAATATATAACCTTGCATAATCTTCCGCCCCATATGTTGTCTTTACCGGTAGAAAATGAGCCGATTTTGTCATCCTATCAACCACCACCCAAATAGAATCAAAACCTTTTCTAGTCTTGGGTAAACCAACTACAAAATCCATATTAATTTCTTCCCACTTCCAAGTAGGAATCTCTATGTCTTGGGTTAGACCACCCAGCCTTTGATGTTCGGCCTTGACTTGTTGACAACTATGACAACCGGAGACGAATTTGGCAATGTCCTTCTTCATGCCTCCCCACCAATACACATCCCTCAAATCTCTATACATTTTGGTGGAACCGGGGTGAATGGAGTAGGAAGAATTATGAGCCTCCTCAAGAATTTTCTCCCTCAAACCATCAACACAAGGCACACACAACCTACCTTGGTACCTAAGGGCACCATCTCCCCCTTGGGAGAAAACTTCCACCTTGCCCTCTTTCACCAAGGCCTTCAATTCTAACAAGGAAGAGTCAAGATCTTGTTTTGCTATCACCTCATCAACCAAGGAAGACCTAGCACCATCAACAACGACCACACCACCATTACTAATTTCTTCCAACCTAACCCCCAACCTAGCCAACCGATGCACCTCCCTAGCCATTTCCCTATCACCAATATCAACATGAGCTAGGCTACCCATAGACACCCTACTCAAAGCATCCGCCACCACATTAGCTTTACCGGGATGATAATGCACACTCATATCATAATCTTTAAGAAATTCTAGCCACCTTCTTTGTCTCAAGTTGAGATCTTTTTGGGTGAAGACATATTGGAGGCTCTTATGATCGGTGAACACATCAACATGTACCCCATACAAGTAATGACGCCAAATCTTTAAAGCAAACACCACCGCGGCTAATTCAAGATCATGCGTAGGATAGTTCTTTTCATGCACTTTGAGTTGTCTAGACGCATAGGCTATCACCTTACCATTTTGCATTAGGACACAACCCAAGCCAACTCTAGAAGCATCACAATACACAACGAATCCCTCAAGCCCATCCGGTAGTGACAATATATGAGCGGACACAAGTTTATCTTTCAAGGTTTGAAAACTCCTTTCACACTCGTCGGTCCACTCAAACTTAGCCTTCTTTTGTGTCAACTTAGTCATGGGAGAAGCAATAGAAGAAAACCCATTCACAAATCTCCGATAGTAACCCGCTAAGCCCAAGAAGCTCCTAATATCCGACGGGGTCAATGGCCTAGGCCAATTTCTAATCACATCGGTCTTCTTAGGATCTACCTTAATACCATCCCCCGACACCACATGACCTAGGAAGGCAACCTCCCTCAACCAAAATTCACACTTTTCATACTTGGCATACAACTTCTCCTCTCTCAATCTTTGCAACACAACCCTCAAGTGACCCATATGTTCTTCCTCGCTATGCGAATAGATTAAAATATCATCAATGAAGACCACAACAAAGGAATCAAGGTAGGGTTTAAAGATCATATTCATTAGGTCTATGAAGATAGCCGGTGCATTGGTCAACCCAAAGGACATGACCACAAATTCATAATGCCCATACCTAGTCTGGAAGGCTGTCTTGGGAATGTCACACTCCCTCACCTTCACTTGATGATACCCGGACCGAAGATCAATCTTAGAGAAGTGGCTAGCCCCTTGCAATTGGTCGAACAAGTCATCAATCCTAGGAAGAGGATATTTATTCTTGACGGTGGCCCCTATTGAGTTGCCGGTAATCAATACACATCCTAAGGGACCCATCTTTCTTCTTCACAAACAACACCGGTGCACCCCATGGTGATTGGCTAGGCTTAATAAAACCCTTCTCCAACAAGTCCCTTAATTGTTCCTTCAACTCCTTTAACTCCGCCGGGGCCATACGATAAGGGGGGATAGAAATGGGTTGAGTATCGGGGAGGAGGTCTACGCCAAAATCTATTTCCCTTTCGGGAGGAACACCGGGAAGGTCATTAGGAAAGACATCAAGGAATTCATTTACGATCGGAACCGACTCTATAGGAAGGGTTTTGGACTCCACATCCCTAACCCTCACAAGGTGATAGAGACACCCCTTAGAGATCAACTTACAGGCTTTAATGCAAGAGATGAACCTACCCTTGACTACCACATTTTTGCTTTCCCACTCAAGAATGGGTTCACTTGGAAATTGGAACTTGACCCTACGGGTTCTACAATCAATGGAAGCATAGTATGCATGCAACCAATCCATCCCAAGAACAACATCAAAATCGACCATGTCCAACTCAACAAGATCACAAGGCAATATTTTATGCAAGATGCAAATAGGACAATTTCTATAGACCTTCCTAGCAACAATATATGCACCAATAGGAGTAGACACCTTATATGACTCACACAACAAGTCGGGCTCAACATGAAACTTTTTGGCAACAAAGGGGGTGACAAAAGAAAGAGAGGCACCCGGATCAATTAATGCATATACATCAAAGTCAAAGATTTTCAACATACCGGTAACGACATCGGGGACTTCATCGACCCCTTGCCTCCCATGCAAAGCATAAAATCGATTGTGCCTTGGGGCACCATCTTGTCGGCCCCCTCTCCCCAAAGGAACCGCATTGGCACCTTGTGGACGGACCTCCTTACCCTTGTTGCGATTTCGGGGACAATCCATTGCCTTGTGCCCCATTTCCCCACAACTATAGCAAGCACCGGTATTTCTCAAGCACGGGCCACCATGGCCCTTACCACACTTCGGACATACATCAATAGGACTCATACCACCAACACCTTGGGCCCTTGGAACATCATTGGCAAACCCCTTATGGGGCGCATGAGAAGACCCTTGACCTTGATGAAACCGGCCTCCCCTTCGACTTTGGAACTTGCCCTCAAAACGGGTCCTCTTGGCCTCATGGCCCTTCCTCTTCCTCAACTTCTCTTCCTCCATTTGTTCGGCATAAACCATCAAGCGGGACAAGTCCATGTCACTAATCAACATTGCGGACCGGCATTCTTCACTCACTAGGTCGGACACACCCATCACAAATTTGTTCATTCTAGATCGTGAGTCGGCAACCAAGTGTGGAGCATATCTTGAAAGTTGGTTAAACTTGAGGGCATACTCCTTCACACTCATAGACCCTTGTTTTAAATTCATGAACTCCACCAATTTGGCTTCCCTAAGTTCAAGAGGAAAGAATCGATTAAGGAAAGCCGTTTTGAACTCTTCCCAAGGTACCACATAGTTTGCCCCCTTCTCTTCATTCCATTGGTTGTACCATATTTGGGCCACCCCTTTTAGTTGGTAGGCCGCCAACTCCGCCTTATCTTCTGACCTCATGCCCATGATAGCTAATATCTTGTGAACTTCATCAATAAACTCTTGAGGGTCTTCATCTAATTTAGACCCATAGAATTCCGGGGGATTCATCCGCACGAAGTCTCTCACCCGTGATGCCGGGGTAGGAGCCTAAGGGGCTTGGGCCCCGTGGTTGGCTTGATTAGCCATAGCTTGTGCAAATAAAGTAAAGGCATCTCGAAGATCCCCATTGGTCGGTTGCTCCTCGGGTGCGCGGGCTCGTCTTCCTCTTGTATTAGGCATGATCTAGCATAGCAAAGAACAACCGTTAGGGAAGAACTTAATTCAACTCTATAGCACGACTTAGAACAAGGAGAAGGGGAAACATTTCCTAAAACGTCTCATAGGCTCCTACTCATAGTTGTGGTGCACAACACAACCATGAATCGGACTCTAATCAACGCGGTGTGTTGGACTCCGAGGATCTATCAACCTAGTGCTCTGATACCAAGTTTGTCACGACCCAAGCCTAAGGCCTAGACGTGACCGGCGAATAGGAAACCCGAAGGAACCCCAAACAAGCCTCATAGCGTATCATTACACATCCTTGGTCGCGGAAGCAATTAAAATGACCATAAGCGATAAGCATAATCAAGGGGGAAATCGGGACTAAGGGAGGAAGAAAAAAAAGAAAGAAATGATACATAAATACCATAGATGAGTCAAGCTCAAGCATAATACACAACTTGTCCAACACCACCTCTAAACATAGGTACTTTAGCGGGGGCCAAGACAAACAACCGGGCTCACCCTCATAGTCAAAACATAACTAAAAGGAAAAGTCTTATACATAGCAAAAGATCATAAGCAACGTCCCCGGAATGGAGGACTCACCAATAACCTTGATAGAAAATCGTATTAGCCACGCGAAGGACGAGGGTCAAGCGGTGCTCCGGTCCCTACATGGTGACATCATGTAGGCATAGAGTATGCGTTAGTACGTTTGAATGTACTAAGTATATGGGATGCAATGCAATGCTACAATGGATGGACATCATAGGAAAAATACCTAATCATACCCGATAGATAGCACATTAATGAAATGATATATATAATGACGCTTACACAAAAATCATATTTAGTGGGAGTAAGTACATGTGTGGCGAGTGACCATCAATATAGTATTTCCAAGGCCTACCACCCCCTTGGAGAGGCGAAAGAGGTACAAACCCCTCAATGTGGTTACTCGGGCCTACCACCCCCCGAGCTAGGGACCAAGGTACAAACCCCTCGATGTGGTTATACGGGCCTACTACCCCCCGTACTAGGCAACCAAGGTACCAACCCCTCGATACGGTTACCCGGGCCTACAACCCCCCGAGCTAGGCTTGGTCGACTCACATTATTTATATAGAGACAATCATATACATGTATCCATTTCATCATCATTTCAATGATTATATGACCATCCGACTCATAGGACGTACATTGAACCTTTCATTTCCTAAGAATTCTATAAGTGAGCATTTTATCAAACACATGGTGGGCTATTGTTCATGTAAATGAAATCATGTATTTCAAGAGTACTAAGTCCAACCAATTCCGAGATACATATAAATCAGCCCACCAACAACATACATATATATATCAACCTTCATAATTTGATCATGGGAGCATGAAAACCATAAACATCACATAATAATTCCATTTCATGATAATATGCAAAAATAGACCATAATAGGATGTGTAGTAGTAATTCCATAATTCAAGAGTTCATAAATGATCATAAGGACCCATAAACTTGAAGTAAAAATAGAGGATAAATGGTTGGACTTGTGGAAAGGAAGGTTTCCACAATCAACCCACATACCTCAACTTTGGAGAATCCTTGATGAAGATTGGAATGGAGAATTGAAGCTTGAGATTGAGTCTTGAATCCGGAATTAGAACTTGAGATGTTTGAATTTGGTTGAAGATCTTGGTAAAATTTGAAGAGGGCTTAGAGAGTGTTTTTGAGTGTTTTGAAGCTAGAAAGAAATATAACTAAGTATGGGACATAACCTCTTTTATAAAAGAAAAACGTCCCAGCCCGCTACAGTAACATAGCTCACTGGAAATTGCAATTCTGCCCGGACAGGTTTTACGAAAATGGTCATAACTCCTTCATCCTAACTCCGAATGAGGTGAAACAAATTGCATTGGAAAGCTAACTCGAAGGGCTTTAATTTAATAGGTAGTGGCCCTTCCAATTCCTTGTGTGATAAGAGATATGCCCCTTTAAAGTTGACCCTGAAAATCGCATTTTTTGCGATTTTCGAATTTTGATACGGTTGCTCTAAAATTTGGGTTAGACCCATTTCCCACTCAATTTGACCCCCTGAATAAGAATATGAAGTCGAATTTCCGAAATCATGCACGGATTTTGAGATATATGGAAATTACAATTCTAGATGTTTCCGAAGCACATTTTCGGGCATTTTTGGGGTCGTTTCATAAAACCTCCGGTGTTTCATGGTAATGAGAATGAGGATTTTTTTGAGTTCATCTTGTATTATTACAAGAGCTTCCATAAGCTGGGTATTGTGCAATAACATGGAGTGAAGTTTGTTACTTTTCAGTTGAACGGGGATTCTAAGAAGTAGTATAGATCTTATGTGGAGTGTCACTTATCTGTTTTACCTCTCCTAACATTGGTCTAGTTTCATGCCCTGCTTTCGGAGAAGTATGTGCCTCTTACTCTCAGGAATTACAACGACGATGAGTTTTAGGCACTTAAGTAGGGTATCATGTCTGCTGCAGCCTATGAGTCTAAGTTCCATGCATTGTCTCATTATTATTTTGGGCAATGAGAAGGAGAGAACCCATATGTATGTGAAAGGTTTGAACAATGAGTTACAATTGTTATACGTGCATATAACTTCTGGAGGGAAGAGTTTAATGAGTTAACTGATTATGCGAGAAGTTGGAGAGGGTAAGATAGGTAGGGTAGGCTAAGGTGTTGGCCAAGAAGTCGATGAATACGTGAAATTTTGATGGCTCTTATTGTACAGGTCCAACTCAGTAGGTGTATTCAGCCCGTCAAAATTAGTCTGCCCTGTTGACTTCAACTTGTGGCAATTCTAGGGTCATTCAACAGTTTTCTGCCCCTAGTGTCGCTGACCAGGCAAGACTACCCATCTGGTATATAAATGCATGGGTCAAGGGAGTACGGGTAACAAGAGAAGGAGGAGGCCTCACACTAGCAACGGTCACAGAAGTAGAGGGTGCAGATGTAGTGGGGGAGTTAGAATACAAGAAACAGATGAAGGAGTAGGAATACCTTCTTGCTTCACAGAAGGATCAGGTGTGTTTTTGATACCCCAGAAACTAGTAGACTAAACTAGATCTTTACGTGAAGGTTTCAAAATTTGAAGTAAGGGTTAGAATCGTAAAATTGTAACACCCCATAATCTTGGAGGCTAACCTAGGACTTAGTGTGAGGGGTTGTCAAGCCTGGGTTGGGGGCAAGCGCCTAAGGGACCTAGGGTTCACTAGGGAAAAACCTTTTCTCCCCCAAGCCAACTTGGCGAGGGGACGCATGGTCACCCTAGTGACTTGGTGAGGGGCCGCATGGTTGCCCTAGTGACTTGGCGAGGCGTCAAAGTGCACTTGAGGTCGCCTAGTGGGCTGTCCCCTTGGCCTATCTACTGGAAGTTTGTGCGAGCCAAGTCGGGGATCGCCGGTTGGTTTGGCGCATCACCAAGCTACCTCCCCCATCGCCTAAGTGGCCTGCTCCACTTAGTGAGCTGCTAGAAAATTTGGCGGACCAAGGGTCCACTTGGCGAGTCGCGAAGTGCCCTTGGTGAGCCAAATCGGGCATGGGTGGCAGCTTTGGAGTTAAAAACATAGGGGTCTTTAGTTCTTTCCCTAAATTGATACAACATTGATTTATTCTTCCCTAGTAAGTATATAAGCTTTTTAGACTCAAGCTTCCCTCAATTAAGTAATTCTCCCTAGAATCCAAAGAAAATTCTCTCTCTAGAAAACTCAAGAAGAAGAATAAGAGAGGATCAAGCTAGGGCAATTCAAGACTCCATTGATTCAAGCTTTCTAGGCTTTATATCCAAGGTATGTTAGCTTATTCATCTATGAATTCTTCCATCTATAGACACCCCTAGATTTTCCCCCAATTGTGAAGTTAAAAAAACCCAACTCTAGCTAGGGTTTCTTCCTATGTTGTGGGTAGTGTAGGGTATGATTCCAATTGAGTAGATAATACCTAATTATGATTGATTTAGCATTGAATTGTGATATTATGATGAATTTGTATGTTTCCATGGTTAACCCTAGTCTAATTGAAGAAATTGAAGAATGTGGGTTTATGCCTTGTGAAGTGAAATTGAGGATTCATAGGTGATCTTCTAGAATTAATGTCATGTATAGAAATTGTTCAAGAATAGATGCATGTGAACATGAATTGAATTAGGGTAAAGTATATATGATGGATCATGATTAGTAATGATTTAGATTTGGGCTGTATGATGAATTACAATTAGAATTCCTTAAAGATGAAGCTTATGACAAGAATGTCTTGAAATCTAGATGTGTATGTAGAATGTGAAAGGTCTTCTCACATAGAATGATTCTAGGTTGAAAAGCTAATCACCTAAAATGAATCAAAGAATGTTAGACTAGAAGAGCTTGAAGTTATGACATATGATACCTTCATGTATAACTTGGCTTGGTAAGATAAGACCAAGATTAATAGCTTAAGTTAGGAGTTCTCATGGTAGCTTAGGATGGAGGAACCATACTCTCCTAAGGGTAGCTTGAATTAGCATTGTAAGATGCTTTCATGGTAGCTTGAGTTAGTGGTAGTCATGGTAGCATCAGATTGAGGATACATACTCTCCTAAGGTAGCTTGAACTAGCATTGTAGAATGCCTTCATGATAGCATGACTTGGTTAGGCCAAGCCAATTTCATGGTATCTTAGGATTGAGAAATCATACTCTCCTAAGGGTAGTTCGCAATAGCATTATACAATGTTTTCATGGTAGCTAGTATGGAACACTTGTACCCTTTCTTTAATAGCTTGGACTAGCATGATAGTATGCCTTCCATGGTAGCTTGACTTAGCATAATGTAGTCATGTTAGCTATATGATTAGCTTGATCTAGCCTAGTAGGGTCCTATTCCTTGGTAGCCTTGAATTGATAACTTGTGATCATTCATATGTGATATCTTGCCTTTGTACTAAGAAGAGAAGTACCTTAAATGAGTAGAGGCAAATACTAAAGAGGGACTAGTCCCCAACTAGTGAGTATGTATGATAGCCCAAGGTGGTACTTAGTAAGAGTGGAATTATGGGATGCCATTCGTGCATTGCATAAGTACGACTTGAAGCTACTTATGAAGTGTGCTCTATATGATGTATGTTTAGCTTGGGTTGTTTCTATAGTTGCCTTCCATGATATGATTAACTAAAGGTGATAGTTCCCTTGTTGATATGAAGTAAGCTAAGAATGAGACCAAATGAATGGTAAGTATGCATATGGTGACTTCAATGTTATGCTTAGTCTGAATAGTATTATGTGATTCTATTCATGTATTGCACAAGTATGCTTTGGGGTTGCTTAGGAGTATAGTACTCTTATAATATGAAAGCCTAGGACTTGATTATGTATATAGACTATGATTAAGATGACAAAAAAGGGATACTTAGCTGGATGGTATTATGGGATGCTATTCATGCATTGCACAAGTATGCTTTGAGGTCTCTTGAGAAGTAGTTCACCTATGGTATGAAAGACTAAAGGTTAAGTAAGGCTTATATGATGCTTGAGTTGGAGACTTTATCTATTATTATGATATTGTCTCTTATGCTTATAGTTGATGTTTCATGAAGTATTAGATTATGTCTTATGTTGACTAACCCTTATGATATTATGCTCTTATGATGTTATGCTAGCTAACATATTTAGTACGAATTGTACTAACACATACTTTGCCTACATTCTCATCAAATGTAGGGTTTGGGGATTTGAATTCCAAACTTGAAGCTAGGTTTCTAAGGAGCAAAAGAGTGAAGATTTTGTGAGTTCTCATAGCTTTGAGAATAAAATCCATTATGTCCTTTATGTCTTTATTTTCATGTTGAGACTATTGGATGGGCTATGTCCCAAGATTTTTATTCTAAAGTTGTATTAGATGGTTTAAGACAGTGTAGTAAAGACTTCTGCCTGCTTTTATGAAAGACTTTGATTGTATGGTTAAAAGTTTTCAAAATTTTTGTACTTTTCTATTATCTTATGTTATGATATGCTAAGGGCTTGTATGAGACCCTTTCGGGGTCAAGTACGCCATGTTACATCTAGGGTATACCCCTGGGTCGTGACAAACTTGGTAATCAGAGCACAAGGTTTAGAATGGTTCTAGGATTGTCTCAAACCACGTCTAGTAGAGTCTTGTTTATAAATGTGAAGCGCGCCACATTTATGAATAGGAGGATATTGGATGTTTAGGAAATCTCACTTCTTTATTCTCTAAGTCGTGTCATAGAGTTTGGCTCTAGTAGGTCCTTTTTCTAATCTGTGCCCTATGGTTTTTCAGGGTATGACTAATATAAGGGCAAATGCTGGGAGAGGTGAGGAAGGTAATGATGAGCAAGAGGTTCCTCTCCAAGTTCCACACCATGCCCCTCCTCAAGCTCCAATTGATCCTTCGGATATGTCAAATGCGGAGATTAGGCCAGTTTTTCTAATGTTGTCCCAAGCCATGATGGCACAAGTGAACAGGGAGGTGGTAGCTCCGGCAAACCCAATAAGAGGGGTGGCTACTTCTAGGGTGAGAGAGTTTTTGAGGATGAACCCTTTGGAGTTTTGTGGAACCAAGATGGAAGAGGATCCTAAGGGGTTTATAGAAGAGGTTTATAAGGTGCTAGCTATCATGTGAGTGACTACGGTGGAAAAAGTAGAACTAGCCGCTTATTAATTGAAAGATGTTGCTTGTCCGAAAAACTTTTGTCGATCCCTAGAGCAACCATGTCCATCGGACCCATCATGGGAGGACTTATCATTATCCATCCTAGACCTCTTTTTCTCCTTAGATTTTTCCTCTTGGAGTTTATCTTCCTCCATTTTTTGAGCATACACCATAAGACGTGAGATATCCATATCATCATGGATCATTGTCGTATGACATTCCTTTGCTACTATGTTGGACACCCCCGTCAAAAACCTACTCATCATATCCCTCAGACTCGCTACCATAGATGGAGCATACTTAGACAATAGACTGAATTTCAAGGCATACTCTGTAACACTCATACTACCTTGCTTAAGGTTGATGAACTCTTCCACCTTAGCTTCCCTCAACTCTCAGGGAAAGAACCTATCAAGAAATTCCTTCTTAAACACCTCCCAATCTATAGGACCCACTTCTACCGGCCTACCATCTTTTCATTGTTCATACCATATTTGGGGTTTACTAATGCCCCTAAGTATAAGGATGAGAGGGTGTCTACCCCTAGGAAACAAGGGGTTGGTAATGAGTCGCTATGGCCCCCTTGTGCTAGGTGTGGTAAGAGGCATGAGGGTAGGTGTTTGGCCGGTAGAGAAGGTTGCTTTAGTTGTGGTGAGAGTGGCCACAAGAGAAAAGATTGTCCAAAATCAAAAGATATGAGAAGAGAGGGTAAGCAACTTGATACTAGTGGGTCGGAAGAGATTGTTCAAAAGTAGAATAGGTTCTATGTCCTCCAAGCTAAAAATGATCAAGAGTGATATCTTTATGTTGCTACCGGTATGTCTTTTATGCTTTAGTAGATTCCAGATTTCTTGTCTTTTCTTGACTTGATATGTTAGACCTTGAAATTTTCCTTAGTATGAAAGATGTTTAGAAGAGTTTGTGTAGGCTTACTCCCAAGGGGGAGATGGTTTGCCTATCTAGTAAGGTTATTGCGTGTTTATGTGTTGCCATGATTTCCTTATATGCATGATTCATGAAAAAGTTTAGGTCTCGATAGAAATGACTTATATGCATTGTTTTGCCTTATGTTATAGTGCATTTGTACAGAAGTTGTATATAGACTTCATGAGATTAATTAATGAGCATGTTTTAGCTAGGAGATGCTAGTTCCTCCTTGAATATGAGTAGATATGGAAGTTCCTGCATTTTGGGTTGATAGATGTAGTTCCTACTCCCTTGTGTTGCATTGAGTATGTTTAGCTTGTAGTTGAAGTTTTCCTCCTTGGTTGTGTGCATTTAGATATATTGCATGCATGATGGGCTGCTAGTCTAGAGTCATTTCCTTTAAGAAGTGTTTGGAATAGTCATTCGAGGGCGAATGATCCCAAAGGGGAGATATTGTAATACCCCGGAAACTAGTAGACTAAACTAGAGTTTGTTCGAGCCAAGTCGGGGATCGCCGGTTGGTTTGGCGCATCGCCAAGTTGCCTCCCCCATCGCCTAAGTGGCCTGCTCCACTTAGTGAGCTGCTGGAAAATTTGGCGGACCAAGGGTCCACTTGCCGAGTCGCGAAGTACCCTTGGCGAGCCAAATCGGGCATGGTTGGCAGCTTTGGAGTTAAAAACTTAGGGGTCTTTAGTTATTTCCCTAAATTTATACTACATTGATTTATTCTTCTCTAGTAAGTATATAAGCTTTTTAGACTTAAGTTTCCCTCAATTAAGTCATTCTCCCTAGAATCCAAAGAAAACTCTCTCTCTAGAAAACTCAAGAAGAAGAAGAAGAAGATAGGATCAAGATAGGTAAAATCAAGACTCCATTTATTCAAGATTTCTAGGACTTATATCCAAGGTATGTTAGCTTATTCATCTATGGATTCTTCAATCCATAGAGCCCCCTAGATTTTCCCCCAATTGTGAAGTTAAAAAAACCCAAATCTAGCTAGGTTTTCTTCCTATGTTATGGGTAGTGTTGGGTATGATTCCAATTGAGTGGATAATACATAATTATGATTGATTTAGCATTGAATTGTGATATTATGATGAATTTGTATGTTTCCATGGTTAACCCTAGTCTAATTGAAGAAATTGAAGAATGTGGGTTTATGCCTTGTGAAGTGAAATTGAGGATTCATAGGTGATCTTCTAGAATTAATGTCATGTATAGAAATTGTTCAAGAATAGATGCATGTGAACATGAATTGAATTAGGGTAAAGTATATATGGTGGATTATGATTAGTAATGATTTAGATTGAGGCTATATGATGAATAACAATTAGAATTGCTTAAAGATGAAGCTTAGGACTAGAATGTCTTGAAATCTAGATGTGTATGTAGAATGTGAAAGGTCTTCTCACATAGAATGATTCTAGGTTGAAAAGCTAATCACCTAAAATGAATCAAAGAATGTTACACTAGAATAGCTTGAAGTTGTTGTTAGAACAAAAATACTCAAGAAACTGATTTGAAGAATAAAAATAGAGTGAACTTATGAAATTCCAGCTATGTATTAATTTGCATAAGATCTGAATTTATAAAAGGAAAAACCTAATCATTTCCTATCTAGAATCTACTTACAAAGTTGATGTTAAAACTAAATAAGAACATGTGCCACTAACAACCATAAAAGGGGCCACTAACAGCCATTAAAGGGGCCACTAACTTCAGAAAGTTGAGCAACTATAGTTGATTAAGTCTAGCTAGAAAATAGGAAGCATTAAACTGAAATAAGTAGAAAACAGTAAAAATAATAAGCTGGAAAAAATGCCAATTGTCTAACACTCCTCCTTGGCATTTTTGTGGCAAACACCAATTCGTTGCCTCAGATCTTCAAAACTTTCTGTTGGCAATGACTTAGTGAAAATATCAGCTAGCCGGTTCTCAGATGAACAATGAACAAGCAACACTTCACTAGATTGTTGGACTTCTCTAATAAAATGAAACTTGATCTTGATACGCTTAGTTCGACCATGTAACACTGGATGTTTTGAGATTGAAACTGTTGAAATGTTGTCAAATATGATCTTGGTAGCTTCTGTTTGTTCATGGCCCAAGTCCTTCAACATCTTCCTTAGCCAGACAGCTTGATTCACAGCAGATGCATCAGCTATGTACTCAGCTTCTGCTGTTGATTGAGCTGTAGTTTCTTGTTTCCTAGAGCTCCAACTAAAACAACTTGTCCCCAATCAAAAAAAGATATCCAAAGGTGCTTCTGGAATCATCAACTCCGCTACCCCAATCACTATCAGAGTACGCAATTAGGTTCGTAGTTACTTCGGCAGATGTTGGGAAAAAAGTTCCAAACTTGCTAGTTCCTTTAATATACCTTAACACCCTTTTAGCTGTTGTGAAATGTGTGTCTCTAGGCGAATGCATGAACCTAGAGAGCAAACTTACAACAAATAGAATGTCAGGTCTGCTTGCGGTTAGATATAGAAGACTGCCAATTAAGCTTCTATACATACTATCATCCACTTTTTCAGAATCCTCATCCTTGCCAAGCTTCACACCAGTAGAGATTGGAGTACTCACAGGTTTGCAGTTTTGCATTTTCAACCTGTTTAGAATATCCGAAATGTATTTCTGCTGGCATATGAAAATTACATCACTGAACTGCAACACTTCCAGGCCAAGAAAGTACTTTATGACTCCAAGATCAGTCTTTTCAAAGATTTTCTCCATTTCATCCTTGAACCTTTGGATTAGTTCAATTTTGCTTCCTGTCTCAAGCATGTCATCCACATAAATTGAGACAATTAAGGACTCACCTGCAGTGGCTTTCACATACAAAGTAACTTCACTTTAACTTCTACTAAAGCCAAGTTGGATGAGATGATTGTCCATCCTCTCATACCATGCCCTTGGGGCTGGTTTTAGGCCATACAAGGCGTTCGTTAAGAGATAAACTTGATCCTCTTTTCCAGGAATTGAGAAACCATCAGGTTGCTCTACATAGATCTCTTCAGCAAGCAAACCATTCCAAAAAACCAATTTAACATAAAGTTGATGAATCTGCCAGGAACTATGAGATGCAAATGCAAGAATAAGCTTGATTGTGTCATACCTTGCTACGGGAGCAAATGTTTCCTGGTAATCCACACCATATTGTTGTGTGTATCCCTTCACCACCAATCTAGCCTTATGTTTGCAAATTGTTCCATCGGGATTGAGTTTTGTCTTGAAAATCCATTTTTCACCAATCACCTTGCGATTTCTAGGTCTGTCAACAAGCTAGGTTCTGTTCTTCTCGATCATGTCTAGTTCATCTTGCATAGCTTTCCTCCATGACTGAGAGTCTTGTAATTCAGCATAGCTTGTTGGTTCAGAGGTAACCAAGTTACACCGCTGATAGACATCTTTTAAGGATCGAGTTCCCCTCACTGGTACCTCATCCACTAGTTCATCTTCTGAAAGTTGAGGCTGCTCTTTTGAAAATAAATCAGAATAAGAGGTCTTTTGATTTTTCCAATCTCAACCAGCTGCTTTATCAAACTTCACTTCTCGGCTGAGAATTAGTTTCTCTGATTTCAAACAGAAAATCCTGTAACCTTTGGATGAACTATAGCCCATAAATATGCCTTTATGAGCCTTGTTGTCCAGCTTAGTCCTCTTTGTTTCTGGAACTCGATAATAACATATACACCCAAAGATTCTGAGATGGTGTACTGATGATTTGTTCCCACACCAAGCTTCATATGGAGTCATGTCCTGCAAGGCCTTAGTAGGCAATCTGTTCAGCAAATATACAGAGGTATTGACTGCCTCCGCCCAAAACCGATTTGGGATCTTTCTTTCGAGCAAAAGACATCTGGCCATCTCCATTACTGTCCTGTTATTCCTTTCAGACACGCCATTTTGTTGTGGAGTGTATGGTAATGTCAATTGGCGTTCAATACTTGTGCTATTACAAAACTCCACAAACTGAGAAGAAGTATATTCTCCTCCATTGTCAGACATTAAAGCCTTAATACTAAGATTACATTAATTTTATACTAAAGCTTTAAATTGTTTAAAAACATCAAAGACTTCAATCTTCAGTCTAATGAAATAAACCCAACACATTCTGGTGTAGTCATCAATAAAGAGGAGAAAGTATTTATTACCACTCAATGAATCTGTTTTCATTGGGCCGCAAACATCCGTTTGAATGAGCTGAAGTTTCTAGTTAGCTCTCCATACTTGATTTGCTTGAAATGGAAATTTTGTTTGCTTTCCATGTTGGCAAGTCTCACAAACTTGAGCATTAGAAAGAAATTCAGGCATATTTTCCACTAGCTCCTTCTTTTTCATATCTACGATGCTTCTCAGATTGAAGTGACCAAACCTTTTGTGCCATAGGTTTGTACATGTTTGTGAAGTAATAGTGTAAGCCTGCTCAGTTATTTTCTCCCAATCAACTGAAAACAATCTGTTTCTCATCTTGACATAAAATAATTCTACTCCAGAAGGGTCAGAAACAACACATTCATGATTCTTAAAATGCAGAGAATAATTATTTTCAAGCATTTGTCCAACACTCAACAAATTTTGACTCATATCAGGTGTGTACAAAACATCAGGAATAGTTTTGATACCTGATATTGTTGAGATAGACACTGTACCTCTGCCTTTGACTTCTACTGCCTCACCGCTTCCCACTTTTACTTTAGATTTGTATGTATCATCGAGGAGTTTGAACATTTCAGTAGCATTGCACAAGTGATGTGTGCAACCACTATCAAGAAGCCATGAGTCAGAGGAATCATTGATTGAAAAGTATGAAAATGCAAAGAGATGCTCCTTATGTGCATCTGCAGCTTCTACTACTTGTGCTTGCAAAGCATTAGAGGCCTTTGCTCTTGATTTGCAGACCTTGGATATGTGCCCCGTCTGCTTACAGTTGCCGCATATAGCATCGATCCTCTACCAACAATACTTCTCCAGATGTGTAGTTCTTTTACAATGTTTGCACGGAGGGAACTTCTTCTTCACATCTTCACTATTATTTCCTCCATCATGCTTGCCCTTATTCTTTAGGTTGACCTGTTGCTTTCCTTTACCATATATTTGTTTTTGTACAGAGAAAGCTCCTTCAATGAACTTGTCCCGTCTCATATTCCTCCTTTGCTCTTGTGCTTGAAGAGAACTCATTACTTTACCTAATGAAAGTTTGCCTAGGTCCTTGGATTCTTCAAGAGAGGAAATCTTAGATTCAAACCTCTCAGGAAGAGTCACAACAACTTTCTCCACAATTCGTTTGTTTGTAAATTCTTCACCAAGAAGTCTAATGTTATTAACAATTAAGGAGATTCGATTAGCATACTTATTGATTATTTCATCGTCCTGCATATTCAAGCACTCGAACTCTCTTTTCAGGTTCAACACTTGCATTTGACGTGTTTTATCGCTGCCTTGATATTCTTCTTTCAACCTATCCCAAGCCTCTTTTGTTGTTTTACAAGCCATGATTCTGTAAAACACAGAATATCCCACAGCATTCTGCATAAGCGACTTGGCTTTAGATTTCTTTGTCTTCTCTTCGTTGTTGGATTTGATTTGAGCCAAGGTAGGATTTGCTGGTAGAGCAGCAAGTGGTTTATCTTCCGTCACAGTTTCCCAAAGTTCATAGGCTTCCAGAAAAGCTTTCATCTTCACAAACCAGATTTGGTAATTTTCACCGGTGAAATTGAATGGTGGATTTAAAGGTAAGTTATTGGATGCCATTTGTGTGGTAGGTTAAAACTTTTTGGTCCTGTAAGATCAACTAGAGGCTCTGATGCCACTGTTAGAACAAAAATACTCAAGAAACCAATTTGAAGAATAAAAATAGAGTGAACTTATGAAATTCCAGCTATGTATTAATTTGCATAAGATCTGAATTTATACAAGGAAAAACCTAACCATTTCCTATCTAGTAGCCACTGACAAAGTGGATGTTAAAACTAAATAAAAACATGTGCCACTAATAACCATAAAAGGGGCCACTAACTTCAGAAAGGTGAGCAACTAAAGTTGACTAAGTCTAGCTAGAAAATAGGAAGCACTAAATTGAAATAAGTAAAAAATAGTAAAAATAATAAGCTGGAAAAAATGCCAATTGTCTAACAGTTGTGACATATGATCCCTTCATGTATAGCTTGGCTTGGTAAGACAAGACCAAGATTAATACCTTGAGTTAGGAGTTCTCATGGTAGCTTAGGATGGAGGAACCATACTCTCCTAAGGGCGGCTTGAATTAGCATTGTAAGATGATTTCATGGTAGCTTGAGTTAGTGGTAGTCATGGTAGCCTAGGATTGAGGATACATACTCTCCTAAGGTAGCTTGAACTAGCATTGTAGAATGCCTTCATGATAGCATGACTTGATAGACCAGGACCATTTCATGGTAGCTTAGGATTGAGAAATCATACTCTCCTAAGGGTAGCTTGCAATAGCATTATAGAATGTTTGCATGGTAGCTATTACGGAACACTTGTACCCTTCCTTGAATAGCTTGGACTATCATGATAGTATGCCTTCCATGGTAGCTTGACTTATCATAATGTAGTCATGTTAGCTAGATGATTAGCTTGGTATAGCGTAGTAGGGTGCTATTCCTTGGTATCCTTGAATTGATAACTTGTGATCATTCATATGTGATATCTTTCCTTGTACTAAGAAAAGAAGTACCTTAAATGAATTGAGGCAAATAGTAAAGAGGAAATAGTCCACAACTAGTGAGTATGTATGATAGCCTAAGGTGGTACTTAGTACGATTGGTATTATGGTATGTCATTCGTGCATTGCACAAGTATGACTTGAAGCTACTTATGAAGTGTGCTCTATATGATGTATGTTTAGCTTGGGTTGTTGCTATAGTTGCCTTCCATGATATGATTGACTAAAGGTGATAGTTCCCTTGTCTATATGAAATAAGCTAAGAATGAGACCAAATGAATGGTATGTATGCATATGGTGAGTTCAAGGTTATGCTTAGTGTGAATAGTATTATGGGATATTATTCATGCATCGCACAAGTATGCTTTGGGGTTGGTTAGGAGTATTGTACTCTTATGATATGAAAGACGAAGACTTGATTACGTATATAGAGTATGATTAAGATGACCAAAAAGGGATACTTAGCTTGGATGATATTATGGGATGCTATTCATGCATTGCACAAGTATGCTTTGAGGTCACTTGAGAAGTAGTTCACTTATGGTATGAAAGACTAAAGGTTAAGTAAGGCTTATATGATGCTTGTGTTGGAGACTTTGCCTATTATTATGATATTGTCTCTTATGCTTATAGTTGATGTTTCATGAAGTATTGGATTATGTCTTATGTTGACTAACCCTTATGATATTATGCTCTTATGATGTTATGTTAGCTAACATATTTAGTTCGAATTGTACTAACACATACTTTGCCTACATTCTCATCAAATGTAGGGTTCAGGGATTTGAGTTCCAAACTTGAATCTAGGTTTCCAAGATGCAAAGGAATGAAGATTTAGGGTGTGTATGGTATGAAGGAAAACATTTTCCTCTCATGTTTGGTTGGGTAAAATGTTTTGGAAAATGTTTTCCAAATCAACTCATTTTCCTCAAATTCAAGGAAAATGACTTCCCTTCAAAAAGTAAGGAAAACATTTTCTAAAACTTTCCTCCAACGTCAATACAATTGTTTTTGTTGAAAAACTAAATTTAAAGCTTTTTTAAAAATATATTTTTCAACTTCAATTTTTTTAATTTTTCTACCCCACCCTTACTCCGATCCGCACCCTCCCACCACCCCACCCCTAGTACCCCCCCAAAAAAATATAATTTAAAGTTTGTTTTTAAAAATTGTTTCCAATTTCAATATTTTATTTTCACCTACCCCACCCCTACCCTCAACCCGCCCCCCCTCCCCCCCAAAAAAAACAAAATTAAAAGTTTGTAAAAATTATTTCCAATTTCAAAGTTTTATTTTCACCCTACCCTTAACCCCCCCCCCCCCCCCCCCCCGAATAATAAATTTAAAGCTTGTTTTAAAAAAATACTTTCAATTTCAATTTTTTGTTTTCACCCCCACCCCACCTCTACCCTGACCCTCTTACCCCCCGGCCAGCCCCACTACCACCCCCCTCTCCAAAAAAAAAAACAAAATATAATTTAAAGTTTATTTCAAAAAAATATTTCTAAATTCAATTTTTTCTTTTTTCACCCCACCCCCTACCTGTGACCCCTCCCCCCATCTGCCCCCCACCTCCCAAAAAAAATTAAGTTTATTTTTTAAAAATATTTTTAATTTCAATTTTTTTACCCCATCTCACCCCTACCCCCCCATCAGCCCCCCCCACACCCCAAAAAAAATTAAGTTTGTTTTTATAAAATATTTTTAATTTCAAATTTTTATTTTTTACCCCATCTCACCCCTACCCACTACACCCCACCCGCAATCCCGTGCCAGCCCCACCACCCGACCCTCCCCAAAAAAATTAAGTTTATTTTGAAAAGATATTTTCAATTTCAATTCAAAAATTATTTTCTATTATCTAGTAAAAATAAAAGATATTTTCTAAAAAATAATTTTCATTCATAACTCAAACACTAAAAAATCTTTTCCGGGAAATATTTTCTAGTCACCAACCAAGCATGAGAAAATAAGTTAAAAATCTACTTGTTTACCACGAAAATAGTTTCTAGGAAAACATTTTCCTTCATACCAAACACACCCTTGGTGAGTCTTCAAAGCTTCGAGGACAAAAGCAATTATGTCCTTAATGTCTTTATTTTCATGTTGAGACTATTGTATGGGCTATGTCCCAAGAGTTTTATTCTAAAGTTGTATTAGATGGTTTGAGACAAAGTGTAGTAAAGACTTCCGCTTGCTTTTATGAAAGACTTCGATTGTATGGATAAGAGTTATTAAAATTTCCGTACTTTTCTATTATCTTAGGTTATGATATGCTAAGGGCTTGTATGATACCCCTTCGGGATCAAGTACACCATGTTACATCTAGGTTGTACCCTTGGGTTGTGACAGTGTTGGTCTCAAGAGTCAAGGTTGCAGGGTCGACCAATGAAGTGGAGTTTGGTGGTAGAGACTTCCTCCGAGCTGCATCATCTCTCAAAAACATAGCCTTGATCCTCTGAATATCACTAGAAGAGACTGGCATGATCCTAACATCGGCTTTTACTCTAAAGGGGACTCCAGCTTTCTCCAAAGCTGGGTAATGAGCACTGGGAAAGGAAGAGAGTTTTCCTCATGTCTCGCTAGCAGTAATATCTCTTCTATAATTATCTTTCCCATATTAATCTTCTCCCTCTCAATGATGGAACCCACTAACACGGCCTTCGAATGCCTGAGTATAGACTCATTTTGGGAGGGCATCACATTACTACTAATAAATCCAAACTTGTACCTCACCACTATGATCAGGTCCTTCTTTTCAATTTTGGCACCTTCAGCCATCCAAGACGGTGTAGACTCACCATATATTAGAAGGGCAAGCCACTCTTTCAACTGATCCAAAGGTGTGGCCATCTGGTTCTTATAATCGTCAGTCAAATTGGCCAGAGTTCTCAGTACTTCATTAATCACAGTGATATGATACTGCACCATCTTTCCTCGGACTTTGTCTTCATCCACTATATTCCAGACAGTCCCTTTCCTCTTCTTTGGAAAAGTCCTTGCATAGGCATCATACAATTGTCGTACCCACTTGGGTATGTATGGTTGCCTGACTCTTGTGAACTATTCCAACTTGTGGAATTTGATTGCTCCTTGTATTACGGGATACTCACTCATAACCCCATAAGTAGAAAGTCATCGCTCCTCTAAAATTATATGTTCCCGCCTTGAGCCTATTAGAAGCTCTTGGATCCATAACCGAGAGAACACACGAAGCAATGTTGGGGTTTTCTGCCGGTGATACCAACTTTGAGCGGATATTCACCTGCTTCTTGGCAATATGTTGCCACTACTTTTTACCGCCAATGGTAGGTGTCTGAGGGTTGAATTTTTGAGTATTTGACGCCTTAGAAGGCGCATTGATTGAGGGGCCCTTTTGTTTATTTTGAAGAGGTTGAGACTCCCTATCTGATTCAGTATCAGAGTGGACCACATTCTTAACCTTTGTTCTCACCATTGCCTACAATGTACACATTAAAGCACACGATTGATGAAGGTTAGTCAAAATTTAACGAATTTCGAATCAAGTTGTAAAAATAGTCCTGAGGCTCGCCTAATGGGAAGGCATATCACCCAACAAGATCGGCGAGCTCCGGTGAGCTCGCCGAATTAGATAGAAACACAAATCTAAGGGATCAAACACACAAGGCTAAGCTAATGCCAACTTGGTATATCGTTGAGTTGGTTTCGACGGGCTAAGACAAGTCCACCAAAACTGATGGTGCAAAAGGGAAAGATACAGGCATCAAGGGCTATATCCTCTCCCACTCAAGATTCGCCAAATTAGTTAGATGGACTAAGACATGCCCGCCAGATGGAAAAGTACCCACGGTCATGCATAAGATCAAGAAAGAAAGTTTGGTCTTACTCGACGATTCACCTATCTTCTTTGGCGAGCTAAGACAACCTCATCGAACACGAATTTTCTGCCCAGTGCCTATATTTCAAATTCAAATACAACATGCACAACTAATACGAGTTTCCCCCAACAATTACAATCCTCTTATATGCTTTTCTACCTATAAGGACTCAGATTTCCCTCATTTATCACAAAGTGTTGCTCTACTTGACGATTTGCCCATAAGAAAGTAGTTACCTTGTCTATCATTAGGAAAAATCATGCACTGGGTCAACACTGAGCTATTCAGACTTCACTCATATTCAATTAAGCATAGATCCAGCAAGTATATCGACTCAATTTAGAATTCTAACCAATACAATCATGATTTACCATTTATACATGCATTCATAGTCAAAATCACATGGGTACAGTTCAAATTCAACATTATGATGCTACCTAACAAAAACAAACACTTAATCTCTGTTACAGGACTCAAACCCACACAATATATGCAATCTAAACTCAAAATCTTCAACGAAAATTTGAAACACCAAATTTAGTGCCAAAAAACAAGCAAGAAATTTAGGAATCGAGGTTGGGTTGACTCGAGATCCAAACAAATGCACTCTTAGCACTTTCAACACACTCACATGAGGCACAAAATCACTCAAAATGCACAATGTAAGAGAGGTGAATAAAAAATGCTCCAAAAATTCAATGGATTTTGATTTTTGAAACTAAAAGAACTCTGGGCCCTTTATAGCAAACCCGTTTGGCGCACTTACTAATGTCGTCGAACATGTTCGGCATATCGCCGTCTGGAGCTTAAGCTCACCGAACATGCTTTAAAAATGACCAAACCTGAAGGTTAATTCGGCGGACCCAATGGAGTCCTTTTTATGCACTTTGGTGAATCATCCTTTGGAAATCTGGATGCTGATCTTGACCGTGTACTTTGCCACCTCTTCATGCTCATAGGTTGGCCAAGAATCAGTCCACCTAGTGCTTTCGGTGCATCGCTCTTTTGGTTATGGCCTCATCCAATCTACCCTTATTTATCTTTAAACATCTTCTCTACCTGTACTCACAGTGCACATTATTCTAAAGGAAATAAAATCAAAAGTAAAGACTTGGGTTGCCTCCCAAGAAGCGTCTTATTTAATGTCATGGCACGATCTAGTCCTCAATCTTCAAAAATCATTCTTTGGGTTTGGGATGTATCTCTAGGAAAAGTTCCCTTTTTCCTTGGATTTATATGAGTTGCAATTTGACCCAGTTGGGTCTCCAACTGCTTGATCGAAACTGAATGTGAAGTCACTATTTGGGCTTAAGTGGAGAAGTCCTTTTTCAAATCCTTCAACACCTTATCGGATCGTTCAACCTTGTTATAGATCCTCACAAACATGTCTTCCGTCTTGCTCCCTTCTAGACCAGCTTGATTTTTTGGGCGTGGACGATCATGGGGAGGCACATATCTATCTTTGTCCACCTCCATCTCTCTGCAATTTCCACCCCTCTAATCTTTCCAACCACTATCTTTATCCTTGTTACAACCTTGGTTCCCACTTTGACGTTGATAATTGTTGTGATAACCCCCCCCCCCCATTTGATCTCCCATGTATTAAACCTCTTCATTGTATAATGCCTCAAATTTGGCATCATCTGGGCACTACCCACTGTTTGTTCCAACCGCATTTACTGACTTAGTTCTACCTCTCATGACATGTTTGGATAGTAGGTCGATTTGGGTCATCATCTTGGCCATATTCTCATCCCTTTCATGGTCCCATTCGATTTGTTCTTTACTCAAGCCCACTTGTAGAAGGGGTGCTTGGTCTTCCCTTGGGTTCCATGCTCGGTTGACCTTAGTCATATCATCTAACAGCAATGACGCTACATCATAAGGTTGCCTCATCAATCCACCATGGACCATATGATTAGCCACACTTTTATTGATTTAATCAAGGCTCCAATAAAAGTACTGCAACAACAAATCGTCCAAAATGCCATGCATTGGACATTGCAAGAGTAAATTCTTGAGCCTCAACCATGTTTTATGCAAGGGCTCACCTCCAAGACTTTTGAAATTCTAGATTTGGAGATGAAGTTTAACCATCTTCGAGGGTGGGAAGCATCGTTCCAAGAACACCTATGTTAGCTCATCCAACGAAGTAATAGAACCAGTTGGTAACTTTGCCAACCATCTTGTAGCCTCTCCCGTTATAGAGAACGAGAATAGTCTCAACCTTATGAATTCTTGGGAGATATTGAACACAAATGGTCCACACACCTCCTTAAATTCCTAAGGTGCTCATAGGGATCCTCATGAGATAGGCCCCCAAAAATTCCTTTCATGCGGAGCAATTGGATCAAAGTATCAGTGATGTGAAACATCACCCTTCCGATTGTAGGAGGTATTCAGATTGCTTATGTGCTTTGAATGAAATTAATGGGAATGTCATTTAAGTCACTCATATTATCATTTTGACTATAGTGAATATCATTGCTACTCCATGGCACTCATCTTGTCAACCTGTAATTCAGCCGACAACAACACAAAACAACAACTCTATTATAAATAAACCAAATTAAATCGAATTTCTCAACTTAGAATTCCCAACTGCCCCTCCCCGGCAGTAGTACGTTTACACTCAAATAACCCTTCAAAATCAATTAAAAAGGTGAGCGATTGTAGTCAGTAATAACCCAGTGAAGAGTCAGGGACGAATCCCACACATAACGGTATATCTTGGAGAATTATTTATCGAGAGATTTGGATTTTAAATCAGCTCATTTGGAGTGGTAAGAACAATTAGGTGGATTGTACCACCAACTTAATATAAAGTTTTTGTTATCAATTATCGCAATTTAACTAAGATTTAAATGAAATCAATAATTGACAATGAATCTAGGGGTGCGGGGATTGGAAATCAATGGCATATAAGATTAAATGTGTTGTTCTATAGTGATGTGCATACATGAATAGGCTAAGTCATCTTCAATGACGCTAATTATCTTTTGATTTCAAAGCATCTACGCCTAGAATCTCCTTTTGGTCTAATCTTATGCCAATTCTTAACAACCTAATACCTTACTCTATCCCTTCTTTCAAGAATATGGCAAATAGATCCAACCTAGAACCTCTTTTTTAATCAAGTCAAGGACATCAAACCTAAATTACTAGTATTGAACTAATAATCCACTCCAATTAATCTCTTTCAAGCATCAATTGTAGATCGGAAGTAGGAATTAGGTTTGAAACTTTAACCCTTAAGTTAACCCCATTATAATTAGACCAAATTTATGTTTATACAAAATAGAGCATAGTACAATACCCACTACATTAAATTAACACCCAACCCATTAGAGCCCCCCTAGATCTTGGGGTTTTAGTAACTCAACGCAAAAAAGTAAAGAAAGTATACCTTCCATGAAAGCAGTCATTGGTAACTTGCAATAAAACAATTAAGAGTAAAGCCACTTTAGATTTTACTTCAAATTATCGAATTCAAGATTCAAATTGTAAAACCCAAGGAAGACTAGAAAAAGTGTTCTAAAAATGTAAAATGTTCTCTCTCAAAACTTTCTCCTCAACTCAGTTGTTCAATACTCTAATCGAACTCCCTTAAAACTCTATCATTTAGGCTATTTATATTTTCCCAAATTTTGGCCTAAAAATCCACTTCGCAACAAAATCAATGACATTAGTCGGGCTCGCCTACTTCACTTGGAAAATCACATTTTGTTCCCCAGCTTGCCTTTGTGATTCTCTAGGTTTCAGGTGTTTGAACCTCAATTGGCGAACTCGATTGAGTCAGCCTTTCTTGTTCGGCGTATCGCCAAATACCACCTTAGTTCATCATTCGAGCATTAAATATTTGCCTTGCACACTGTCACTTTAGGCGATGTGCTTCATATATGCCTTTCTCATTTGGCGTATCACCTTTTGTACTGGAGTTCGCTAACCTTATTTGGTAAACAAAAGTGCTATGCACTGTTAGATTTGGAAAAGTATAGCTGAGTAGGTGATCCTCCCTTCATGCTAGGTGATCAACAATGTTCATTTTGCACTTCTTTTGCAATTTTGGCCATTCTTTCAAGCTTTAGTCCATGCCTTGTCCAATTGCCTTCATAGATGCAAATCATCAATATTTGATTACAAAAGTGAAAAGTTAGGCATTGATTACACCAATTATTGAGCTAAATGGACCTTAAATGAGTGCAAATCTACCACTATCAACCTATAATCGGGTTCATGAGAGCAACTACTTCCCTATTAGCTTGGGCACTTATAGCTTCAGCCAACACTTGGAAAGCAACTCTAAACTTATATTTTCTTGACCAAAGGGTCGACGAGAACTTGAAGAAACTCGGGATCCACATTTTCACCAACATTCTTTCTCACGAGATTCCTTCATGGAGGCATATTCTAAAAAGAACTGAACAAGGGTTGGGAGAGAAAGACATTTATATAGATAAACTCTATGAAATGACTTTGAGTAATGAAAGAAGTAAAGTTTCCTAAATGCTTTGTAGTCTTCTATTCATAAATGTGGCATGCTTCACACTCATCAGACTCTACTCGACGCGGCTTGTCAAACTTCCTAGGACGTATTTATAAGCCCAATCTCTGAATACTAAGTTTGTCATGATCCAAAGTACACCCTAAACATGCATTACAAATAGGACCCCAGAAGACCTAAAGAAGACACATGACATTAGCACGAAAGTAAGATAAAAAGTATGATATGAAATCAATCATAAAGTTAAAGAAGTCTAAATCATAATATCTCAACATAAGAGAATTATTAATACAAAGCTTGAGTTTTGTGGAAAATAACTAAGTTTGACATACATCTTTACTAATAGATGTGGCTAGGACAAATCCCTAAACCATGAATAAATTTGAAACTGAATTGAAATGAAGAAATAAGTTGATAAAAGGTGATCCACCCCTCGAACCATGAGGACTCACCACTAGCAAGCACCGCTGATAGATCTAATCTAGCAAACGGCAGAGCGGAGGAGCATCAAATCCTATATTTTAAAACAATATAGGCACAATATGCAATAGTACTTTGAATGTACTGAATATGAGGACATGCATGAAAATGTAAGAATAAATCATGATAAGTTTGAAAACGTAATGGTGCATGACAAAGTAAAATAATATAAAATCTTGATCAGCTAGAGTCATAAATCATGGAAGTAAGGTCAATGCAGAACTATACAAACCATGTCGTAAGTTAAACCATTTTATTATAATGTGTTGGAAAGACTATTACACGACATATAACCATGGGAGCTAACCACGGAATTCAAAGTACTACACCATCGAAGAGGTCCCAATGTATCTTGCCAAGACACAAAGGATCAGTTTTTCATAACTTCGGGACTTGGTGATACGCTCAAATTACACCTCTCTTAAAGAAGCATAAGTGATCGTTATAAAGTAAAGAACCCAACTTGTAGGTTGGGGTCGATCCCACGAGGAATATGGTTTAGACTTAAACTTAACTCACAATTATCTCTTTTTAGTCAAACTATTTCCAAAAAAAGTAAATAGGGTTTTTTTGTAAATAAAGTAACAGATTGTTGATTTGAATGAATAAGTAACAAGTAAACAAGATTCACATAAAACCATTATTTCTAATAACAAAATAGCCCAAGACACACACAAACTCTAAGTGAAACGAATCAAAAATATCATAAACTCGCAGTATATTAACACCCTCAACTTAAACTTGTTGTTTGTCCTCAAGTGACACACTAAAAATCTAAATGACACTTATGTAGAAGCAAACATACAAACTCAAGCAATCATATGACTTTCTCAATAAATTCCATCACTTAGTGCAAATCTTTTCATTTAGACTCAATAAGCTAACCCATGTGGATCAAAATATGACATAGACTGAACAATAGACATCACCACATACACTTTCAACAATCACCAAGGTACCAACTCTCCAACAATGTAACTAGTGCCCTTACTTCAAAGAAATCCTTTTTTCACACAACATATCTAATTTTTTTAAGTTAAGGATTCAATCAACATTCACGCTCAGAAGTGAATTCAAATACAGTTAGTGCTCAATACCATAGGCTTGCCCTTATTTTCACTGCACAGTCTCTCCAAACTAATCACTAGGATCACTATAGGACTTTCTTAGCTTGTAACGTAGACTCAGGGTCAGGTAGGGTACATTTGGGTACTTTTAGTGACTTTTATGCCCTCCTTAACATTACATTGGCTTTTAACCTCTTTTCTCAACAAGTTTATGACAAATTTTTATTTTCTACTCTTTTTCTTGACTCTCTTTAGCACAGATGTGACTTTGACTTTATCGCTCTTCTTTTTCACTTTTTCTATTTCTTTTCATTTTACTCATTTTTCTCTGTTTCCCATCATCATTAGCATTCTTTTTTGTTTCTTTTGACTTCAGTCACATCTTTTTCTATCTTTTTCTTTCTTCTACACACAACTCTTTTCATACCCTTTTCTTTCAGTTTCCTTTTTCGTAGCCACCCTCAACTTATGTATTTTGCATGAGTTGAGGTGCAAAGTATTCGATGTCGGACAAGGGCCAAGTTTAAGGTAACTTTTTGAATTAGCCACCCTCAAATTAGACTTTTCACCTAAGTTAAGGTGTACATGTCCAAGGAGGGACTAGGGCCAAAATAATCTTTTAGGGAAGGTGAGTTCGGTGTATTAAAAGAAGTGGTGTTCATTAGGCTTAAACATTTGGATCGAAGGGATTATTTATTTCTTTTGGTTGGATCTTTTTAGGCTTAAGTGGACTTGTTAGAACAAGGTCTATGATCATTTCCCATTTCCTAGCCTAGATTATCTTCACAGGACCAACGGGGCAAGTTCTAGATTGGTACACACTACATGAACATACAAAATCATCTCACACACACTTGGCACATTGTTTCATTACCGGATTATTTAAATACCCAGTTTAAGTTTTAGCTTAAGTCATTATATCATACCGGTTCCTTATCATATCATATGAAGATCCAACACATTCAACTCATTAAACCTATAGATCTAGCACATTTCAAAATTTTAGACAGGTACCAATTTCATTCTCTTTATGCCATCATGCTTTCATTCTTCTACTTACTTCTACACATACAATCCTAAATATGCCGGTTCAACATAAAAGTAACATAGTTCCTTGGGGAAAAAAGAACACATGTAAGAAAACCCTCATCAACAGTAGGAACACCATCAATAGTGCTTCTCGAACCCGATGCACCAACAAACTACATCTCACAAGCTCTCCTCAAACGCACCTCTTCCTCAAACAAAGATTGTCTCTTAAAAGCCTCAAGATCCTGCCTCTCTCTCTCTTCTTAGCTCGACGGGCCTCCTCAATATCGGAAGTAAGTACAGAAGAACGGTGGCGCTTCCCAGCCGCTCAGGAAGTGTCAGGTGGAGGCATAGGATCACCGAAGAGGGTAGACATCACCACCTCATCCTTCTCAACTTCAGGTGCAGGCTCTGGTACAGACTCAGCGGGGGCAAGAAGGGCATCAACATTAGCAAAGAGTCTAGCCAACTCCGTCTGGAAAGTGGTGACATCAATGGTAGGGGCAGACCTCTCCAAAACTTACAACTCAAAGGCATCTAGGCACTTGTGGACTGTCTGAATCTTCCCTTCCATCATCTGCTCAATACAAACCTCGGACTCTTCCACAGATCACAGCATCCAAGGCCTCATGTGCTACAACAGAGTTACCATCTAAGTCTCCAACTTCTGGACTTGGGCTAGAGGAGCTACACTGGACCCTGAAAAGGGAGTGGCTCGGGATGAGCTCGCAGCCTGACTAGTGGTAGTAGAAGCGGGAACCTATGCATCTGTAGTAGTGGGAGGTATGGCAATCTCATCAAACTGAATCTGCTCCATATCATCAACAAGATCAGCACCCAAGAGAGGTAGGTCAACATATGGATCCCTCCATGGTGCAGCAAGGTTGGCATCATCCTTAATGAGGCCAATGTCCACAGTCTTGGTCGCCTCTATCAGATTATCACATTGCTAAATAGGGACCCCAGCTGCCCTGCACAGATGAAATATAATACAAGGAAAAGGTAAAGTGGTGGTGGTATTGAAGTCCCTCTCATGAATCTCAGTGATCAAAATTCGGTCGAATTCAACCTCAAGTCCTACCACAAGTGTTGCCAATATCACATCCCTATCCTAAGTAACCACGTTGTCCGCCTGAGTAGGGGACAGTCTGGTGCACACAATGGTACAAAACAACTTCGCAGTGAAGCTCAAAGTTGCCTTTATGATAGGTGAAGAAGTATTGTGCACCCACTCGGTACGCTCTCTCTAATCGGTAATATGACGTTCCATCCAATGAAGTAAAGTCTCTCTCTTCTTGGCATCCCTCTGAAATGCCCCACTGATATACCATGAGATTACAGTATTTTTAATACATTTCATTTAAGAGCTGTGTGTGTCTAGGGCCATTTTGTATTGGTTTTTTTATGTATTTTTATTATGTTTGCAGGAAATATGTTAAGACGTGAAAATTGAGAGACATAGCTAAATAATGTGCAAAAAAGCCCATCTACGGATGTGATTGATGGACCGTAGGTCCATTCATGATCCGTAAATGATGATCGTAGATGGACTAGCAAGACATAGAGGAAGAATGGGGAATTCTTGACCAAGTGTGGAACCACAGTTGCAAACGACGGACCATAGATTGATCTACGGACCATACTGTTGATCCGTCAAACGCGATTGAGAGGGGTACCTGAGTTTGTGTTGAAGATTTTGGTTTGGAAATTCAAGTTGAAATTCTGGCTTTATCATTCTTATTACTAAGTTCATGATTTCTTCTTCTAAAAGTATGAATTATGTTCTTACTAATATGGGTAACTAAATCCACAACTAGGGTTGTGGGAACCATGAGCGATTAACAAAGTATGAATAGTAAATAAGCAATTCTTGAATAGTGTTGTTGCATGCATTGATAATTCTTTCGTTTAGAAGTCTTTTTAACGAGTGCACGCGTTAGAACTCGCCTTGTTGCTACTTGTCGGACCAAGGAGGTAGTTAATAAGAAAAGAATTATCAACATAGATTTAGTGTGATACTACATAATAGTCTAATGTCGATTGGTGCGAGGGTGAAAACTAAGCCATACATCTATGTGATGTCTAATATGAGGTAAAGGTAAGGGTTAGTAAATTATACACACGTAGCCGGACCAAGGTATGGGGTAAATTCTCTAGATGCCGGACCAAGGATTTAGAGATACCTAACTTATCACTTTGCATGTAACACACTAGGAAAGGATTGCTATTACTAGGATTACCGTGTTATGAGCTTATGGGGAACACGTACACCATAGTTACTTTCTCATCTTGATAACACCTAAAGTTTGAATCTTGCTTACTAATTACTTTTATAAATTCCAAAATTTGTTAGACAAATTCCCCCCCCCCTTTTTACTTATTTGTCTCGGAAATACATTGGCTAAACGAATATAATCGTTGTTGAACTTAAGTCTAAACCATATTCCTCGTGGGATCGACCCCAACCTACAAGTTGGGTTCTTTACGTGATAACAATCACTTATGTTTCTGAAAAGAGGTGTAATTTGAGCATATCACCCACTCTGAACCACTCCCATCCTGTAGTCATACTCCACGGTATTAATCGGCAAAGTGTGATCTGGGCCATAAATGAACCGGTGGATTGTGGTCTCAGAGATATCAACGGAGAAATTTCATACCAAGGTAACCTGAAGTGTAGGCTGAGCTATTAGCTTGGCCTATTTAGAAATAGGGTAACGGACAGTGGCAGTGTGGGAAGCATAGAACTCTCGGGCCATCTCCTCGCTAAATTTCCCGGGACTTCATGCCATCCACTCACACTGGTGTTTCTTAAATAGCTCCTCACTAGTGGGCACAGTGTGGAGTCTACCTATAAGTACCCGACACTTCTCAGTAATGGTCTGGGTCTGGCTCTTTTGCTCATTCCGGTTCTGCCCATCATAATATAACTGGAATTGGCCATCGACACACCATATGTTTGGCTCGGTGCTAAGCAGAACGGGGTACATGGGTATGCCCATCGAGTCATGAGCCTCTCCGGAGCTAGTGGCATCGGAAGCAGAGGCTGGTGTGAAGCTAGAACTAGAGCCAGACTGTGACTCTAAGTCAGAATGCGACTCCGCAGCATGTTGTGCCCCCTCATCAGACTGGGGGAAACTACAGGGGTGGTGGAGGAGGGATGCTCCTCATCAGAAACAACCGTCTGCCTGTTCCGGCATCTAGTGGTCAAAAGGGCAGTGAGGGAGGGGTCTCCTTTTTCCCAGTGTGTACTCTTCCCCACTGGAATCCTGAATAACTCAACGTGAGGGAGAAACTGACTTTGATTTTCCTCTTCTGGAGTAAACTGGTGCCTCTTTCGGAGCTATGGTACCTGTGGAAGACTAGTTAGTACTAAAACAAGTCAAAAAGAACCACGGAATAATTTTAGAACACACTTGGGACCTAGAATTTTTTCATAAAAACTTGACAAACAGTGACTGTTTTGGGACCTACGGTTCGTCGATGGAGTGACGGGTCCTGGGTCACCTTCGTAGGTTAGGAGGTCCATTTTTGGTTCTCTAAAGATGGAACCACGGATGTTCAGAATAGTCTGTCGATGGAACGATGGACCGTAGTCCACACCGTGGTTCCTGACTTAGCATATTTGTGTGTGTATGTGGTTAACGAACCACGACCTCCGTCAGTTATGGTCGTGTAACAAAGTTGTGCCAGGTATTAAGTTCAACACTTCATATAACAAATTAACCACAACAATCAATCAATGAAACTAAGTCTAAACATGCATTTCAACCTATTATTCGATAGTTCATCATCCGTAGGGTTTTGATTATGCAACATTCAAAGTTCAACACAAAGAGACAATGAAACCCTATGTCAAACTCTCGATTAGACCTAACAAACCCATTTATTCAAGTTAAAATTTACTACACACCCACACCATCATTCCAAGGGTATTATCTAAACTAGATCCAACCAATTATGCAAGCATTTGAATTACCCAAGGTCAAGTTCAACGTTGTGACTTCAAATTTAAACAATGAAAGATTCAAAGTTTGGGAGAAATCGATTACCTTACAAGTAAACAACGTTGATGAGTGTGTGATCAAGTACAAATTATCCTAGACCAACGTTAACACCGAACCCGAACCTTGAAATGCTAGATGGAAATGGAGGAATTTAAGAAAGAATGGCAGAATTTGGATTAGGGGTGATTAAAAATGGAATGGGGGGATTATAGGGGTTTGATTGGGAAGTTTAGTGGGTAATTATGGGTTGATGATTCAGTTTGTAACAGTTGGGGGGGGGGGGGGAAGGAAGTGGGGGTGTATTTGAAATGATCAGAAACCCTAACTTGGACCCACGAGACCCCATCGACGGTCCGTGGGTCAACCTAAGGTATGTCAATGGGGACCGTGGTTCATTCCAACAGTTAGAAAAAAATCTAAAACATACCTGGGATTAGGGATACCATCCACGGTCCGTGGATGGACCAACGGACCGTCGATGGGACCCGTAGACCACTACATCAGCCTATTTTCTATAGATTTTGCCTTTTCGTCCCTGCACTCGTAGAAAACCTTAGAATTTCATTTTTACATTTTCAGGACACTTTTTAGACACGGACCCTATTTTATCTATAACTAGCCAACACTAAAAACAAAAATTAATAAATAACTATCTAGAAAGCTACAAATTTAAGAAAACTCCCTATATCGAAAAGAAAATTCCTATAGTTGGCTAGAATTTACATCTTGGGTTGCCTCCCAAACAACGCTTGATTTAACGTCGCGGCACGACACAGACACCTTAGTTACTCAGACTGTACTAAGATCCTATTCCTCTACCATTTCATTGATACTCTCGGATTTACCCAAGTAGATTTTTATCCTCTGACCGTTCACCTTGAACCGCATTCCTTCCTTGTTCTCGAGTTCAACTTCTCCATGTGGAATTACTTGGGTTACTGTGAAAGGCCCGGTCCACTTGGACTTGAGTTTGCCAGTAAACAAGCGCAACCTTGGGTTAAATAGGAATACCAGATCACCGAGAGTAAATTTGCGCTTTTCAATCTTTTGATCATGGTACTTATTCATCTTCTCCTTGTACAAGGTTAAACCCTCATATGCTTTTAGGCAAAACTCATCAAGCTCATTTATGTCATTCAGTCTTTGACTCGATACGGTGCCCCAATCCAAATTCAACTTCTTTAGCGCCCACATTGCTTTATACTCTAGCTCTTCAGGAAAATGGCAAGATGTCACATATACAAGTTGGTAGGGGGAAATACCTATGGGATTTTTGAATGCAGTACAATAATCCCATAGAGCATCATCAAGCCTCCTTGACCAATCAGTTATGTTAGTATTTACGGTCTTTAAAAAAAATTTCTTTATCTCGCGATTTGACACTTCAACTTGCCCACTTGACTGCGTATGATACGGGGTTGCTACGCTGTGGCGAACACCATATTTCTCAAGTAACTCTTCGAACAACTTATTAATAAAGTGAGAACCTCCATCACTTATGATTGCCCTTGGTGTACCAAATCTGGAGAAGATATTCTTTTTCAAGAATTCGGTGACACTCTTTCCCTCATTGTTTGAAAGTGCGACTGCATCCACCCATTTTGATACATAGTCAACTGCAACAAGAATGTACTTCATCCTATTTGAACTCATAAATGGACCCATGAAATCAAGACACCAAACATCAAAAAGCTCGATCACCAATATTGGGTTCATAGGTAGTTCTTGCCTTTTCAAAATTCCTCTTTCACGCTGGCAATGGTCACAAGACTTGGCGAAATCATGAGCATCTTGGTGGATGGTAGGGCCAGTAATACCCACACTGCAAAATCTTATGGGTAGTCCGGATACCACTATGGTTCCCACCAACAGGCAATGAATGACACGCCTCTAGTATACTCATCATCTCAACCTCGAGCACACAACGATGAATAATCCCATCAGCACAAACACAAAACAAGTAAGGCGCATCCCAAAAGAACTTCTTCACATCCGACATAAAAAAATTCCTTCGGTGAAATGACAAGTCCGATGGAACCAAATCGCTTGCCAAGTAGTTAGCAAAATCTACGAACCAAGGGATAAGATCATAAGAAGCAGGCAATACCTATTCATCAAGGAATGCATCATTATTCTCAACTCCATCCTCTAGCTTGATCATAGCTTCCTCCTCTAGTCTAGATAAGTGATCAACAACCTGATTTTCTGTTCCCTTTTTATCTTTTACCTCAAAATCGAACTCTTGCAACAAAAGTACCCTTCTAATCAATCTTGGTTTTGCATATTTTTTAGCCATTAGATACCTCAATGCAGAATGGTCAGTATGCACTATGACCTTAGTACCAAGCTATTAGGATCTAAATTTCTCGAATGCGAAAACCAGAGCAATGAGTTCCTGTTCAGTCACATAATAGTTCTTTTGGGCCACATTTAAAACTTTGTTGGCATAGTAGATCAGATGAAGAATCTTCTCTCGCCTTTGTCCTAGCACTACACCAAGCGCCACCCCACTTGAATCACACATCACTTCAAATGGTTGTCCCCAATCCGGTGAAATAATGATAGGTGTCGAAGTTATCTTCTCCTTTGACTCTCTAAATGCTCTCAGACAAGCATCATCAAATTCAAACTTACACTCTTTCTCAATTAGCTTGCACAATGGGTGTGCAATTTTAGAGAAATCTTTTATGAACCTTCTATAGAAACATGCATGCCCAAGAAAACTTCTAACACCTTTTACAGAGATGGGTGGTGGAAGCATTTCTATTACCTCAACTTTAGCTCTATCAACCTCAATATCTTTCTGAAAACTCCGATGACCCAAAACTATACCTTATTTCACCATAAAGTGGAACTTTTCCCAGTTGAGCACAAGATCCGACTCTTCACACCGTTTTAGTACCTCAGTCAAATGCGTCAAATAGTCATCAAACGAGTCACCTACCACAGAGAAATCATCCATAAATACCTTTATCGTGTCCTCAACCATATCTGAAAATATCGGCATCACACAACGCTGGAAGGTCGCTAGAGTATTACATAACCCAAATGGCATCATTTTGAAGGCGAAGGTCACATATAGACAAGTGAATATGGTTTTCTCTTGGTCTTTCGGAGCTATGGAGATTTGATTGTAGCCAGAATACCCATGTAGAAAACAATACCAACCCTTACCAGCGAGACGATAGAACATTTGATCCATGAACAGTATTAGGAAATGGTTTTTCTCAGTCCATGCATTTAACTTGTGGTAGTCCATACACACTCTCCAACCAGTCACCGGCATCATTGGAACAAGCTCATTTTTAGCATTAGGAACCACAGTAATTCCTCTTTTCTTTGGCACACACTGAACTGGACAAACCCAACTACTATCGACAATGGGATATATAATTCTCGCATCCAACCACTTAATGATCTCCTTTTTCACAACCTCTTGCATAGGGGGATTTATTCTCCTTTGAGGCTCAATACTTGGCTTACTGTCTGGCATAAGTTGGATTTTGTAAGAACAAATGCCCAGAGGAAACCCAATAATGTCCGCAATAGTTCATCATATATCCCTCTTGAACCTCTTCAACACCAATAGCAAAGCCTCTATTTTCCCTTTACTTAAGTTAGCAGCAATAACAACGTCAAGGTGCTATTTTGTCCCAAGAATACATACCTCAAGTGGGATGGTATGACCTTACGTTCCAGTTTTGGAGGCTCATCAATAGACGGTTTTACAGGTGCGGTGTCACGATTCTTCATGTCTAATTCCAACTATTTTGGCTTGAAAAGAAACTCAAACCTATCAAGTGCAGCAACTAGCTCATCATACTCATCAATATCATCATTGTCAAAATTCATCATCACCACTGCTTGTGCATCAACACCTAACCTTTCCTTAATGGAAACCTCAGATTCTTTCCCCACAATGTGATTCACCACAAATACCAATTGAAAATCCCTTTCATGCTTCAAAGACCTACAAATGTTAAAAGTTACCTATTCAATGTTTAATCGAAACTTCATCTCCCATCTCTCCATATCAACCAACACACACCCAGTAGAAAGAAATGGTCTCCCTAAGATGATGGAAACCTCAAAATCAACCTCACAATCTAAGATCACAAAGTCCACCGGAAAGATGAATGACTCTACTTTCACAAGGACATCTTGCAACACTCCAATGGGCCTCTTCACAGTTCTATCAGCCATGAGTAAACGCTTGCAGTCGGTTTTGGAGCTCCCAAACCCAACTTCTTATAAATCGACAATGGCATCAAATTAATGCTTGCACCCAAATCACACAAGGCCTTCGCAAAGTGCAACATACCAATGGTACAAGGAATCGTGAAAGCTCCAGGATCATCTTTCTTTTGCACAAGTGACCTATTAGTAATAGCACTACAATGTTGCAACCTCTCATCATTCTCAAAACTGACAGCCCTCTTTTTGGTCACCAAGACCTTCATGAATTTAGCATACCCCGGCATTTGTTCCAAAGCATCTATCAATGGGACATTTACGGACAGTTTCTTCAACATAGCTATGAACCTGCAGTATTTCCCTTCTTCAGTCTTTTTCACCAACCTTTGTGGAAACAGAGGTGGAGGTCTAGGCATGGGAACAACTCTTTGGGTCACCTCAACTTTCTTTTCTGTATCAACTATCGGATCTTTAGTAACCTCACTCTCATCCTCATCATTTTCTATCACTCTCCCAATCTTAAATGGCATGGGGAGATCAATGGTATGCTTTCCTCCGTAAGTAGTGACTGTCATACAATGCCCATCATTTTTTGTATTTTGTATGGTGTTGCTAGGAAGTGTGCCGGCTGACATGGGTTTGTAGTAGTGGACAACTGACTAAACTGCTGCTCGAGTTACTTTATTGACATTGCATGGGTATCCACCTTCTAACCAATCCCAGATAAATCATTACACATATCTTTCACATTTTCATATGTCGCATCAAACCTCTTAATTATCTTTTGCATCATATCCTCAATGCGAGTCATACTATTAACACCCTCACTATTACCATATTCTCTATTACCAGGTGGAACATAGGGCCCAACTTTCTCATTCATGTTTCCCTAGTTCCGATTGTAGTTGTTATCACGGTTGAAGTTCCCATCCCGAACATAGTTTCCCTCTTGGCTTTAGTTTCCATAGTTCTGACCTTGGTTTCCTTGACCTTGGTGCCAATTATCTGATTTGGAACCTTGGGAGTTGGTTCAAAAACCCCTCGTCTGATCATTCACCAAATTTGCATCCTCCTCATAGTAACAATCCTCAACTGGTGGTGGTGGAGTTCTAGTTAGATAATTTACCGCATTAACATTTTCTACATTTCCACTCACATGTTTCAATACCAAGCCCAGTTCTGTCCTCATTTGAGCCTTCTCTTCACGAAGGTCATCATTAGATTGATTCGGTGCAGTTTGGATAGCAAACGTGCTCCTACTAGTATTTCCCTTTCTAGTGCTCCATGTTTTATTGTTTTAGGAAATCCTCTTAAGTTTTTCACCGATCTCCTCGAAAATGCACTCACCATATGATCTTCCGACAATAGTATCTAACACAACCCTTCCATTGTCATCATGTCCTCTATAGAAGTACCCTTTCAGTGACTCATCATCTATGCGGTGATTCGAAACATTCCTCATAAACCCAGTGAACCTATCCCAAGAACTTCTTATTGACACTCGAGGTAGTGCTGAGAAATTATAAGTCCGTTGGTCACCACGAATGTATGTCCTGGAGATAGAGGTAGAAGAACAATAGGCCCATCTGATCCAACTGCATCATAGTCAACCCTGTACTAATCACGAAACCTCGGTGCTAGTGGATTTTGCACCCTTTCTACATTTTTATTAGATTACCACCATGAACCTGAGCGGGCACATTAACAACCCTAGGAGGCTGCAATTCAACTCTATCTCCTAGACCCTCTCTGATTGGATTGTTGGGTACCCCTTGATTATTAATTTTCCTCAGGTTCTTCTCAATTCAGGATCGTAGGGGGTCAAGGGTTCGCCTTGACTTCGTGTACTTGGCATACACTAGAGTTGAAACCTGTAAAAAACAAAAATGTAAAATCAGGAAATACTTGACGAAAGTTTAATAATGTAGTTAAACTTAATCTAAAAGTCATATTCCCCAGCAGCGGTGCCCAAATTTGATACGCTCAAATTTCACCTCTCTTAAAGAAGCATAAGCGATCGTTATCAAGTAAAGAACCCAACTTGTAGGATGGGATCGATCCCATGAGGAATATGGTTTAGACTTAAACTTAACTCACAATTATATCTTTTTAGTCAAACTATTTCTGAGAAAAGTAAATAGTGGGTTTTTGTAAACAAAGTACCAAATTGTTGATTTGAATGAATAAGTAACAAGTAAGCAAGATTCACAGTTTGAGATATCAACATAAGATGGAAACTAGGTTATGTGTGTTCCCCACAAGCTTTTAACGTAGTAATCCTAATAATAGTAATCTTATCCTAGTGTTTGACATGCAAGGCCGATAAGTTATGTATCCCTAAGTGATTGGTAATAATCGTAAGGACTTTCACTCGCGACTTGGTAAATCTACGAATGTGTGCTTTACTAACCCTTACATTTACCCCATATTAGTCATTGTGTCAATTAACTTAGGGTATTCACCCTTTCCTCGATTAATTAAAGTCAGACTATTAGATAGCAGCATATCCTTAACTAAATCTCTATTACTTAATCTTTTTCTCATTCATTACCCCCTTGGTAAGGTAAGTAGGAACGAGGCGAGTTCTAACATTGTACAGCGCTAGAAAGACTTCTAAACAAAAAGATTAATAATACATGCATAAACACTATTCAAGAATTACTTAATTATTATTCATAATTTGTTAATTGCTCATGGTTCCCACAACTCTAGTTGTGGATTTAGCTACACATGCTTGAGAGCTCACAATTCATAGTTAGGTTAGAAGAAATTATGAACTTACCTTTAGAATAGATGAAAACCGAAATCTCGAATTGAAAATCAAAGTGCAATTGCATAAACCAACTTCCGGAAATTAGATTGCTTAAAGTTTGCAAAATAATTTCAAAAGACCAAAAACAAAAGTTACAATAATATCTAACCCCAAAAAATGGGAATAACAACTAATATTTATAGAAAACAAAACCTAAACCAACTAGGAAAGGAAAATAAAGAAAATCAGTTCAGGAAGCGGTTCCGTGGTTCAGGTACTGGCACCTCAAACTCTGTGATCTCATCGACGGATGTGTAGGATGGGTCGTCACTCGACCTACGGTCCGTCATTGCTTCTGTGGTTCCACACTTTGTCAGATTTCCTTGAACTTTATCTACACCACTTCACCTACGGCCCATAATAGGACTGACAGTCAGTGGTTGGCCCCGTCACTGGCTACTTCTGCAAATTTTTAGCTCTTATCTCAATCAATCGCACCCGAACTTATTTCCTGCAAGAATTACATAAAACCATTATTTTAATAACAAAATAGCCCATGACACACACAAACTCTAAGTGAAACGCATCAAAAATAATGTAAACTCATGGTATATCACTTGGGTACACACCATGAGTCCCTCTCAAGGCCAAAAGTATTTGGAGACTAGGTACTTTCCTCTATTCTCCTTAAGTTCTTTGAACACTCGACCTATACCTACAGTGGTACGTAGTGTATGGAACATGAGTAATTGTCACTAGTCTGCACAGTTCTAAGTACAACTCCCCACAAAATTTAATACATTATACTTAAGATTAGCTCCATAAATATCATGACTTCATAACGTTTTCATAAGACACTTATCTAAGCATCTAAATCATGATCATATGTTCATATCAAGAATACTTTAGTTGGAAGAAACCTAATTCATTAACAATGCTTTGAAACTCTATTTGAAAGTATCCTTTAGTCTTAACCTTTTCAATTCACAAAGCATTCTTGCCATCAAGGCTCAATTTCATAATCAAACACACATGCACGAATGGGTTCTTGAAAAAGCATCCCTAAATCATAGTAAATTCACAAATTCCTGAATTCAATTTTTCATACATAATCTCAAAGCATAATTCATGATCACAATATACGCACATATTCATATGAAATTACTCAAAAGCATGCAATACAACTCAATTCTTGCATAATAAGATCATATAGATTGAATTTAGCCATAACCAATTGAACCCATTAAGAAACATGCAAAACCCTAGAATTTTTATTGAAATCATAAAGTGATTTGGAGAAATCTTTGGGACTCAATGGATGAAAGAGAAACCATTGATGAACTTCTCACAAACCTTGATAAATCACTGCCCTAGAAATTTAGTAAGAGACCTAGAGGATTGAAGAACCCTAGAAATCCTTATGGAAGCCTTGGAGAGGATTTGGAGAGAAAACCTTGTAGAAATTTTTGAGTTTGAGAGAATAAGAGGGGATGGGTAGATTTCTAAGATTAAAATTAGTTATAGGGTCAAAATGATGTAGTTTAGGAGTTTAAAGGGTAGGAAAATACCCAAATGACCCTAAGTTAAAATTTGCCAGAGGGGTTCTACGACCGACCTACGGTCCGTATGAATTTCTACGGACCGTCATGGTCATCCGTAGATCAAGTACTTGCAGTCTAATTATTCAATCAGTTTCTACAAACAGTTCCTACAGTTTGTAGGTTTTTCTACGAGCCGTAGACACCAACAGTAGAACCCAAAGTCAAACATAATTTTTACCAAGTCTAGAACCCCTTCTACGACCAATTTCTACGGGCTGTAAACCTTCTACGGACCATCCTATTGGTCCCATTCAAAAATTTTATGGGATTCATCAAATTCCAAACTTCCAGGACCTTCACATGACTGCCTTCTTACAGACTATAGGACCTTGTACAGTCTGTAGGTAGTCTCGTAGAAACTGAACCAGCAGCGAAAAATGCAACTTTTCCATTCTAACTCAAATTCTAATTTCTCAGGTGTTACATGAACACTGTAGAGATAGTATCTCTAAATCTTAAAAGTAAACACCACCGCCGCTAACTCAAATCATGAGTCATATAATTCTTTTCATTTATCTTTAAATGCCTTGAAGCATAAGCAATTACCTTACCATGTTGCAACAAGACACAACCAAGATAAATCCGTGAAGCATCACAATGAACCACAAACTCATCGGATCCTTCTAGTAATGTCAAAATTGAGGCTGAAGTGAGTCTATAATTCAACTCTTGGAAACTCTTCTCACAAGTTTCTGACCATTGAAATTTCACATTTTCCTAAGTCAACGTATTCAAAGGCAAAGCAATAGAGGAAAATCCTTCCACAAACCTTCTAATAATAACCGGGAAAAATCCAAGAAACTCTGAATATCTGAAGAGGAAAGGAGGTCTAAGCAACTTCTTAATTGCCTTTGTCTTCTTAGGATCAACTCGAATCGCTTCACCGAAAATAATATGATAAAGAAAACAATGGACCTCAACCAAAATTCACATTTTCTAAACTTAATAAACAATTTGAAGATCCTTGAGGATTTGCAAAATGATCCTTAGGTTATCAACATGTTCATCCTCACTCCGTGAATAATTCAAAATATCATCAATAAATACAATTACGAACATGTCAAAATCTGCCTTGATGAATCTTAGCTTTGGAATTAGAGAAGGAGACTTGAAAGCTTGAAGAACCATAATCCACTTGAGAGAATCCTTGGAGAGAATTTGGATAGAAAACCTTGAGAGCTTTTGGGGTTTTTGAGTGAATGAAAGGGAATAGGTAGATTTTGAAGAGTAAAATCAGTTATAGGACTAAATTATAGGGTCAAAATGTCATAGTTTAGGTCAAAATGGGTAGGAAAAGGCTCAACTACCCTTCAAGAAAAACTGCCTGAAGTGACCTATACACAAACGTATGGTCTGTACAAACCTCTACAGGCCGTCATGGTCATCTGTAGACCAAGTTACTGGAGGCCAAATTTCTAGTCATTATCCATGAGCACTTCTCATGGTCCCTAGACCCTTCTACGGGTGGTAGGTCCCAATCGTAGAACCCCCAAGGTCAATTAAAATTTCACCTAGTTTAGAACCCTACCTATGACCACTTCCTATGGACCGTATATACATGTACAGACCATCCTGGTGGTTCATAGGAACTCTTCCAGGAGTTGTTAGTCTCCAAATTTCTCCCTCAACTTCCATGATTGCCTACCTACGGCCCGTAGGTCTTTGTACGGTCCGTAGGTGGGCTCGTAAGAACTGCACCAACAACCAATCTACAACTTTTCCTTTCCAACTCAACTTCCCGAGTTATGAGGTGTTACACAAGGGTATAGACAACCTTAAAGTGTAATGAAAGACATATCCAACCTTATGATACCAAATATTGGGGGTGGTATTTTAGCTTTTTCCGAATTTCATGTTAAAAGACGTAATGTTTGAGATGTCCTGTTTGGTTTACTTTTCCCTTATTTATATTGAATTGAACTAGTAAAAGTATCCGGTTGGATTACCTATTGGTTGGAAATGTAGGTGGCATTACGACTTATAATTTTGGGTTGTAACGCATACCATTTATAATAGTTTGGAGGTATATTTGATCTTTTTTCTAGAAAAAAATAACTTTTGAAGGGAAAGTACATAAGTATCCACTTTTAGGATCATCATTTAATTTGTATCCACTTTATAATATATATTCTTTATAAGTCTACTCACTTTTGAAATAATTTCGACGTACACAACTAAGGTTACGTTGATAAATCACGTTTGATGTGCATAAAAGAATATTTTAAATCTCGACATATGTGTTTGAATTTGTTTTTCTAATTTATTTATTTCTTGTGTTATTCAATTTTTTCAACAATTCAACATCAAAATCTTCTCCAAATAAGCTTAAATCCAAAATATAAGTTTCATTTATTATAAACAAAAAACTTCAATTGTTAATTTATCAAAACAACAAAAAATCTTAAAAATTTATTTGACACCATTTTAATTTTTTATGATGTAATACATAAACGTGTCATTTAACTTGTCCGCGACTAGCATATGTGCCCTCCAACTTTGGGTGTTAACAATTAAACACACACGTTTTAAATGTTAATTTACGTGAGATACATGCATCCTACATGACAATTGATTTCTATTATGTCATATAGGATGTGTGTACCTACTTGTTCAACGTTATACAAATTTAGGTGTCCAGTTGTGCACACCTATGTTTAATCATACATAACTAAAATATATATATAGAAATTGATTATGTGTATCAATAAACAAAATTAGAAATTTAGAAAGAAAAAAAAAAGAAAAAAACAACAACATATATTTTCAATTGAAAATTACTAATATTAAAATATATAGTTTTTCATTAATTTTTATATCTCACATTTGAAAAGGGAATACTAATATTTAAGTGAACCAACCCAAATAGAGAATACCAAAAATATTCACTATTTTTTGGCCTCCCAAGAGAAAGAGAATAACATTTTTCCTTTTTATTTAAATTTTTGTATGCATATATATAGGGGTATATCTAGGTCGGTTTGGTTTGGTTTTTCAATAAAAAAACTTAAACCAATTATGTCAGTTTATTAAATCTAAAAACCAAATCAAACCACATAAAGTTAGGTTTTTCGGTTTTGGATTTAGTCGGTTCTTTCGGTTTTTTTCGGTTTTTCAGTTTTTTCGGTTTTTTACAACTATATAGTGTTTGAAAAAGAGATCAAATATATTTTCACTTACCTGTGTGATAAGCTAAACTTTAAAAATGTTAAATGAATAAAAATCTTTGAAAAGACGGTAAAATTTACATGAGTACAAAATACTTTTATTGAATTATCAATGTTCATTATGTTAAATTAATAAGATTAAAGGCTACAGTCAAACTGAATACAAAACAAAGTAGTTACAAAGTAAATTGTCAACTTCGAATTTGAAAAACTATAACAATATATTTGTAACTTCCGATCTTAATACAAAATAAAATATTTACAAAATTTTACAAGCCCAAATTTTGACAAATATATCTAAACATTGAAAACTATAAACTAACTAAAAATATATTAACAAAGTAGATTATAAATAATATTTTATCTCTCTCTCTCTCTCTCTCTATATATATATATATATATATATACATATATATATATATATATACATATATATATATATATATTATGTCGGTTCACTACAACAAAAACAACTTTTAGCGGCAATAAATATTGACATCAATAAAGAGTGCAGTCTTTACCGGCATTAGTTAAGTGTCATTAGAACAAATGTCGCTAAAGGCTTTAGGGACATATACAAAGAGTGCTAATTGCCGCTAAAAATACATATTTTTGATGTAGTGGTTTGGTTTGGGTTCGGTTTGACTTTTTTTTTAATACCAAACAAAACCAAGAGTGGTCGGTGTTTTTTTCAACGCCAAACCAAACCATAAATCAATTGTTTTTCGATTTGATTTGGTTCGTCAATTTGGTTTGACTTTACAATTGTCACGAACCGAGTCTACACCTTGGATGTTGCCGGCACTCGAGAACCATTGTTGGTCCCCAAGCGATCCCTCATCATGGCTGACTACAAGCGAAAGACTAACTCAAGCATACAAAAGCTTAAAAACTGAATTAAATTCAAATACTCAACTTTAAAATAATCTGAACAATACTGAATAGACAACTCTGAATAAAAATAATATATTCAACTCGCCAGAAATAGGCAACTTAAGTCTTTAAAACATTTAACAAAATAAATGAACATACTTCTGAAACTCTATTGTGTATCTATGAAGCCTCTAACTAACAAATATGAAAGTCAGAACAAGACCCACGACATCCTAACAACTGATAAAACTGAAAGTACAAGTGGGACCCTCCGAAAGCAAGGAGGTTCACCATAGCTAACTCGAACTGAATGTGGCATCAACGAAGCGCCTGGTGATGATCTTGAATACATATATCTGCATCTTCAACGATGAAGGCCAAATGGCTCAGTACATGAAATGTATGAGAATGTAAGGGGAATTCTAACGCATAACATATGCTTAAACTTCATAAAAAGAAAACATACTTACCTCTTCTCAACTCACTCAACTAAACTCAACTCAAGAATAAGATACTCAACTCAAAGATAAGATATTCAACTCAGTGAAATAAGTATCAACCCAATAATAAGATATTCAACTCAGTGAAATAAGTATCAACCCAATAATAAGATATTCAACTCAGTGAAATAAGGCTCAACTCAATAATAGGATATTCAGCTCAGTGAAATAAGGTTCAACTCAATATAAGATATTCAACACAGTGAAATAAGGCTCAACTCAATAATAGGATATTCAACTCAGTGAAATAAGGCTCAACTAAACAATAAGATATTCAACTCAGTAAAATAAGGCTCAACTCAACAATGATAAATTCAACTCAATGAAATAAGGCTCAACTAAACAAAAATTAGACATTCAACTCTGGGTACACAACTTTGGATTCTCAACTCTGGATACTTAACTCTGGATACTCAACTTTGGATAGTCAACTCAATATAAAGCAACAATATAGATGCAATACATGGAAAGCTTTTAAAACAATGGAAATTAACTCAATGTATTGAGAAATTCAATAGTAACTCAGTTTGTATGCAAGGATACAATATAAACTATATTTGTATATAAAAATACAAAACTAACTCTATGTATATAAGAATACCAAAATATCTCTGTGTATTAGAGAATACAAAATATCTCTGTGTATTTAAGAATATAGAATATCTCTGTGTATTTAAGAATATAGAATATCTCTGTGTATTAAAGAATACAAAATATCTTTGTGGGAGTTTCTGTAACCGACAACCATCACTATGAACTATGTGATGATATAGCGTTTTGCCTCACACCGCCAGGGCCGTCCTATACCTTGTCGGGGGTATAGAACCTAAATACTAAGTGGATCCACTAGTCTATGCTAAAAAGCACTAAGGAATCATCTAAAAAGTATAACCCTTTTCTACCAATGTTGGCTACACGGTTTATGGAAACTATGAATTATCTGAACTCAAGTTCATCCCCAAATTGGTGCTCAATACTTCTCCCAAAGTGTAACTAGTTCATATGTTTAAAAACATAACTCTTTTTGTGGTTTGACATAATTACTAAAAAACTAGCTCAAAGGCTCTCTTGGAAATCGGTGTTTCCTCTCTTACTTAAATGTGAAAATATTTACTCTTTGGAAATACTTAGTTTCCATATAATCTTTTGAAGAAGAACTTCATTTTTTAATCTTACTCAACTCAAAGCTCAAGTCTTAAAACAAGTTTAAAGAATTTGCAAAAGATTTCTTGAAAAGAGTCTAAGAGCTCTCTAGAATGCTCCTCATAGGGTTCATGCGGAATTATGGGAATGAACAACTCAACTCAAGGACATTGTAACATCTCGCAAATTGAAAGAACTAGAAAGAGCTAGAATTAAAAAGAGTGAATTTTGGAAATAGTAAAAAAAATCTGGAAAATTGGTTAAGTTAAGTTTGAGTATTTGGTCAACTTCAAATGAAAATAACTCCTAGTTCAGGATGATTTAGGTGTGTCTCAAGATATTGAAGGAAATATCTTGGAATAATCTTTCCAACGCCGCCGAGTTTGCGCGATTCCGAGTTCCTATGAGTGAGTTATGCTCATTGGAAGTTGGGATGTTCAAATAAGGAAAGTCCAATCCGGATTTTAGAAGGGCATTATGGTCTTTTCACCACCCATTTAATTAATTTCATTTTTGGTAATTAAGTTGGGGTCTAAATTGATTGGATTCAGTTTACGCTTATGAGAAACAAGTTAGGGTTTTGAGAGAAGAGAAAAGAAGAGGAGAAAAGAAGAGAAGGAGCAAGGAATCGTCATGTTCTTGAAACTAGGCCCGTGGATTTCGTCAAGGGATGATCCCTACGAGGTATGTGAGATCATATAGCATTGTGTTAGTTCATCCACGCACCAAACGTGATTCAATTTCAGGAAAGTATATTGATTTGAAAGTAAATCCCATGAATTCTTGATGAAGTTCATTTGAATCCTTGTGGGTGGTGTTGTTGGAGTTTTCTTCAAATTGAATCACTGTTTTAGTTGTGTTTTAGAGTAGAATCTGATGTTATTTGAGGGTATAGATGATTCTAAGTGTTTGAGGAAAGAACCAATGGAGTTTAGAGGGTTTAGAGCTGGAAAACGAAGAAGAAATTTTGTCGGGCAAGTCTGGGCAGTGCCTCCGCATCGCAGACCTGCTCCCCAGATTTGGGAAAGATCATTTAGGGTCGCGGAGCGGTCACGAACCATTCTGCCTCAAAAGTTGTTTTGATACCAAAAATTTAAATTCTTCTCCGTGTCGCGGACCCACTCTTAGACAGTGATTTCTTGATCTTTTGCCATGTTTAGCTATCTAAAATCATTCCTAAACATCATGAGATCTTTCCTATCAAAAATCACAATCCTTGAATCCATAATTCAACTCAAGGAAAGTTAAGAGTCAAGTTAGAAGTTAAGAAGCAAGTCAAGAGAAGTTCTTTAGAGTTTTCAAAAGTCTTTCACAAACGTTTTAACTTTGTTCTAAGACTTAATTTTTAAGTTAAGCAAAGAGTAAAGATTTGAAGTTCATTTCTTCAAAGAAGTATATGGGGACTATGTATTCCCAAAGAGTTTAAAATGTTTTCACATTTGAGCAAGAAAGGGAACATCATTCCAAGAGAGCTTTTAAGCTAAGTTTTGAGTAATTATCTAATATGAAAGAAAGAAGTTTGTTTTTAAAAACATATGAGTTAAGTAAATTTAGGGAGTAGTATTGAGCTCCGATATGGGGATGCGAGTTCATATTAACTCAAGTCTCCATAAACCATGTAGCCATCATGGGTAGTAAAGGATCATACTTTTTAGATGAATCCTTACGATGCTTTTAGCATAAGCCAGTGGATCCACTAAGTTAAGTAGTTCTATATGAAGGCAAAGGATAGGACAGTTCTGGCAGCTTGGGCAAGACGTTGTATCACCACTTAGGCTCATAGTGGTGGTTGTCGGTTATAGAATCTCCCACAGAAACTATATTACTTTATTAGATGAGTAAAGTTGAGTCTGTTATTGCATTTTTCTTTAATGAACTAAGTTGTTTTTTAGTGTTTTACAAGCTTTCTATATATTGCATACGTTTTATTATTTTATATTGAGTTAAGTTATTCAAGAGTTGAGTAAAGCCAAGGTAAGTGTTTCTTTCAGATTCTTTTCAAGATTAAGTTATGTTTAGCATTCCAACTCTCATACTTGTACATTCAATGTACTGATGCCAGTTGGCCAGCATCTTATTATGATGCAGACGCAGGTAACCACGATCAGCATCTAGTGCCTCGTTAATCCAGTTGAGCACTCAAAGTCATATGGTGAGCCTCCTAGCTTTCCAGAGGATCCTTTTTATTACTTTCAGTATTTTAGTTCATTAGGATGTCGTGGGTCTTCTCCTGACGTCCATCTCAGTTGTTTACAGGCTTCATAGATAGAGTTAGTGATGTTAGTTCATGATTCTTTACTTTCCCTTGTCAGTTAAGTTGAGACTTGAATTGCCACTTTGGCAGTGAATGTTATTTATTACATTCTAAGTTATTTATTGAGCAGTTCAGTTTATTCTTTTAAAGTATAGTTATCTTGAGTAAAGTCTTCTCCTGAGTAAGAAAGCTAAGCCAAGGGTTCGCTTGGGGCCTGCAATGGTCCTCGAGTGCCAGCCACGTCCGGGGTGTAGTCTCGGGTCGTGACAAACTTGGTATCAGAGCACAGAGTTCAAGAGTCCAAGGGAGTCTATGAAGTCGTATCTGTAGAGTCCTATTTATCGGTGTGAAGCGTGCGACATCTATAATTAGGAGGCTGTAGCATTAAGGAAATTCCTTCACTTCTTTCATACTCATTTCATGCGTTAGAGTTTTATCTCTAAAAAGTTTCTTTCTAACTCGTGCTTGTGCGTAATCGTTTATGAGTTTGACTATTTTGAGAGTGCTTTTATGGGGCGTTTCTTTCCCCGTGAGCTAAGAGAAGGAAAGAGATAGTTGCTGACATGAGGAGAAGGATGAGTTTATTTGTCATTGGGTTGCCTCGTTTGTCAAATAAGGAAAGTAAGGCATCCAGGCTAATAGGTTACATGGGCATAGCAAGGCTGATGATCCATGTGCAACAACTTCAGAAGAACCAGCTGAAGGATAGAGAAGAGTTTGAGAATAAGAGGGCTAAGACATTAGGGAATGAATTCGGGCAGCAAAAGAGTAATGTGAATCGGTCTTCTTTCAAACATAAGTAGAAACAATATGCTCCATCATCTGCTAGTGCACCTGGACCAAGGAACAAATGTGAGTACAATAGTCAGAATTCTGACAACTTCAGAGCTAGACCTGCGCATTCGCAAGGTGGTACGACACAAGGGGGTACTAAGACTCCTACATGTGCTAAGTGTGGTATGAGCCACTCAGGGGTGTGTCGTGATGGCTCCACAAGCTTCTTTAAGTGTGTTCAGAACGGTCATTTTATGAGAGAGTGTTATAAGAGCAGACAGAGTAATGGTAATGAGGGCGATAGAGCCCAATCTTCTTCAGTTGCTCCACCATATAGAGTTGCTTCTAGATGAGCTACTTCAAGGGCAGGCGGAGAAGGAAAACGTCTTTATGCTATCACTAGTCGCCGAGAGCAAGAGGATTTTCCAGAAGTTGTCACTGGTATGATCCAAGTCTTCAATTTTGATGTTCTTCTTGAGCAACTTCTTGAGCCCTACAGTGTTTCTACACCTGATGGTGAGTCTATTCTAGCAGAAAGAGTCTATCGTGATTATTCCATTTCTGTCAATCACAAGAGTACCATGGCAGATTTAGTTGAGTTAGACATGGTAGATTTTGATGTAATTTTAGGTATGGACTGGCTTCATGCCTGTTATGCATCAATAGATTGTAGAACTCGAGTAGTAAAGTTCTAGTTTCCAGTGAACCAGTTATAGAGTTCAAGAGCAGTTCAGTAGTGCCTAAGGGTCATTTTATTTCGTACCTTAAGGCGAGAAAGTTAGTTTCCAAGAGGTCTATCTATCACTTAGTCTGAGTTAATGACTCTAGTGTTGATATACCTCTTATTCAGTCAGTTCCAGTAGTAAAAGAGTTTCCAGAAGTCTTTCCATATGATCTTCTCGGAGTCCCTCCTGAGAGAGAAATAAAATTTGGTGTAAACATTCTTCTAGATACTCGTCCTATATCTATTCCGCCATATAGAATGGCACCAGAAGAGTTAAAAGAGTTGAAGGAGCAGTTGAAAGATTTCCTTGATAAGGGCTTTATTCGACCAGGTGTCTCACCTTGGGGTGCTCCGATCTTGTTTGTGAGAAAGAAAAATGGTTCCCTTAGGATGTGTATAGATTACCGCCTGTTGAATAAGGTTACCATCAAGAATAAGTATTTCTCTTCTGAGAATTGATGATCTTTCCGTTCAATTTCGGGGTGCTACTTATTTCTCTTAGATAGACCTCATATCAGGCTACCATCAGTTAAGTGTGAGGGAATGTGATACTCCAAAGATAGCATTCAGGACCCATTATGTTCATTATGAGTTTATAGTCATGTCCTTTGGTTTGACCAGTGCGCTTGCAGCATTCATGGACCTTATGATTAGAGTTTTCAAATCTTATTTAGATATGTTTCTTATCGTCTTCATTGATGACATACTAATCTATTCAAGGAATGAAGAAGATCATACCAGTCATCTCAGAATAGTTCTTCAAACTTTAAAGGATGGAGAGTTATATGCCAAGTTCTCTAAGTGTGAGTTTTGTCTTGGGTCTGTGGCATTCTTAGGCCACATTGTGTCTGGAGAGGTTATTAAAGTTGATACTCAGAAATTAAAGGTAGTGCAGAATTGGCCTAGACCCACATCTCCAACTGATATTAGGAGTTTGTTGGGTTTGGTTGGCTATTATAGAAGGTTCATAAAGGGGTTATCGTCTATTTCATCCCCTTTCACCAAGTTAACTCTGAAGACTATGAAATTTCAATGGTCTGAAGCTTGTGAGAAAAGCTATAAGGAATTGAAAAAGAGGTTGACTACTGCCCCAATTTTGACATCACCAGAAGGTACACAAGGCTTTCTTGTCTATTGTGATGCGTCTAGAGTTGGTTTGGGTTGTGTGTTAATGCGTAATGGCAAAGTTATAGCTTATGCCTACAGACAATTGAAAGTTCATGAGAAGAATTACCCAACCCATGATTTAGAGTTGGCTACTGTAGTATTTGTTTTGAAAATATGGCGTCATTATCTTTATGGAATTCATATGGATGTGTTCACCGATCACAAGAATCTTCAGTATGTGTTTAGTCAGAAAAAGCTTAATATCAGACAGAAAAGGTGGTTAGAGTTACTCAAAGATTATGACATGAGTATTCTTTGTCACCCAGGTAAGGCTAATTTTGTTGTTGATGCCTTGAGTAGATTATCTATGGGTAGTACCGCCCATTTTGAGGAAGATAAGAAAGAGTTAGCAAAGGAGGTGCAAAGACTTCCACGACTACGAGTTCGACTAATGGATTGCATAAAAGGAGGAGTAATGGTGATGAATGGGGCTGAATCATCATTAGTGTCAGAAGTAAAAGAGAAGCAAGACCAAGATCCTTTATTACTTGAATTAAAGGCACGTGTTCATAAGCAAAAAGTGATGGCTTTTGAACCAGGGGGAGATGGCGTTTTGAGGTATCAAGGTAGATTGTGTGATTAATTTCAAGGGAAATTGGGATGATCACCTACCTCTCATGAGTTTGCTTACAGCAATAATTACCACTCTAGCATCCAGATGGCTCCTTACGAAGCTCTTAATGGGAGAAGATGTAGATCTCCTATTAGATGGTTTGAAGTAGGTGAAGCTGGGTTAATAGGAGCAGACTTAGTTCGTCAAGCTTTGGAGAAAGTGAAAGTTGTTCAAGAGAGATTGAAAACAGCCCAGAGTCGTCAGAAATCCTACACTGATGTTAGGAGAAGGGAGTTAGAGTTTGAGGTAGATGATTGGGTATATCTTAAAGTTTCACCCATGAAGGGTGTTATGAGATTTGGTAATAAAGGGAAACTTAGTCCCCGATATATTGGACTTTATAGAATATTGAAAAGGGTAGGTAATATAGCTTATGAGTTAGAGCTACCACAAGAATTAGCAGCAGTCCATCTGGTGTTCCGCATCTCCATATTGGAAAAGTGTATGGGCGATCCTTCATTGATCATATCAACTGAAGATATTGGGATCAAGGATAGTTTGTCTTATAAAGAGATCCTGTTCAGATTCTCGATCTCCAAGTTCGCAAGTTGAGAACAAAATATGTAGCATCACTCATAGTCTTTTGGAGGAACTAATTTGTTGAGGAAGATACTTGGGGAGCTGAGGAAGATATGAAGAAGAAATATCCACATCTCTTCGAATCCAGAGAAGTTCCAAATTAAGGTACTAATCCTTTTCTTGGTATTTATTTATAAGTTCACATGTTGTAATTACACTACTTGTTGGGTGTTTGAGCTGAATGTTAAATGTTACGCCCTTAGCCTACTAAGAGTAATCTCATTCGAGGTTGAATGTTCCCAAGGGAGAGATATTGTAACATCTCGCAAATTGAAAGAACTAGAAAGAACTAGAATTAGAAAGAGTGATTTTTGGAAATAATAAAAAAATCTGGGAAATTGGTTAAGTTAAGTTTGAGTTTTTTGTCAACTTCAAACGACTATAACTCCTAGCTCAAGATAAGTTAGGTGTGTTTCCAGATATCTTAGGAAATATCTTGGAATAATCTTTCCAACGCCGCCCAGTTTGCACGATTCCGAGTTCGTATGAGTGAGCTATGCCTATTGGAAGTTGGGATGTTCAAATAAGGAAAGTCCAATCCGGATTTTAGAAGGGCATTATGGTATTTTCACCACCCATTTAATTAATTTCGTTTTTGGTAATTAAGTTGGGGTCTAAATTGATTGGATTCAGTTTACACTTTTGAGAAACAAGTTAGGGTTTTGAGAAAACAGAAAAGAAGAGGAGAAGGAGCAAGGAATAGTCATGTTCATGAAACTACGCTCATGGATTTCATCAAGGGGTGATCCCTACGAGGTATATGAGATCATATAGCATTGCGTTAGTTCACCCACGTGCCCAACTTGATTCAATTTCTGCAAAGTATATTGATTTGAAAGTAAATCCCATGAATTCTTGATGAAGTTCATTTGAATCCTTGTGGGTGATGTTGTTGGAGTTTTCTTCAAATTGATTCACGATTTTAGTTGTGTTTTAGCGTAGAATCTGATGTTATTTGAGGGTATAGATGATTCTAAGTGTTTGGGGAAAGAACCAATGGAGTTTAGAGGGTTTAGAGCTGGAAAACGTAGAAGAAATTTTGTCAGGCAAATCAGGGCAGTGCCTCCGCGTCGTGGACCTGCTCCCCAGATTTGGGAAAAATCATTTCGCGTCACGGACCGTTCTGCCTCAAAAGTTTTTTTTCGAACCAAAAATTTAAATACTTCTCTGCGTCGCGGACCCACCCTCAGACAGTGATTTCTTAATCTTTTCTCATGTTTAGCTATCTAAAATCATTTATAAACATCATGAGATCTTTCCTATCACAAATCACAATCCTTGAATCCATAATTCAATCCAAGGAAAGTTAAGAGTCAAGTTAGAAGTTAAGAAGCAAGTCAAGAGAAGTTCTTTAAAGTTTTCAAAAGTCTTTCACAAACATTTTAACTTTGTTCTAAGACTTAAGTTTTAAGTTAAGCAAAGAGTAAAGATTTGGAGTCCATTTCTTCAAAGAAGTATATGGGGACTATGTATTCCCAAAGAGTTTAAAATGTTTTCACATTTGAGCAAGAAAGGGAACATCGATTCCAGAGCTTTTAAGCTAAGTTTTGAGTAATTATCTCAAATAAAATAAAGAAGTATGAGCTAAGTATATTTTGGGAGTAGTATTGAGCACCGATATGGGGATGCGAGTTCATATTAACCCAAGTCTCCATAAACCATGTAGCCATCATGTGTAATAAAGGATCATACTTTTTAGGTGACTCCTTAAGATGCTTTTAGCATAGGCTAGTGGATCCACGAAGTTAAGTAGTTCTATATGACGGCAAATTATAGGACAGTTCTGGTAGCCTGGGAAAGACGTTGTATCACTACTTAGGCTCATAGTGGTGGTTTTTGGTTAGAGAATCTCCCACAGAAACTATATTACTTTAGTATATGAGTAAAGTTGAGTTTGTTATTGCATTTTTCTTTAACGAACTAAGTTGTTTTCCACTTTTTTACAAACTTTCTATATATTGCATACATTTTATTGCTTTATATTGAGTTAAGTTATTCAGGAGTTGAGTAAAGCCAAGGTAGGTGTTTCTTTCAGATTCCTTTCAAGCTTAAGTTATGTTTAGCATTCCAACTCGCTTACTCGTACATTCAATGTATTGTTGCCAGTTGGCTTGCATCTTATTATGATGCAGACGCAGGTAACCAAGATCAACATCCAGTCCCTCGTTGATCCAGTTGTGCATTCAAAGTCAGTTGGTGGGCCTCCTAGCTTTCCGGAGGATCCTTTTTATTGCTTTCAGTATTTTAGTTCATTAAGATGTTATGGGTCTTGTCCCGATGTCCATCTCAGTTGTTTAGAGGCTTCATAGACAGAGTTAGTGATGTTAGTTCATGAGTCTTTACTTTCCCTTTTCAGTTAAGTTGAGACTTGAGTTGCCACTTTGGCAGTGAATGTTATTTATTACATTCTAAGTTATTTATTGAGCAGTTCAGTTTATTCTTTTAAAGTATATTTATCTTGAGTAAAGTCTTCCGCTGAGTAAGTAGGTCAGGCCAAGGGTTCGCTTGGGTCCAGCAATGGTCCTCCAATACCAGCCACGTCCGGGGTACAGGCTCGGGGAGTGACAGGCTTCATGGGTAACATGTAGTAGTCCCATAAGTAGAAATATATTCTCAAAAGGATTTGGAACTCAATTCTAAAAAACTTAGAACTAAAAGATGTTACTCCTCTCGAAGTAACTCAATATATGGAGTTCATGCGGAATTTATGAGCATGAATGACTCGACTCAAAGGTCTAAAGAACATTATGGAACTCATGTATATAAATCTTCTCATTCTCATACTTACTTCCTCGAGACTTGGTTCAAATCAATAGTTCAGCTCAAAGAATTCACAATTGAACTCAAAAACTTTCTTGAACTCAACTCTTAACTCTCTCTTGAATTTGAATTATGAATTCAAGAATTATGGTTCATTATATGAAGTATTTCGTGATGAAAAAGTAGAATCATGAATACATTCCCCTCACTCTTATACTCACTAGCTCGAGTCTTAAAACAAGTTATTAGAAATTGTAGAAGATTCCTCAAAAAGACTCAAAGGAACTTTATCAAAAGGTTCGAATAAACTCTCAAGACTTAACTCTTACTCTACCTTGAATTAGAATTATGAATTCAAGGTTATGATTCATGCTATGAATGATCTCTAGGTGTTTAGAAGTAGTTTAAAGTGATTAGAATCAAAGAGAGTGAAGGTAAACTGAGTGGCGCGGGGAGCCAACCCCTAAACTACAGAAGAGGATTTGGGTCGCACTAATTGGCGCGGGGTACCAAGCCCCAACCAAAAAACCCGACGAATTTCTTTGCTCAATTTCTCACCATAACTCGCCTAGAATCAAACGATTTCTTCCCCGATCACTTGGATTCGATTGCTCAACATAAGTACACTCTACTCCACTCAAAACAACCCTCAAATCACTAACTTTCATCTCAAGAATTCATCAAAACCCCAACCAAACAACATTTAGAATGACCTTCAAGAACTCAACATACTCAAACTTATGGATGAAATTTGAACAAGAAACTCATGATTGGAGTGTGGGTGAATGAATCCAACACTATGAAAACTTACATACCTCTTATGGATCAAACCCATGGCGAAAATACTCAAAGAAGCTCAAGAATCTCAACGAGCGCTTTGATCTCTTTTCTCCACTTTCCACTTCTTTTCTCTTCTTGAACTCTCAACTAAAATACTAAGCGTATATTAGGATTATAAAAATGAACCTAATAGGATTATAATCTTAAAGCCTTACTAAAAATGACTTAAATCTGATTGGGTAAGGAAAAGACCAAAATACCCCTTACTATTTTCGGGTAACTTCCCTTAATTGGACAGCTTGACTTCAGAAGGGCATATCTCATACATCTGACCTTGAAACTTAGAAAACTTGGTGGCGTTGGAAATATAATTAAAAGACTTTTCATTTAATATCTTATGGGCTACCTAAATCATCCTGTACTGAAGGTTATGGTCGTTTAAAGTTGACCCAAAACTTAAAGAAACTTAGGAATGACTTGAATGAATTCTCTCTAGTTCTTCTTGGAACTCAAGGTGCTATCTCTAGTGACCTTAACACTCAAGAAATTTTAAATTCCTAGGTAAAATCCTACTCACAATGAAGGATGGTTTGAGTCTTAGCTCAAAAACTTTCTGCGGTGTTACAATATCTCCCCCTTGAGATCATTCGTCCTCGAATGACGATTGGACTGGGTATGGAATCGGGTTACTCTTACTAAGGTCTGAGTCTGATTGTATGCTATTACTATATTCAAGCATAACTCAAATCCTTGAGTTTGGGTTCAACACCTCTCTATAAGGAATCTCATCCCAAAACTATTACTCTTTACCACCACATTGGGCTCATATTAAGAACCACCTAATGTTTAACAACACCACATTCAAGCTTAGTACTTCTAACAACTCCATGGACTCCTACTAATAAAATCCTTCGGAACCAACTAAGGGCTCTCATTTAACTATTTCTCATAGAAAAACCTTATCCTCCTCTTCCTCCTCATTTATAACTTTGGATGAAATTATCTCACCATCATTGTCACGATAAGATCATTAACCTTCTCTTTCTAACATTACTCCATTACTAAAAAGACCTCTAAGAAGATATCTCCCATACTATTTGGAACTCATTGTTATCTTATTCTCAAACACTTGACTTGATTTCTCATCTTATCATCTCCCTCTTAGGTCTAAATCTAACACTCGAAAGCTATGGACCTGTTCCACATTGACAACTCAATTATACTATCTTGGCACACATGAAAAATCATTAACTTAATTGGAACCTCATCGGGTAATCATACCATCTTGGTACACCTCTTAATGCTCTTGTTACTCGTGTGACTTAGCCACACTTCATTGCCCTTATCTAAAGGTTAAGGTCTTTCACTTGTACTACTCATTTTCATTGCAGCAACCATTTCAATTCCTCTCATATTATATGTCAAGTCTACCAGATCAAATCTCAAGACTAACATCATCACTCTCATATTGCAATTCTTTGGATCATGACACTAATCTAAAATTAAAGCTTAATGTTCATTACTAAACCCGAATACCAATAAAATTGCTCGCCTACTATACTATACCTCATTACTTGATCAGTTCTATAACATTCTAAACATCATGATCCTCTCAAGCAAATCATAAGCCTAGCTTAGATATATCACTATATGAATACTATGTGCTGATATTCAAAATATATATTTTATCCTCCTCTAACACGATGGCACATTGGCATCAACTCTATTTTGGTTAAAACATATACTTTATCTCATCTTGACTAGTAACTATTCCTCGTCCTTCTATCAAGAGTTCTCTACAACATTATTATTCCTTATTCGACTCATAAAGGAAATTATCACTTATAACTGACTGGGTGCATGATTTCAATAACATAATCTGCCCCATCACTATCTCATTTTCATAGATCTATATACCTCTGCATACTTTCCTCTAACTCTGGGTACTTTTACTACTACTGCTCGTGATCTCGTAACTCGTGCTACCTTTTTGGTCGAAAATACTACCCAAGCTCTAAACATACTTCCTCATAAGGATCTCAGCGGAAGCAAGGCTTAGGGAAGAGAGTACAACTCATTTTTAGCTTGAACGCATGATTCATATGAACATGAGCGCATTCCTTTGAAACTCAACACTTAACTCAGTCCTGGGCATTTCTCAAACCCCTCTGGAGTCTCATGACTTCCTCAAGATTTTGCTAAGAGAAATTCATTGATAAAGAACTAACTTTTCTTTTCAACCACCTCTAGTATGAGGGGTAGTCGAATGGATATGAGAACGATGAGTTAGAAAAAGTGTCTATGGCATAGTTCTATAGAACTATTAAGAGTATGAAAGAAGAGAAACTTTTCTTAAATGTTTGTAGTCCGTCATTTATAGAAGTGGGAGCCTCACAACCATAAATAAGATCCTACTTGGCACAGCTTCATAGACACCGTAGGACACTTTAACTCTCTGCTCTATTACCAAGTTTGTCAGGACCCGAGTCTACACCCTAGATGTGGTCTTCACTTGAGAACCATTGTTGGTCCCCAAGCAAACCCTCATCATGGCTGACTACAAACGGAAAACAAACTCAAGCATACAAAAGCTGAAAAACTCAATTAAATTCAAATATCAACTTTAAAATAATTTAAACAATACTGAATAGATAACTCTGAATAAAAATAATATATTCAGCTCGCCATAAATACGCAACTTATGTCTTTAAAATATTTAACAAAATAAATGAACATACTTCTGAAACTCTATTGTGTATCTATGAAGCCTCTAACTGTCAAATATGGAAATCGAGACAAGACCCACGACATCCTAAAAACTAATATAACTTAAAGTAGCAAGAAGGCTCACCATAGCTAACTCGAACTACATATAGCATCAACGAAGCGCCTGTTGATGATCCTGAATACCTGTATCTGCATCATGAAATGATGCAGACCAAATGGCTCAGTACGTGCAATGTACGAGCATGTACGGGGAATTCTAACGCATAACATAAACTTGAATTTAATAAAAAGGAAACATAGTTACCTCTTCTCAACTCACTCAACTAAACTCAACTCAAGAATATGATACTCAACTCAAAGATAAGATATTCAACTCAGTGAAATAAGGCTCAACTCAATAATAAGATATTCAACCCAGTTATATAAGGCTCAACTCAATAATAAGATATTCAACTTAGTAAAATAAGGCTCAACTCAATAATAAGATATTCAACTCAGTGAAACAAGGCTCAACTTAATAATAGGATATATAACTCAGTGAAATAAGGCTTAACTCAACAATAAGATATTCAACCTAGTGAAATAAGGCTCAACACAACAATAAGATATTCAATTCAGTGAAATAAGGCTCAACTCAACAATAAGATATTCAACTCTGGGTACTCAACTCTCGATAGTCAACTCTCGGTACTCAACTCTGGATACTCAACTCTAGATACTTAAATCTGGATACTCAACTCAATATAAAGCAACAATATAGATGCAATATATGGAAAACTTTTAAAACAGTGGAAAGCAACTCAATGTATTGAGAAATTCAATAGTAACTCAGATTGTATGCTAGGATACAATATAAACTCTATTTGTATATAAGAATACAAAATAAACTTTGTTAATATAAGAATACCAAAATATCTATGTGTATTAAAGAAGAAAAAATATCTTTGTGTATTAAAGAATACAAAATATCTCTGTGTATTAAAGAATACAAAATATCTCTGTGGGAGTTTCTCTAATCGGCAACCATCACTATGAGCTATGTGGTGATACAACATTTTGCCTCACGCCGCCAGGGCCGTCCTATACCTTGTCAGGGGTATAGAACCTAACTACTAAGTGGATCCACTAGTCTATGCTATAAAGCACTAAGGAAACATCAATAAAGTATGACCTTTCTCTACCATGCTGGCTACACGGTTTGTAGAGACTATGAATTATTTGAACTCAAGCTCATCCCCAAATCGGTGCTCAATACTTCTCCCAAAATGTAACTAGCTCATATGTTTAAAAACATAACTGTTTCTGTGTTTTGAGATATTACTCAAAAACTAGCTCAAAGGCTCTCTTGGAAATCGGTGTTTTCTCTTTTTTTAAAATGTGAAAACATTTACTATTTGGGAATACTTAGTTCCCATATACTCTTTTGAATAAAAAGAACTTCATTTTTTACTCTTACTTAACTCAAAGCACAAGTCTTAAAACAAGTTTAAAGCATTTGTAAAAAACTTCTTGAAAAGACTCTAAGAACTCTCTAGACTGCTCGACTCATAGGGTTCATTCAGAAATATGGGCATGAACAACTCAACTCAAGGGCTTCATGGGTAACATGTAGTAGTCCCATAAGTAGGAATATAATCTCAAAAGTATTAGGAACTCAATGCTAAAAGACTTAGAACTCGAAGATGTTACTCCTCTCGAAGACACTCAATGTATGGAGTTCATGCTGAATTTATTAGCATGAACGACTCGACTCAAGGGTCTAAAAACACTATGGAACTCATGTATACAACTCTTCTCATTCTCATACTTACTTCCTCAAAACTTCGTTCAAATCGATAGTTGATCTCAAAGTATTCACAATTGAACTCAAAGACTTTCTTGAACTCTACTCTTAACTCTCTCTTGAATTTGAATTATGAATTCAAGAGTTATGGTTCGTGATATGAAGGATCTCGTGATGATAAATTAGATATATATATATATATAAACATATATACATTCTCCTCACTCTTATACTATTAGAAATTGTAGAAGACTCCTCAAAAAGACTAAAAGGGACATTCTTGAAATGTTTGAATAAAATCTTAAGACTTAACTCTTACAGAACGAGAAAAAATTATATGCAGATAGTCTACAGAACGAGAAAAAATTATATAATTATGTAGAGGTTTGTGGTTCCATAGTCAATGTGTTTCTTGACGTTCTTGGGGTAAATGGTTTTTCAAATAGCTGGTTTAAGCTGTTTTTCAATAACTTGTTTGCTTGTACCTGCAGCTATATTTAAGCAAATATTATGGGTTTTAAGGTGTTTTCCAACGTCACCTCTTAGCTCTGGATTTTTAAAGTCTTCCAATCAACTTAGCTCCGCATTTTTATAGTCATGCTGCTGACTTGTACTAGCTTTAGACTTCAGATTATCTTCATTAGTCTTTAGCTTTTGTATCTCATTGTCCATACTGTCCACTTTTATACAAAGTGTATTAATGGCTTTGAGTATATCTTCAATTTTATTTTCTTTCTCAATCTGAGTAGTTTTGTCTTGATAAGTAATCTGCAATAACATTCTTATCAGTTTTTATTACATGAATAGTAAATGTAAAATTTAATATATTTAATACCAATCTTCTCATTTCTTTTGTAGTTACTGAATCCAGTATTTTTCTTGTTAGCCACCATTTTACTTGTGTGTTATATGTCCTTATAATAAATTTGTTATATACAATATATGGTTCAAATGATAGTAAGCATTTATACACTGAGTATAATTTTTTCCTATTTATTTCCGTAATAGTAAATGTTACTGAATAATATCTACAATGATGTTCTATTTTTTCTTCATCATACCTGTATTTTAATATAAGTATTTTTTTTGTTTACATCCGGAAAGTATAGTTTAGGTAGGTTCTTACATAATAATTTTACTTTTTGTATTTGTTTCTGGTCTTTTTTATCAAACTGGTATTCTATATCTTTCTTTAATTTTTGCTGTAATGGTTTTAAATTCTCTGCTAATTTTGGTATGTATTCTCTTACTTGATTTACTAGTCCTAAGAATGATTGTAATTTCTTTTTTGTAACTAGTTGTTCATTCGAGTTAATTATTTTTTCTACTATATGCATTTGCATTTTTATTCCATTTTTATCTATCTGTATTCCTAGGAATTCTATTTGGCTTTTCATTATGTCTGCTTTCTTTTTACTTAGGCTTATGCCTGAATATTCTATAATATGTATGAATTTTTCTAATAATCTTATGTGTTCATCTTGGGTTTTAGAATATAGTAATATATCATCAATATATACTACACAATTTTCTAGTTGTTTAAAGTGGTTATCCATAAAGTGTTGATATCTACCTGGGGCATTTTTATATCCAAATGGTGATACGTTCCATTCATAAAATTCTTGTGGTACTGTAAAGGTTGTAAGTTTATTAGATTCTTCTTCTAACTTTAAGCGGTAAAATCCTGATTTGAAGTCAAATTTACTAAAGTAGTTATATCTTGGTATTTGTCTTATCTTTAATATTTTATTTGATATTGGGTAATTATATGTTTTAGTTTTTGCGTTTCAATTTCTATAGTCAATAACCATTCTACTTTTTCCTCTTTTTTGTTCACTATGTTTACTTACAATAAATGCTGGGCTTATATGTTTACTATTGCTTTCTTGTATATATCCTTTTTCTAGTAATTCATTTATATGTATCTTGAATTCGGTTAAATCATTAAAATTATACTTTAATGGTTTTTGGGCTATTATACTATTATTATCAATTAGCTCAATTTTTACTTTTGTTTTATGTTTCTCTCATCCTTGTACAGGATCTTCACTATATAATAATTCTAACTTATCTTGGATTCTTTTTACTTTATCTATAGAGAATATGATTAATTCTATTTTAGGGTCTTCTTCTTTTATATTTTCTAATTTTTGTGTAATTTTTTCACTACCTTTTATCCATTCCGTTGTTTTCCGCTTTTTATTGTTCACCCTTTTTGCTCCTATTTTTTGTTTACATGGTGTTGTGAACCACCAGTGTGTTTTTGTTATTATACGTGTTATAAATTTTCTAAAAATGCATTCCTAATAGCATATCTTTTGTTGTAAGTTCGAAGTTATACATTTCTTCTATAGTTAATATCTTATCCCATATTTGTATTTTTATATTTTTTGTCTTATATGTGATCATGCTTCCTTCATTATTAAATCTTGTTACTACTATCAGTGTTTTAAATTTTTTCCCATTTTTCTTCTGGTAAATAATTGTATTTACATATATTAGCTTCTGCTCCTGTATCTATCATTGGTGTATAATATCTGTTGTAATATCCCTCTATTATTATCTTTTCAAGTATATATATATTTTCATATTTTTATCATATTAGAGTTCTTTTTATTATTACTCTTTTATTTTCAGAATTTATTATCAACTGTTTGTCTTCTAGATTATATGGTTTTACTTGTTCTAGCCATTTTATTCCTAAAGTGATATTTTTATCTCCTTGATATATTTTAAACTTTATTACTATTGGTACTCCTCCAACAATTATTTCTTTTTCTGTAGTTTCTTCGGTATATATTAATGTCTTTGGTAGTTCAGGGCATAATTGTTCAGTAGTAATTATCTCATCTTCTGTTACTAATTCCCTTGTAATATGGTTTTCTTCTTGTCCTGTATTTATCAATATTAAATATTTTCGTTGTTCCATTACGCCCGTTATGTAGTAATGATATGGTTTTATATCTTCTTCTATTGATTTTTGTGGAGTTTTATCCATTCTTCTTGAGGTACTCATTTTTATGATATTTGGGGTATTTCATAGTTTATTCTTTTTTATGTGCTTAATCTTTCTTTTACTATTTCTAAATCTTCTTTCATATCAATCTCATTATAACTATAATCATTATTATCTATGAGTGTAACTATCCTTTCAAAAGGATTTTCTATTTTTATTTTTTTTATTTTATTTTTTGCTATTATTTTATGTTTTGTTGTTAAAACATATCAGTTTTTACATCTAACTGTAAATATTTTACTTCCTGGGGCTAGTTCTATCCCTGACATCTTCCAATATAATATTAGTGATTTATCAATGTTTCTGTCATTTATTGCTACTGAGTAGTTAACACTTATTATAAATTTAAATTTTTGGTATATGAGGTTACCTTTTACTGCACTTATTATACTTTTTTCTATGGGTTGTATAATTCTATCATCGGCTAAGTATATTTCTATGGGTGTATCTATTCCTTCTATAAAACATGCTTTTATTAGTATTTCTGTTCCTCCTAAATGTACATATTTAATTGGATTTTTAGCCTTAATATCTTGTATTTCTTTATTTATTATTCGTTTGTTTATTATTGGTATTTTAGCCTTTCTTTTTGTGTATTTGCAATCTATGATATGTTCTCTTTGACTTACTACATAATAATCTTCTTTTTGTCATTTAAACCAGTTTCTTATTGTTGGTATTTCGAATATTTTTTCTACGCTTAGGTCTAATTCTTTTCTTTTTATTTGTTCAAATATATTATTATCAAATATTATTTTTTGTTCTGAAGATTCTTCATTTTGGTATTCTTCTTTATTTATTATTTGTATATCTTTTTCAGTCATTCAACATATTATAGAATTCATTGTCTGATCCCACTTCTATATCGTTATTCATTTCATTTTCTGATATTTCGTATATGCTGTCTTCACTTTCTAATTCATAATCTATGTACTCTATCTACGTATATTTTTCATCGTTTAT